>QEPC01006122.1:1501453-1519724 GCA_003113815.1 Sphenodon punctatus | reverse complement strand
GTGCCCCCCCACCTGTCAGTCTCTTGGCCAGGGGGGGGGGGGCAGGAGTGGGGCCCAGGGCGTCCGCCCCAAGCTGCCCCATGGCAGGGCTGGCCCTGGGAACAGTGCCCTCAGTGGGTGGGTGGGTGCGTGCTCCGCGCATCTTCACTCGCCTCCAGTCATCACCCACGCATGGAGCAAAGGTCTCCAATGCTGGTTGCTGTGTGTGGAGATGGTTGTGTGCCCATGGGAATGGTTGCACAACCACCTCCACCCAGTGTAGGTACGCACCCACCCACCATGGCCCGTGTGAAAAGGGCCTCAGATGGAGGGGTATGGTGTGGTGGTGGTGGCTGGTATGGTTTTATTTTTTTAAAAAAAAGGAAAATAGAATGTAAAAATATAACTAAATAGAAAGGCACTAGTCAATAACCGTATTAATTATTCTCTCGCATTAAATGTTGCTACTGTCCAGCCTGTGGACAGAGATGTAGTACTTTATTCAGTTCCACAGGTTTTGTTTATTAGTTTGTCTGGTAAGAGTAACCCCTCTAGACCCCTGGTTGGCTTTCCTCAGGGGTGGAAAACCCCTAGCCTGTAGGCCAAATTTGGTCCATGACTAGTTTTTAATTGGCCTCTTTCCAGCTTCTGGATCGGGATCCCTCAAGAGCTGCAGGGGTATGGGAAGACGGCAGAAACTGAATCTGTGGGTCAGATCCATGATCTGCACCTTCCCCTCTTCCTCCTGACCCGAATGCCTGCCCTGCCATGCGTTCTGTCTAAACATTCTTTTCCATACTTGACAATTTTTTTCTGATTCACTTTTGCAAAACCAAGGTTCACTTCCCTTTTACAAACTGAGTTGTCTAATGTTCAGGAAATTATTTATTCATAAATTAATTCACTTGATTTTCAATCACTCATTATTTTGATACTTGTTACATCAATAAATGTGTAACCTGTGATCTGTTTGCACTTGTCACACAATTCAGAGTATGCTATTTGACTGGATGAGCAATGTTTAATGAATTAAATTTTTTTTAGTGAGCTTAATCCTACCCAAACACTAACTGAATTTAGCAAAGTCAAGATTTGAGTGAATATTCAGACGTGACCAAATGAGATTCAACTGCTAGGCACCTCATAAATAGACAGGCCCAATTTCCAGAAGTACTAAACCCCCCGGCTCCTCTTGGAGTCAATGGAAGCTGTAGATGAATACCATCTTTGATCAGGGTCCCAGTGAATTCTGGGCTGCTGGGAAATTGATTACATTTCCTCAGAAATTGGCTCTGACGGTGCAGAATTGCAGCCTGAACAAGGAGCCCTATGAGAGAGACAACTCACAACACTACGGTGAGTTGTCCAATAGGCTGTCACTTGCTGGCATATATGCATGGCCCTGGAATATACTTTGCATGTTTTTGTTGCTATTTGTGGTCATAGGATTGTTTTGAGTCTTGCAATGGAGGCCTGCAACCAAGTCACTACAAGTCCTTCTAGCCACCATCCCATGACAGCTTAAAAGTGTAGAGGCCAACGTTTCCCCCCCCTTAAGGTGACTGCTGGCCCAGCAATCGCCTTAAACCAGACAGACAGGGTCTACTGTTCTCAGCTACGAAAGACAGAGCCAGAAGACTCAAGAGAGGACCATCTGGGAGAGACGAGGGCTGCCTCACCAAAAAGCTAGTCTTGGTCCAGGGGTCTAGAAACAGAGGCCTGTCCTGATCTTTCAGGCACCCTGTAGCTCCTCAGAGAAACTAGCCAGAAGTCTGAAGAAGGGATCTGCTGATAAATAAGAGAGACAGCCCAGATAGAGGATTGTTCAGGCACGGACAGCGACCTGCCCTTTCATTTGTCCTGTAACTGCCCAGAACTGCCCAGCTAGAGGACTGACTCAGGGCAGGGGAAACTGTTACTGCCCAGATTAAGGACTGACTTGGGGACTGTTGTATGGAATAAGTGATTGTATATAGTCCATGGACACTTGGGTACTTCATGTAAATATGTAGAGAGATGAAATAAGAGTGTTTGTGCTGGATCTGAGTGTGATCCAGCAGGGACTTACTCATGTGAAGAGGGTCCCTGTGACAGGGCCATGCAGGCAAAAAGTTAGAAAAACTCTCTTATAGCCTGGGCCATTTAGGCCAGGTTCACACAAAGAGCTAGAAGGTTAAATAAGCCCTTAACTTGCTTGTAACTTGGTATTATTCGATGTCGAGGAATAAGTGTCGATGGAGCAGAGCCTATGCCCCATGTGTGCTGTGTGGTATGCGCGCTCACATGTGCACACAAACCATGTGCACCCCCATTATGGGGGCATTGTGCTGCACGCAAACTGCAGTACGTTTGTGGATGCCCATTGTGTGCACTTTCATGACTTGGCCACTAGGGGCAAATGGCAGCAGGACCAAATTGGTATAAGAAGGTAGGCTGCTTGTGCTTTTACATGTTACCTGGGAGGCAGGGAAGCTTCTGTGTTGGCAATTGCAGCTCTAGTCTCACAGAATTAGTGTGTGTAGGAATGTGCTATTCTACTTTTATCCTGCGAGAGCACCCCTCATTGTAAAAGCTACATTGAGGGCCCCGGTCATGCACAAGTGTTCTTGTGGGATAAAAGTGGAATAGCACATTCCTACATGCTCTAATTCCTGTGAGAATAGAGCTGCAGTTGCCATCATGGAAGTTTCCCTGCTTTCCAGGTATCGTGTGAAAGTGGTTGTAGTGTGAACAATACAGAAGTGAGCTAATAAAACCTGAATTATTGCTTTGGCATTCATAACTGCTTTGTGCATGTGTGTGTGTGGCCTTAGTTGAAGGCCTAGGGGCAGGGAGAAATCCAAAAGGTACTTCAAAAGTCACCTTTTCTATAGGAATAGTATAATTATAATGCAAAAGGCAATCAACCTTGCAAATAACTACTGTCATCATGGCTGTGGAGCAGCCAAGGGTACAAGTGCCAAGTGGAAAGTTGCCTTTGGGATCTTGAGAAGATATGGTGGTATCTGCTAGCTCACTGTAAATGCCTTGGTACTTGAAGGTGTTTCTTCCACTGACTTGAAATACAGCTCCATTGTCAGGGGAGTGTCATTTTTCTCTCTGACTAGTCCAGGCAACACCAGCAAGATGGGCAGCAAAAGAAGAGCTAATCCTGAAGGAATGACTCACCCTGGCTTTGGGATTTGGCAGAAAGATGTGGGGATGAGAAGTTCAAACAGAGGCTGTAGTAAAACTCTGCGGCTTGAGTTCTGACAGTTTAACTGCTGCGCAATCAAAGTTTGGAAAAACCCAACAAATTGCTATAGTCAAATCCTTGACAGTGGCGGTTGCAGTTCAGTATCTGTGTGCTTTATGCAAAAGCAGCTCTCTTGTTTGCTAGCTGGAGAATGGACTAATGGCCCCAGTTCATGGCAAGGGAAAACACTTTATTGGAGAAAAAACCAAAACACAAATGCCAATAAATTGTTTTGAATCTGTAACTGACGCTGGTGTTTATATAAGCCAAGTCTGAACAGAGAAGAGTGGGAGGAGTGTTGTCCTCTAGAAGAACTGTCAAATTAACATTGGAAGCAAGGTCACAGGAGGATAATTCACCTAAAATGAGCAGCATGACTTTGTGGGGTGAGCACAACTGTAGGAGGCATGGGGTGAAATTAAATGAGACAATAGTCTGCTGGACAGTCTGTGTAGCCCCCACTTGCATTTCTTTTAGCATGTACTGCTAATAGGCAGCCCCCTGCCTGCATTTCATGTGCTGGGGGGAGCTACCACAGGTGGTGCAGCACTTCTCCCCAGCCCTGATTCTGATGGAAGGGGGCGGGTGGTGTCAAAGCCAGAGAAGGCTTCTTCCCGGGCCATGACTCCCCTTTCCATCAGAAGCAGCATTTGTGTGCTCAGGCGGCTGCAAGAGGAGAGAGCAGTTCACTTTAGCTGAGGTGTGGCTGCGAGAAGAGAGAATGGGGGTGGGCAGGAAGGATCTTCTCCAGAGGATCTGCGCTGGCATCCCGCTCCATTTGGGAAAAGAACCTAGGGGAGCAAGGGAGGGGCAAAGCGTCTCTGAGGATGCATGGGGCTCCTGCACTCCTCTCTCCATTTGGGGAAGGAACCAAGGGGAGTGTAGGCACAGATCCTCTGGAGAAGGTCCTTCATGCCCGCCCTCACTCTCTCCTCTTGCAGCCACCTTTCAGATGAAAGAGTGCGATCACTCTCTCCTCTTGCAGCTGCCCAAGCATGCGAGCACTGCCTCCTAATGAAATGGGGCTCACAGTCTGGGAAGAAGCCTTCTCTGACTGGGACTTCCCTTTCCATGAGAGCTCTCAAGCTCTCTCCCTTGCTCTTGCCTTTGCGTGCGCTCAGCTGACAGGTGGCTGTGAATCATTAGCAGCCGCACTAGGCGTGACTCTATGGTGCTGGTGGACCTGGATGCAGGCAAGGCTGTGAGCAAGCCTAATTGTGGGCTAACATCTGGCAAACACCTAATAGACAGGCAGGCAGGCAAATACCCACCTGATGGGTACAGATGTGGGTTATTGTCTCGTTCATCTTCATCCACAGATTCACTGGGGGTAAGAACAGTCCAGATGGAGGTGAGGGGTAGCTCCCAGCCCCATCCAGGGATGCAGCTAGCTTGGAATGGACCCTGGTGTAGAAGATGGAATGGAGCTTCTCCCCACCCCCAGTGATAGGGGGCATGGCTGCACTGGGGAATGTGATGCTCCAGGCTCATGGCCTCCAGTGCAAGTGCATCACCTGTCCCCATTATAGATACGCCCTTGACCACACTCTGTCTTTTGAAAAGCAACCTTTTAAAAAACTAAATGGACAACACACGTACTACAACATCCCCTCACATAAACAAGATTTGAAGTGTTTTCTTTTATACTTCCCTTCTGGAAGAACTACCTCTTGTACTACAATTGACTCTGCCTTTTTAATTCAGCCACTAGAGGAAGATTTTGTATTAGGGCTGAAATTAATATTTGCAGCGAATATCATATCTGAGGATTATGCCTGATTCAAACTGAAATCTGATGAAATGGATACTAGCTGCTACTATTCTGGTTCATCTTTGCTAATATCCACTCTGTTTGCAGCTGGCATTTGGATATTTGGAGGGCTATCTGAAAATGAGAATAACCATGAATATAAAACCTGTTGTTTGTTTCAGTGCTCATTTGCATATTGCTCAATACGTTAAATAGTTGACTGCTGCAGCAGCATTAGTAGCATGGTTGGATAGTTAAATTTGGGGGTAACCATGCTACCCCATGCGTGTATCCCCCCTGCCTTCAGCATTGCCTGTTAGCAGTCCTGAACATGCAGCTGTTGTGAGGTCACCCACTGAAGCTACTGTAAAGGCCACAATAACAATCCAAGGTTTTGGGGGGGAGGAAGCCTTATGACGTGGGGCTTAAAGGAGCTTGAGCTACTCAGTTTGTTGCAGAAAACGTTGACACGTGACTTGATCCTTGTGTATAGACAGTTGCACACTAAAAAAGATGCCTGATAACAGATGTTCCTCGCATAATGTGATCTAGTGGCTAGAAGCTGAAGTTAGGTGATGCCAACTTCAAAAGAACATGCAACTTCCTAGAGGGAGGGCATTTAAATACTGGTACTGTTTATTGGAGAGAGGGTAGACTCCACATTGATTTGGTTTCTAAATAGCCTAGTGCATGAGGTGTTTTGATTTGGACCAGGATTCAAATCGTCGTGACCTTGGACCAGTCACACTCTCGGAGTCTCAGTTCCCCATCTGTAAAATGGTAATTTTAATGACCTAGCTCACAGGGTGGTTGTGAGGGTGAACTAGATTAGGATTGTAAAGCACCATGAATACTGAAGGTGCTAGTTAAGTGCTAAGCAATAAATCAAGGCTGGATCTCTTTGTAAGGCCCTTTCCAAACAGGCTGTGGTGGGTGGGTGGGAGGATGGGTGTCTGCCCACGGTGCAGGGAGGTGGATGTGCGCATGTTCCCATGGTTGCACACCCATCTCTATGCACAAAGCAACCAGTATCTGAGCCCGTTGCTCCATGCATGGGTGATGGGGGGAGCACGGATGCACCTCCACCCACCGCGGGGGCCATTCCTACAGACGCAGCCCCCACCGCAGGCAGCATTTGCATGGGCATCCCCCACCCCCATGGTGGGGGGGGGGGGTGGCATGTGAAAACGCCCTAAAAGAGCTGCCTTGCTCTGAGTAGGGTAAATGCCTGTGTACACACATCAGGGGAGTAGTTGCCCCAGGGTAACTACCTTGTGGGGACAAGCCCTCTGTGTTGATTGCATCCAAAGGGAGAGCAGCAAGTGGGAAATGCTTTATCCCAGGCAATTTGAAACCTATAATGTATTATACCTTGAATAACTGGCTCAAGTTTGGCAACTCTGACAGCACCCTACCAGCTTGGCACTGTCAAACAAAGTGTTGCAGTCCTTGCCCAGAAAGAAACAGGAGGCGCATTGAAGGGTGGTGAAAGGGGAGGGCAGGGCACAAGGCCAAAGGCTGGGTGACTCGAACCACCCAAGAGCTACGGTGATTATACTGAAAAGTGATACCTGCCGTGGCTGGTGGTGGTTATAAGAGAAAATGGAGACACACAATGAAGAGAAGCAAAACGTACTGAGCATTCTGGGTGATGTCACTGGCAGCCAATCAGCAGCTCCTTTTTGTTCCCAGTCTTTCTGCCAACCTCTCTGGTGGGGAATGTAGCACACCAATGGCTTTGTCATCACAGCACAATCCAGAGGAATTTCTTCTTTAAAACATTTCCCCCACCCCCCGAGTGGGCTGGGCCTGGCCTTGACAGTTTCCCCCTCAATCTAACCAGCTGCTCAAAGAGTGGGGGATGACCCATAAATCATCCTCGTTCCTCATCAATGTGTCACAGAGATAGTGGGTGGGAACCAAAGCATCTCTCACACAGGTTTTCTTTTGTACCTGTGTGTGTCAAACAAAAGCAGCCCTGGCAGCTCTTGCAAGAGGCCCTGGCTCCAGCAAAGGTGTCTCCGCACAGAGCCGTCTTGTGATGAGGAGCCGCCTATCACGCATGAAAAAGCAAAATGCTCCCAGCCTTGCTGCAAGCTGGTCTCGAGGGGCATTTGTGTGCATCTGGAAAGGCAGCCCATTCCCCCTTCCCCGAAAGAGTGGGGGGAACATCCCTGTGGATCAGAACCCTGTCCCATCCTGCTGTTGTCAGGCTCCAGCTCTCCTGATGGGAGCAGTAATGGTAGCATGATGAACATGACGGCTCAACGTCCCCTCGGCTCCACTCCCTCTTCTTGCTATCTCTGCTCCTACTGGTGTTGCCCTCTCTCCCTGTTGTTGCTGGGTGCTGCATTGTGCCCAATAGGGTTGGGCATGAGGGAGGGAGTAGTGGCAGGGCACTGAGAGATCTCTGGGCAGGCAGACAGAAGCACTTGCCAGTAGGGGAAAGGGGGGGGGGGGTGGACAGAAAACGTGGCTGTGGACTCACATTGGTGAAAGTGGGGTCCCACAGTGTGCCTACATCTGGGTGAGAATCAGGCCTGAGTCACATAGCTAGGACACTGGCATCAGGGGAACAAGCACAACTGCCTCCCTTGTCATGCAGTCTGTTGTTTTCAGATGCTCATGTACTTGATTAAAAATACGCATTCTCAGAAGCCTCTTCTTAAAAAACTTTATTTTTCTTAAACCTGAAAAAAAAAACCTCAAGACATTTGTTTGTTCATTATAACAAACATTTAACCATTCAAAGATTTTTTACATTTTTTTTTTTGGGGGGGGGGGAAGAGTGCTCCCCTCATGCCCACCCTTAGCTACAGGCCTAGTGTGGGGGATGGTGTCTTCTCCATTTGCTAGTGCGTTTGCTTTTTAAAATCCCTCAGTCCATTGTGTAGTTGTGCATTTTCCCTCCACAGATTTTCTGACCTAACATCTACCCATAGGAGGGCAGCAGAAACCGAGTAAGTCCCTGGAGTCTGGCACAAGGTCCTGCTGGACCCTTCTCAGCACAATCCACAGGCAGCTGCCCCATGTAGCGCTTCCACCATTACTCTCCTGCCCCCCCCCTTCCAGTCCCTGCACCACAATGGCGGTCTGCCCTCCCTACTGGGGGAAGTCCTAGTAGCAGAGGGTGTGAGCATGGGTGCAGCAGCAGCAGCTGGGTAATTAATCTCTCGGAACTCGGGAACTCACCCAGGCCTCATATACGAGGTAATTATGCTCATGCACTGTAGACTTCTCCACTCTAGAATTCTGGAGCCATCTAACCTTGCTCCTACCTTTAGTCTGACAGACTCTGGCTTTAAACTCAGATCTGGCTTCCTCGCATCCATTCTTGGCTTTTTCAGCTGACCTAGCGTTGCCACCTGCGGCGTCTTTTTTTCTACCTGACACTCCCATAGACCAAAATGGAGGTGCCGGGTAAAAAAAAATGACTGAAGATGGTAACCCTAAGCTGACCTCTGACTCAGCATGGCGTCTAGCTATGGACCCCTTGTCCCAACCCAGTTCCCTGACGTGCACACTTTCTAAACTCATGCACATGTTGCAGGGTTAAGGGCCTGAGAATCTCCGCTCCCCCAGGGCCTAACACTCCTCTCGTTGGGCCTGTTACCTATTGCCCTATCTGAAATGTGCCCCAAGTAATTATCTAAAACAAAAACCTAACTTTTTCAAAAAATGTTTAAGGCAGAACCATTTTTTAAAAAAAACACACACACCCTTTTCCTCTTCAAAAACGTTTCACAAAATACATTTTACCCTTAGTTAAACTCCAAAAAACATGAAAATTAATTACAATTGTAATTAAAAAAAATTGAACATGCATTACAACAAATTAGAAAAGCAGGGAAATTTACATTTTGTATGTATATTGCATAACGTACCATTGACATTCACACCATACATGCTAATTCTTATTACGATTTACCACTCTTTACAGGTCATTTATTTATTTATTTATTCTAAGTCACCTACAAAAATGTTTCCAGAATGCCATAACTCTGTCCTTTACATGTATAGAAACAGTATAAACTTTATACAATGCAATTCTTACAATGAAAGTTTATACAATTAAATGACTTATACAATGCAATTCTACATAAAAGGACATTGTTGTACAAATTAACATTTAGAACAGCTAGAGGTTAATTGTCATGGACGGATCATTATCTCCTCTGGGCAGGTATCCTGACGCATGTCAGCCCCTGGGAGGGTGCAGAACCAATTAGGATGGTTTGCCCTAGATGGCTTACAGAATCTAGAAGGTTCCAGACTGCTCTAGGGGATGTATCCTCTGATCTTGATGGCTGCTCACTCAATGACCTCATGACCATGTGGAATTCCATGTTGGTGGAGGCCATTGACTGGGTGGCTCCCAGGCGTCTGCTCCCGAACCGCCAACAACGCAGGTCCCCATGGTATATAGAGGAGCTGCAGCAGATGAAGTGGGAAGGGCGGCGGTTAGGGCAACGGTGGCATCACTCGCGTGCTGAAGCTGACCGATTGCGGCATAGAGTCTGGTTACGTACCTATGCTGTGGCTAAGGTATGTACTTCTGCTAAGTCACGCCTGGCGGAGCTTTTCCGGGTGGTGGGGGAGCTGGTCAGTTTGGCCTCCCTCCGCCTGGATTTAGAGTTCTCAAATGCCCACTGTGATTTGTCTGTGGACTCTTTTGCAGATAAAATCGCTCAGATCCACCACAGTTTTGACGCAACACTTTTAGCAGTGGGTGAACCAGAGGCAGCCTTGTCCTGTTTTGTGGGATGAATTTCAGAATGTGTCCCCCCCGCCCCCCCCTCAGATGCAGGGGATGCCCTGGGGTCTGTTCGAGCCACTTATTGTGAATTAGACTCATCCCCGTCCTGGCTGGTCAAGGCCAGCCGGGAGACATTAGGGCTGTTGCTGGCGGGGATTGTCAACGCCTCCCTGGGGGAGGGCAGGGTGCCGGACTGCCTTAAGGAGGCGCTGGTGCAGCCCCTGCTCAAGTAACCATCATTGGATGTTGGCGTCCTGGCCAGCTATCAGTCGGTCTCTAACCTTCCTTAAAAAGGGAAGGTTATTGAGCAGGTGGTGGCTCAACAGTTGCAGGAACATCTGGACTGGATTAAATTTCTTGATCCCTCAGTCAGGTTTTTGCTCTGGATATGGCACGGAGATTGCACTTGTGGCCTTGGTCGACGACCTCTCCCGTGAGTTGGAACAGGTAATTTGACCCTGTTGATCCTATTAGATCTCTCAGCTGCATTTGATACCGTTGACCATGAGTTGTTGGTGACTCGGCTGTGGGACCAGGCAGGGATTGGATGGACCGTTCTTGAGTGGTTCTGCTCATTCCTGGCTGGGAGAGTCCAGCGTGTGGTCCTGGGTGATTTTTTTTCATCTTCTCCCCAGGGCCTCACATGTGGAGTCCTGCAGGGTTCTATCTCTTCCCCTCTCTTGTTCAATGTGTACATGCAGCCTTTGGGGGAGGTTGTTAGGAAGTTTGGAGTACAGTGTCCTTAGTATGCTGATGACACCCAGCTTTCTCTCATTTTCATCCGACTCAGGCCCAGCAGTCTAGGTGCTTACCCGGTGCTTGGCAGCTGTGGTGGATTTGATGAGGGCGAGCTGTCTGAAGTTAAATCCCGACAAGATGGAGGTGATGGTCATGGGGAAGACCGGGGGAGTGGTGGCTCCCATCATTGATGGGATCCATCCTGCCCTGGTATCTCGGGTTCAGAGTCTGGGGATGCCCTAGACCTGCAGCTCTGCCTGGATGCCCAGGTGGTGGCTGTGGCGAAAGGGGCATTTCACCAATTACATCTGGTGTGTCGGCTTCAGCCGTATGTCTCAGACTCCGACCAAGCCATGATCGTCCATGCTTTTATTACCTTGAGATTGGACTACTGTAACACACTCTACATGGGGCTACCCTTGGTGCTGGTTCAGAGGCTGCAGCTGGCGCAGAATCCAGAGGTCCGTCTCCTAATGGGGACAGGCCGACGCGAGCATGTTACACCGGTGCTTCGCTCTCTGCACTGGCTGCCTATAGTCTTCCGGGCCCAATTCAAGATGTTGGTGTTGACCTTTAAAGTCCTGAATGGCCTGGGCCCCGCCTACCTGCAGGACCGCCTAACCCTCTGGATCCTGGATTGGCCCTTGTGGTTGGCCGGGGGCTCCCTCCTTGAGGTCCCCCAGGTTTCTCAGGTGTCGACCTTGTGGAGGGCGTTCTCTGTGGCCACACTGCGGTTGTAGAACTCCCTCTCATTGGAGGGTCACCTGATTACTGACCTTCCCTCTTTCCATAGACAATGTAAGACCTGGCTGTTCTGCCGTGCTTTTCCTGAGGGAGAGGGGTTGGGTTAGGGTGTGTGTGTGTATGTTTTTATATTGTGTTTTAATAGTGTTTTAAATCCTATTTTTGCTGTTTTAAATTGTTTTCATATGTTAGGTGCTCTGAGATGCTTTTAGCAGGAGGGGGCGGCGTGCAAATTTTATTATAAATAAATAAAAATACCTTAAAACCAAGATTTTGATAACGGGCTGCAATCCCAAGAAACGTATTTGGAAATTGGATGGGAAAGTTGGAACAGGTGAAACAATTTACATATCTTGGACTAGTATTTACTGCATGGGGTTCCTGGAAGGATCATGTTAAAATAAGTAGGGCTGAAAAGACAGCCCAGGCTATTGTACTATTTTGGTGTACCAAAGGAGGGAAATTGATGGAACCAGCGTTAAAAATCTTCCAAGCAAAGGTTGGAGGCCAAATTAAGTTTGGAGAAATCCCAACACTCATAACCTCAAGGTTGTCCAAAGCAACTTTTTGAGATCACTACTACTGGAGCTTCCATCATCCACTCCAGTCTGCGTGGTAAGGAGTGAGTTGGGTTGTGTATCTATGAAGGTTAAGACTGTATAAATTTCAATATATTATTGGTTGAAAATTGTCAGAGCACCCTTTGGTTAGGCTATGCTTGCAAGAACAAACTGTTTCATTGGCATCCAATAATGATCCATGGCTGGCTAAAATAAGGTCTGTAATACAGAGGCATTGGCTTGATATGAATGTATTATTATTTAAAATGGACATCTGGAAAGCTAAGATTTTATGTAGACAGAGGCTTACTGATGTGTAGCCATGCAGAATGACATGGCTATAGTTTGTTCCACAAAGATTGCTCCTTCAGCTTTATAAGCTAAAACTTGGATACGAAAGGTACCTTTCTGATTTGAAAATTGCTAAACTAAGAGCTGCCTTTATTAGATCAAGGTTCCAGCTCATGGATACTGAGTGGCTGAGAGATATAAAAATATCCCTTTGCCTCTTAGACATTGTATTTGTGGGGCTGGGTGTGTTGAAACTCTCCCTCACGTCTCCTTAGACTGCCCGGTTTATAACAACTTGCGGAAAACTTATTTGCATGAGCATCGTACGCCATACATTAAACTGGCGAGTGAATTTCAAGTTAGTATATGTTCTGCAGAGATCTGATATGAAAGTTACTAGTAAAATAGCTATGTTCATACTGATGGCCTCCAGAGAAAGAGAGGATATGTTAAAAATTACTTTGGATTGTAAAAATGATTAAGTTGCTGGATAATGATTAAGTTGCTTCCCCCGCTTGTGGAGTGATGAATGTTTGATAGATAGATATGTAGTTGATGGTAACACTTCGCCTTATTTTAAATGATTTCTGCCTATTATTATTATTATAATAAACATAGATATAGCGCCGGTCATGTACCTGGCGCTGTACAGAACATAGACATAGACGCGGTTTTAACTTTTTAAACATTTTTTATCCATTTTAACTTTTTTTAAATCTTCTTGTAATTTATGTTATGGCCCATATGGGCTGCAACAATAGATCCAGTATTTCATTATTGTAAGCCACCTCGAGTCCTTGTGGGAAGGGTGGTGTATAAATCTGAAAAATAAATAAATGAAATAAACTAGACATAACATCCCCCCTCCCTGCACTGTAGGCCCTGCAGGTCCATAAGTTATGTTGAAATGAATATCCAAAAAATAATTATGGTAACATTTTTATTTTTTCCTAATGGGTGGGTCAGTGGCTATGTGGGAGGAATGGAGAAGGCAAAACCCTATGCCTGGTGGGCTGAGTTAGCATAGGACTGAGGGGGAACCAAGTAATTGGGGACGTTTTGGTGTGTTCCTGGGGGATAAACAGCTGGGGCGGTGTCTTTGTCACACAGATGAGGGCAGCCACCACCATGGGTGTTTTTATACGCACATTTCTCCTGCATGTTTGTTGTTACATCCTGAACTCTGTGTGTCTAAATCACTCACCCAGATCTTAAACATCTGGCTCTTTGAACTTCTGTGTAGAACTTCTCACAGAACTTTTGTGTGTGAAAAGTTCTCCTGGTAAACTGCTTTGCTCCAAGCATCTGTGGTCACTTGGTTTCCATGGCAGCCCCTCATGTCTACAGCTGTGGCTACTTTGGGCTGCCTCAGGGCAGTGTGTGTGTGTGAAGAATGCATTCGGAACTTACTTGTGGACTTGTAAACCCAGAATATTGAAAGACCAGCACTTTAAGGTGTATGTAAAAAGGTCCCATGTTTGGAGAGTGCCTCCCTGAGGTGAAAGGGCCAGTATCGGGTACAAGCCTGCCCAGTAGTTGTCCAGTCAGTGTGTGGGGGTAGTCCCCAAGACTGGCTTAGCCCTCCTTGCCTTTTGAGTGACTGACCACATGTGTCATGTCATGTNGCGGTTGTAGAACTCCCTCTCATTGGAGGGTCACCTGATTACTGACCTTCCCTCTTTCCATAGACAATGTAAGACCTGGCTGTTCTGCCGTGCTTTTCCTGAGGGAGAGGGGTTGGGTTAGGGTGTGTGTGTGTATGTTTTTATATTGTGTTTTAATAGTGTTTTAAATCCTATTTTTGCTGTTTTAAATTGTTTTCATATGTTAGGTGCGCTGAGATGCTTTTAGCAGGAGGGGGCGGCGTGCAAATTTTATTATAAATAAATAAAAATACCTTAAAACCAAGATTTTGATAACGGGCTGCAATCCCAAGAAACGTATTTGGAAATTGGATGGGAAAGTTGGAACAGGTTAAACAATTTACATATCTTGGACTAGTATTTACTGCATGGGGTTCCTGGAAGGATCATGTTAAAATAAGTAGGGCTGAAAAGACAGCCCAGGCTATTGTACTATTTTGGTGTACCAAAGGAGGGAAATTGATGGAACCAGCGTTAAAAATCTTCCAAGCAAAGGTTGGAGGCCAAATTAAGTTTGGAGAAATCCCAACACTCATAACCTCAAGGTTGTCCAAAGCAACTTTTTGAGATCACTACTACTGGAGCTTCCATCATCCACTCCAGTCGGCGTGGTAAGGAGTGAGTTGGGTTGTGTATCTATGAAGGTTAAGACTGTATAAATTTCAATATATTATTGGTTGAAAATTGTCAGAGCACCCTTTGGTTAGGCTATGCTTGCAAGAACAAACTGTTTCATTGGCATCCAATAATGATCCATGGCTGGCTAAAATAAGGTCTGTAATACAGAGGCATTGGCTTGATATGAATGTATTATTATTTAAAATGGACATCTGGAAAGCTAAGATTTTATGTAGACAGAGGCTTACTGATGTGTAGCCATGCAGAATGACATGGCTATAGTTTGTTCCACAAAGATTGCTCCTCCAGCTTTATAAGCTAAAACTTGGATACGAAAGGTACCTTTCTGATTTGAAAATTGCTAAACTAAGAGCTGCCTTTATTAGATCAAGGTTCCAGCTCATGGATACTGAGTGGCTGAGAGATATAAAAATATCCCTTTGCCTCTTAGACATTGTATTTGTGGGGCTGGGTGTGTTGAAACTCTCCCTCACGTCTCCTTAGACTGCCCGGTTTATAACAACTTGCGGAAAACTTATTTGCATGAGCATCGTACGCCATACATTAAACTGGCGAGTGAATTTCAAGTTAGTATATGTTCTGCAGAGATCTGATATGAAAGTTACTAGTAAAATAGCTATGTTCATACTGATGGCCTCCAGAGAAAGAGAGGATATGTTAAAAATTACTTTGGATTGTAAAAATGATTAAGTTGCTGGATAATGATTAAGTTGCTTCCCCCGCTTGTGGAGTGATGAATGTTTGATAGATAGATATGTAGTTGATGGTAACACTTCACCTTATTTTAAATGATTTCTGCCTATTATTATTATTATAATAAACATAGATATAGCGCCGGTCATGTACCTGGCGCTGTACAGAACATAGACATAGACGCGGTTTTAACTTTTTAAACATTTTTTATCCATTTTAACTTTTTTTAAATCTTCTTGTAATTTATGTTATGGCCCATATGGGCTGCAACAATAGATCCAGTATTTCATTATTGTAAGCCACCTCGAGTCCTTGTGGGAAGGGTGGTGTATAAATCTGAAAAATAAATAAATGAAATAAACTAGACATAACATCCCCCCTCCCTGCACTGTAGGCCCTGCAGGTCCATAAGTTATGTTGAAATGAATATCCAAAAAATAATTATGGTAACATTTTTATTTTTTCCTAATGGGTGAGTCAGTGGCTATGTGGGAGGAATGGAGAAGGCAAAACCCTATGCCTGGTGGGCTGAGTTAGCATAGGACTGAGGGGGAACCAAGTAATTGGGGACGTTTTGGTGTGTTCCTGGGGGATAAACAGCTGGGGCGGTGTCTTTGTCACACAGATGAGGGCAGCCACCACCATGGGTGTTTTTATACGCACATTTCTCCTGCATGTTTGTTGTTACATCCTGAACTCTGTGTGTCTAAATCACTCACCCAGATCTTAAACATCTGGCTCTTTGAACTTCTGTGTAGAACTTCTCACAGAACTTTTGTGTGTGAAAAGTTCTCCTGGTAAACTGCTTTGCTCCAAGCATCTGTGGTCACTTGGTTTCCATGGCAGCCCCTCATGTCTACAGCTGTGGCTACTTTGGGCTGCCTCAGGGCAGTGTGTGTGTGTGAAGAATGCATTCGGAACTTACTTGTGGACTTGTAAACCCAGAATATTGAAAGACCAGCACTTTAAGGTGTATGTAAAAAGGTCCCATGTTTGGAGAGTGCCTCCCTGAGGTGAAAGGGCCAGTATCGGGTACAAGCCTGCCCAGTAGTTGTCCAGTCAGTGTGTGGGGGTAGTCCCCAAGACTGGCTTAGCCCTCCTTGCCTTTTGAGTGACTGACCACATGTGTCATGTCATGTCCCATGCTTGTCATGTCCCAATGCATGTGAGATTCAGCAACTTTCTCTGGCAATGACAGAGTTAGGAGTGGCCTAGAGTGCTGTTCAGAAAGGTGCTGAGAGCAGAACCAAGCAGAGTGTTATCGCCCCCCCCTCCCCCGGACAGACCCAGAGCAGGATGAGATGGATTTCCTCAGTGTGTTCATAGGGGTCTACTGCACAGTGAGTCAGACCTGGCCA
The DNA here is from genome assembly GCA_003113815.1 of Sphenodon punctatus. Classification (NCBI taxonomy): domain Eukaryota; kingdom Metazoa; phylum Chordata; class Lepidosauria; order Sphenodontia; family Sphenodontidae; genus Sphenodon; species Sphenodon punctatus. The sequence continues at coordinate 1,503,338 of QEPC01006122.1, read as the reverse complement.
GGCTAGGTATGTCAGCGCTGCACAATGCCAGGGCCTCATAACAGACACATGGGGAGGGAGTAAAGCGTATTACTTTACTTTTAACAGCGATGACTGTCAAGCATTCCTGTGATAGGAGGGGTCCCACACCATTTCACATGGAGCCCCAACTTCCCTGGATCTGACACTGTCTGTTGATGGGTAAGAGCAAGCTTTCAAGTTTCACAGAGCTCTGCTTCAGAACCAAAGCAGAAGTAATTACAGGGATTAGTGTGACGTCTGGTATGAGTAAGCACAAAACCTCCTCAGGTTACCAGGTTGGGTAGTACAAGATTGAATCATGAAATAGGGGTTTAAACACAGGGTGGAGGAGACCTCTTCAAGTGTGACAGGAAGAGCTAGCGTACGTGGTGTGGTAGTAAGGTATGAGAAAAGAGGGAGGCGTCAGTGTGGTGGTGATGGTAGGGTTGCAACCTGTGATGTCTCTTACCTGACAGTCCCATAGGCGGGGGGAAAGGTTGCTGTGATGGATCACACAAACAATGTTTCTGCTAACTCTATTGTTCTTGGTGTCATCTAGGGTTGTGTATTTTCATTCTCAGACTACTTGCTTTTGAAGGTGCTGTAAATGTTCTCGATGAGGTCAGAAATGGAGTGTCCAGCCTGTGAGAATTGTTCACCCATAGTCAAAGCCAATGGGGAAAACAAACAGAGAAGCGGGGCCCTGGTGACAAGGTGCTTTTGTCTCTCATGCAGGACCATAGAAATGACAGAAAACTGGGAATGTTTAGTCTAGAGAAAGAGAGACTTAGTGGGGGACAGGGCAGCAGTCTTCAAGTATATTAAAAATATTTGAAAGTTTGCCACAAAAAATAATGGAGAACATTTGATCTTCACTGCCACAGAAGGTAGAACAAGAGGGAATGGGCTTAAATTGCAGCAAGGGAGAGTTCAGTTACTACGGCTGCTTTCACACAATACAAAATGGGATATTAAAATAACTTGAGATAATACCGGGTATTAAAACTCTGCAACTTTTCTAATGTGTGAATGCACTATTCCCTGCGAGATCTTCAGTTGTTGTAAGAGCCACTAAATGTGGCTTTTACAATGACCTGACATCTTGCAGCATAAAAGGGAAATAGTGCATTCACACATTACAAAAATAGCAGAATTAGAATACCTGTTGTTATAATAGCCCATTGTGTAATGTGTGAAAGCAGTGAGACATTAGGAAAAACATCCTATCTGTAAGAATAGTTTTGCCAGGATCCCAGCCCAAAGGCAGCAGCAGAGAGAGGCCAGTGTTCAAGTCCAGGTCTGGGCTGGCAGTCATGAAGTCCAAAGAGGAAGCAGTCTAGTGACTGGAGTCAGTCTGGAATGTGGGTCAGTGGTCAAATCGTCAATCGAAGAGGGAAGGCAGATGCAGGAGATAAGGTGGGAGAGGTGAGGACTCAGGGGCACGTACGAGAAGTAGGCAAGGGTAGGGTTGCCATAGCTATTCTTTAATTCTGGCAGTTTATGAAAAATACATGGTGCAGGGCTGCATTGGTACCAGTGCAGCCCTGCACCATGTATTTTTAAGCTACCAGGATTAAAAGGGAGCTATGGCAATCCTAGGCAAGGGTTGCAAGGCAAGGCACTGACAGGCTAAGTCTGCTTTCACATGAGATGCAACTAAGTCCACAAAGTCCCTTTCCCACATGTATGTATGTGAGTGAAAAGGTTAGATTGCAGGATGCCACAGGCGTAATGCACACTGAATCAAAAATATTTTAAAGTCGGATACCAAGGTTTAACAATCATGCTTCTTCCCTCGCACACGTTCTTGGTAATGTGTGAAGGGGCTAATCTTGCTGCCAGTCTGCCAGCATAACAGTCATGTGTCTTTTTGCTGGGTTTTTTT
>QEPC01006122.1:1447465-1468986 GCA_003113815.1 Sphenodon punctatus | reverse complement strand
GATGTTAACCCTGGGAACTCCTTGCTGCTGTGTTGTGCCTGTGTTTTGCCAGTGTTTCCCTGTGTTTGGGGTTTATAAATTATTCATTTTAAGCTTGATGTGCATTGTAGACAGTGTTTTCTTCCATCTGATGTTAACCCTGGGAACTCCTTGCTGCTGGGTTATGCCCTGGCTCTGCCTACCGTTGCCCTGGCTCCTCCCACTGGCTCCCCAGCCTGCCGGCAGCTTCACCACCAGCAGGCCAGACGGCCTTACTGCCCCTCCAAACTAAAAACCCACCAGCTGCCCCTGGGACAGGAGACATGAGGGAGAGAGACCATCATCACAGAATGCAGTGGTAGCAGTCCAACATGTGGCAGGGCATCATCAGCTTGCAGGAGCAATCGCCCCAGGGGGGAGCGCATCTGAGAGAGACAGACTTTGGGGCAGCAGAAGCAGGAGGCAGGCAGAACAAAGGAGGACTGGGCAGGCAGGCAGGCGGACACTAACACAGGCTTTGTTTGTCATTGCGGGCACCACAAGTTATGACACAGCACTGTCAGCTTGCAGGAGTACATATGGCTAGGCATGTGTAATTGGAGGGGACTGGGGGTATGAGAATGGGGAGAGGTCTAGCTCTTTGTGCCCTCAGCTTTTATAAGCTCCCTGTGCCCTCTCCCAAGCTCTCCTGATTGGTACAAGCAAGTTGCAAGCATGTGAAAGAAAGGACCAATCTCTTATGTTTATTGCAGGGGTCTGTGATCTGTCTGTGCTGTCAATTGGACAGTGGAAATGTCAATCTTAGTTGGCCATTTTGTGCTCTCAGTCCGCCCTGCCCCCTGCACCTGTTGTCTGCAGCCTGAGCCATGTACCAGGCTGCCCACAAAAACAAAAACAAAAAATAACATAAAATGAAAAATGTATGGGTTTTGTTATTTTGTATGTTTTTAATGATATAAATGTTGGGATTTTTATGTTTTTAATAACATAAATGAAAATGGACATTTTCATTTGTTATTATAAAAGCATAAATGAATTGCACATCCGTACATTCCAGTTCCATTGAGCTATCCCCTGATGGTCTGATCAAGCTTTTGTCATCATTCCTGAAAATTCTGGATTGCCTTTGGTTCCTGCTGCTGCGCTTCCTTTAATACTCATCTGCCAAGAGCTGGCAGCCAGGAGTCAAACCCAGAGACAGGAGATCAGACCAAGTCAGGAGGCCAAGACCAAGGCACAATCAGGAGCAGAAAGCCATGAGTGTACAGCAAGAACTGGGTCTTGCAGACTGAAGCTAGATAGCACGTCCTGCTTCCTGTGGCAGTTTTCTATAGCCTGTGGTGGCCAAGAGGAAACTGCACTGAGGCTAATGAGAAGCAAGCAGGGGTTGTGTTTGGCATAAACTGGTGGAGCCCCATGTGGTGTAGACCAAGTTCACACACCAGCTCAATGAATTATAGAGAACACTCCTGCTGGGGAGCTTACTGCCACTATATAACACCTCAAACACCTCCCGTATGAGTCAACCCTGTAATGCACCTTAAACCCAGGTTGTCTTTTCAGCTCCGCCAAGCCTGGCACAGTTGGCTTCAGTCAGTGTATTAATCATGCCAACTCCTTCGCATCCTCCTCCCCACCACTATCTAGTACTAAAAAAATGGTTGCAGCAGTCCAGACTTTTGCAAATGCTACTTTTTAGCATTTGGATGGAAACAGCTCCTTTGTAAATATCAAAACTGGCCAGGGCTTAGTCCAAAATTAATCAGGAAGCCACCGACTTGTGGGCAGAAATTTTGTTACCAATTTAAAAAGCTAACAAGTATCTGAGGATTGTTTGCTGAGAATGAGTCACACCAAGATTTCTGAGTTTTCTGACAACTGATGGAGGTGTGTGAGAAGGGAGCCACCTAGAGTGAAACCAAAATTGGTGATACCAGGAGGATTGCAGCAGCCTAGCAAGCACATTTGGTGCTTCTCCCTTCACATTTCAGATAGCACACACACAATTAAATGTGCTTGTATATATGGGGCCAGGTACTGGTCTCATGAAAGGCGCTGTCGTATGTCATAATTAGAAGCCATGAAAGCTATAGAAAGCACCCTCCACCCCCGCTTCCCACTTCCACTGTGGTAGCCCCATGGTGAATATACTACAGGGGGATTTTTTTTAACAGGTTCTCGTGGGGTTAACATGTGCAAAAGCTCAGATGTCATGAATAGCTCCACAGTGACCTGCCATGGCGTGCTTTCTGTAGCATTTATAACCTCTAATTGTGACATCAGAAAGTATCCTTCAACACGTGTCATGCTGGGATGTGGCACCAAAGTCAATGGACATTCATTGCCAATTGGGCAGTGACATAACATGGAGCAGAGGACAGGCTTGGCTAGCCCTTAGGAGCTGCAGAAAGCACCAGGCAATCACCTCTATCTACACTGTATCCTTACTTGGGTGCAGCCAGATAAGACGGACGGGAGGCTACCATGCCTTGGGAAGTCTTACCCCTCCCTGGGCAGCTGGGCCATGTGATGCAATGCACCGTGTGGCTGGTGACAGTCAGATGTTCCCCCTGTCCCGGGGCGGGGCAAACAACTGCCTGCTATGCGACGCATCCTCGGAAAAATTCTGAGGATGCATCACAGAGCAGCCTTACCCCAACTGGAATAAGACTGCCCAGGGTGGAGCAACCCATGTGGCTGGGACCCTTTTTTCCATTGTGCGGTGAGCTCCACAGTGGGGCTCTGAGCAACAGGTGCTGGTGTTCAGTCTGGCAGGGGGAGGCAGAGCAGGGCTGGGCGTACACTCTTTTGGCTGATGCCTCAGCCCGCCCGACCGTGGTGGAGGCTCTGACGGGGGCCAGCCAGCCTGGTTTCCCATGTTTGCTCTGCAGTGTGACAGTGGTGATTGCCTGCCATGAGGTTGTGTGGGGATCGGGCCCTCCCCGCTCATGTGGAGACATCCCTTGGCTGGCAACAATAGTAGCCCATTCACTCCCTTGCACACAAAAACTACTTCTGGCTTGCTCTTACTCCAGTAAGGGAAGTAAGTTACTCCCAGAGTGCAGGGAATGAGTGCAGACTAGAGGTGAAATGAATATTCAAACAAAAAGTTTGTTGAATTTGATCTATTTGAATTTGGTTGTGTGAAATTACTTCAGAGACCAGATTAGAAACTATTCCTTTGTGAAATTTACACTTGGTTTATCACTTTGTTATTCACTCTACAATTGCTTCATTAACTTTGTGTGGGATTTTGTTATCTGGTACTTTGTGTTTTCAATGGTACGATTTATTTGGCGGGTTTTGTTTTTGAATGCAAATTCATCATTTGGTAATCTCTTAGGCTGTTCACCCACGTGCTGATTTTCATGTAGGATTCTATCCCACACAAAATCAGCAACAACATAAGATTCTTGCTGGGCTGCATGTCCACCTTATTGTCCTTCTGGTGTTTCCCCCCCTCACAAAATCATGTGACTCTAAGGCATCTGTTAGAGGATCTATGCATATGTTGTAATTTTCACACAAGTTAAATTCATATTTAATTCACACCATGCACACGTTCTCCCATAATACAGGACTCACCCCATGCATGCATTCAAATCTCACGTAATAGAGAACTCACGTATCAGAGTTGGATTTCTCTGCCCTGACATCCATGATGAAACTTGTGTTAATTTCCCTGCCAAATGAGTAGGCACAGTAGGACAGGCAGGACAAGGGGCATGGTAGGACAGGCAGTCTTTCAAATATATGGGACCCAGACTGTTTAGGGCTTTAAAGGTCAAAAACAGCACCTTGAATTGTGCCCGGAAAGCTATTGGCAGCCAGTGCAGACTTTGGAGCACCAGTCTAATGTGCTCCCAGTGATTTGTCCCCAAAAGGAGCTAAGCTTCTGCATTCTGCACCAGCTGCAGCTTCTGAACAGTCATCAAGGGCAGCCCCCTGTAGAGCATGTTGCAGTAATCTAGCCTCAAGATGATGAAAACATGGATGATGGTGGCCAAATCTGAGTCAGAAAAAAAAGGCCGCAGCCTCCTCACCAGATGAAGTTGGCGAAAAGTGCTCCTGGCCACCACTGCCACGTGATGTTCCAGGCACAGCGGGGGATCCAAAAGCACTCCAAGGCTACGAACCTGATTGACCAGAGGGGGCCAGACTCCATCAATAACAGGTGTTCCAATTCCCTCCAAGTCACAAAACCGGACCAGCCAGCCATCATCACTTCAGTCTTGTCATGATTCAGCTTTGAATGGCTCACCCTCATCCAGTCCCCGACAGCAGCCAGGCATTGGGTAAGCAGTAGCACCAAGACCGCAGGACCTGGGTCGTATGAAAAAGAGAGGTAGAGCTGAGTGTCATTAGCATATTGATGACACCCTCTGCCCAAACCTTCGAATGACCTCGCCCAGCAGCCTCAGATACACGTTGAACACGAGGTAAGACAGAATAGAACCCTGTGGGACACTACAGGGGAGGTCCCGAGGGGACAATGAGCAATTGCCCACCACCACCCACTGGGACCTCCCTGACAGGAAAAAACAGAACCACTCGAGAGTGGTCCTGCCCGCCCCTGGCAACAACACCCTGTGATCAACTGTATCAAAGGCCACTGAAAGATCTAACAAGATCAGCAAGGTAGAATTCCCCTTGTCAATCTCAAGGCATAGATCATCGACCAAAGCCACAAACCCAGTCTCTGTGCCATACTCAGGACAAAAATCTGACTGAAACCAACAGGTCCAGGAATCTGATAACATCAAGATGAGCTTGGAGCTTTTGGGCAATCACCCGTTAAATAACCTTCCCTAGAAAGGGGGGATTAGAGACAGGTTGATAACGGGCGGGGAGTCAGTGTCCAAAGATGGCTTCTTAATTAGAGGTCGGACAACTGCCATTCTAAGGGTGTCCGACACCCTACCCTCCTGTAGGGAGTCATTGACAACTCCAGCCAACAACAGCCCCAGTGTCTCCTAGCTGGTTATCACCAACCAGAATGGGCAAGGATCTACTAGTTACCCTCATCACCCCAAGCACCTCTCTTGCATTGGTGGGCAATACCAATTTAAACTGATCCAAATAAACAGGACAACAGGTCAAGACTGAGCTTCCATAACCTCAAACTCTGACTCTGCAGCTAAAATGGCAATGCTCAAGTCGTAGTGAATATGAGCAATTTTGTCTGCAAAGTAATTACTAAAGATGTCACACCGGGCAATAGATGACTCAATTTCTTGGTGGAGACACTACAAGCTGGGTTAACCAGGCCAGACCCTCACCACCTGGAACAGCTCTGCTGGATGAGAGTTTGCATACGCTTTGATAGTGGAGAGGAAAGCTTTCTTTGCCACCATCACCGTCACAGTATAACCCTTCAAAAACTATCCATGCCACAATCAGTTGGCTTCAGTACGAGTCAAGTGCCACTTGCGCTCTAACCACCTACCCTCCTGCTTCAACTGCCTCAGGCCCTCTGTATACCAGGGGGACCTATGCTGATGAAGTGGTGGGAGCAGATGCCTGGGTGCAACCATGTTGATGGCTATGGTCAAGATGTCATTCCACAAGATGATCAGGTCCTTGACAGAGCACCCGTCAAGGTCAGTGGGTATATCCCCCCCAGAGAGCTCTGGAAACCAGTCAGATCCATCAATCTCTGTGGGTGGACCAACCTAACCAGTCCACCACCCCGACAAGGGCATAGGAGGTCCGGAATCTGGACTTTCAAGAGGTAATGATCTGACCATGACAACGGTGTTATAACAACATCCCTGATAATTGGAACCCCTTTTTCCATGCTGGTGCAAAACATCAAATCCAATGTGTGTCCCACCTCCTGCGTCAGACTTGATATTACTCGGGATAGGTATGGCAGCCATGAACTCCTGCTCTGCCCCTAAAAGGCCAACCTCGGCATGTATATTGAAATCACGCAAGACAATAAGTCTAGGTGATCAACACCACCTCTGAGACGAGCTCAGCTAGAGCAGTCGGGGAATCAACTTTGCAGTGGGGTGGTAAGTACACCAAGAGGATCCCCAAAGAGACATGAGCCTGGGCCCACCATAGTCTTGCTATGCCACTGCGTATGATGCACTAGAATAATTGCCATGTGGTGGTAGACCCCAGAGCAGCAAGACGAAGGAGCCAAGCTGTTTTCCAAAACGGCCAAGGCACAAAGTGAGCAGTGGTTTAAGGTTACTTGCTAGTCCTCTATTTTATTATTTCTGTGCTTCCATTCTGGTCCCTTGAAGCCTCCTGACTGTGATAACATAGCTGTGGAATGCCACACACTCCACACGCTGCACTGAATTAACTCACTGAGAAGGAATTGTGTTTGAGCAGTCAGTGCTTCTCCTCCTTCCTCATCTCCACTTGGATGGGCTGAGGTCTACAGAGCCTTTCAGATTCCACTCAGCTCCTTGTTACAACACTTCAGTTAAGAATTTCATTAGCAACAGTTCCCCGGGATGCTGTAGAGGAGAAGCTCTGGTAACAAAGCTCAGTAGCCAGTGGAAAGTACAGACCTTTGAAACGTTAGCCTTCTATTTGCAACAAGTTCCTCTGGTAGAATAGCACGTGCACTAGCAGTTACCTAGGGGTAAGAGTAGGGGGCTTTCAGCCAGAATCCCTATGACCCAGTTTATTTATAATAAGCCCACATTGCCTTGGCTCTTTTTACTGTCAAACTGGGGTAGTCTAGCCAATGACGGGTGGGTGGTGTCTGAACAGACAGAGCCTGGGAGAGCTGGGATAAAGGGAGGAAAGTGGTTTCTCTAGAGGCAAATTGTACTGCAGCAGCCAAGAGACACTTAAAGAAGGATCTACCTCCTACAGCTGCACCTCAAAAGGATGGCAGCTCTGCCCACCTGACCAGCTTCTAGGAAATTCTAATGCTGGTGAGAAGCACAGTGGCCCAAGGCAGTCTCCTACTTACTTTTTCCCTAATTTAAAGAGGGAACCATGCCCTGCACCCCAGACACATGGGGATGTGTTCCCATCCCCCTCGGTACTTATCCATGCTTGGTGCATTTATTTCTTGCTGCTCTGGTGCTAAGTGAGTCAGTCCTGAAATACTAGAGGGCTCGATTTGCAGGTGTATCATCTTGGCAGGGGTGGTCCAAGCTGCAATTTTCTACCTGTGGGCTTGTCTAGAGTAGCAAAGCGGTGGAGATCAGCTAGCACATTGTAGCTTGCCTTAACTTAACCCAGACAGAGTACACTTCCTAGGCAGGTTTGCCACCTTCCCAGAAGCTTTGACTTGGGAAGGGGAGGGTCCCTGCCAAAGAGGGGGAAGGGCAAAGGATTCTCCCATCCCTTTCTGACATGGTCATGCCCCCCTTTTGAAGCATTGTGATGTCACAATGCTCCATGGAGGGGAGAGAGGAGGCCACATCAGAAAGGAATGGGAGAACCTCTGTGCCTTGTTTCCTTTCTGAGGTGGCCCTGCCTCTCCTGGAGTGGGGGTAGGGGGAATTTCCCTGGGTTATCTAGGCTCCCTTGGATAATCTGGAGAAACAGTGGCTTTACCCAGAGGGGCTAATCTTCTTTTTAGGGCAAACAAGGCCTTTGATTAGCAAGAAGACTGTGGTTTTCCTCTCATTCGGCCCATGCCATGAGGATTCAGGTCTCTCTCACCAGTTGACTTTGACTAGGAGAGATCGTGACAAAGCTTCATGGAGTCCACCTCCTGAGCAGCACTAGTAATCAGCGAGAGCCCATCACACACTGGTGTTCCGTGCTCGGCACAGACCTGCAAAGAGTGGGTGGGGCCCAGAACAAAAATAAAATGTGGGCCCCACCCTTTTAGCAATTGGCAGTCTGGGGCTCCCCCACCAGAGTCAGTGAGGTGAGACTCCTCTCACCTCACTGACTCCGCAGGAAGCAGCCACTCCAAGGGCTGAGAGTTGTGGGCGGGGAGGTGGCCCTGCAGATATAGTCTATCCTGAGCCTTGTGGGCACTGGTCCTGAGGTTCACAGGGCTGGCCTCCTTGTGTGGTCCCCTCCAACCACATGGTCCAGGCCATGGCCATATTTAAGGCTGGTCCTGGCTCCCTGCCTGATTCCAGATTTCCTCAACCATGCCCGCAAGCAAGGTATTATCTGTGTACCTCAGAGGCCACGCTTTCCCCATGCAGCCCACCAAACCATAGCAAATTTTCAAGACATTTTAGCTGTCATAGCCCAGGGAAAATCTGGGTGATCTAGGGCAGGGCATTTATTTTCTGCAGAATGGCTTTAGCTCTAACTCCCAAACAGAGACAAGAGCAAGAGTGGGGCGGCCTTCAGGATCCTGAGACTTGCCTCTTCTGATTATTCGGTTTAATTTAAAAGAGTCTTCAGCTTTTCCTGCGGAGAGGGCAGTTATTGACTCACAAAGAATGTCATTTTTAATCTCCCCAGTCCTTGCACTTCAATGGCAAGAGTGAGGACTGTCAGACAAAGAAAGATGCATTAGAAGATGTAGAAAAAGATAACGTTTCTAAATGTTTCAATTAAAATCGTATTTGCTGTTCCAGGCAGAAAAGTGCTTCATTTATCAGTGTCCCCTTCTCTCCCCTCCCCATTATTCAGAAATCCTTCAGCAAACAAATCCCTCCTCCATGATTCTGATCCTTTGGGCACAGTAGAAACTCTTAGGGAACTTGAAAGGCAAGCTGCTCCAAAGTGCTGCCCATACATGCCTGCCTGCTGCTCCTGCTTCCCTCTTCAATGCTTTTCAGGTACTTTCTGTCTGGTTTGTCTAAACAAGCACAGCTGGAAAATGAGTGTTCTTGATTTCCTCAGGGAAACCAGTGGTTTTCAGTCATGCTGAACGTGGGTTATTGACATTCACTTTCACAGGAATCTGGCAGAGTTCAGTGACAGTCTACTGGTGGAGCAAAGTGCCATGGTACAACAGGGGGAAACAGTATTCAGCAGAGAAACAGCATACCACGCTGAGAGGAGATCGCTGTGGGGTGCCCATCAGAGCCATGCCCCTTTGACCCCTAAACCCCAACCTTTGCTCCTAAAAAACACCCATTACCACAGTTACCATTTTGAAATCCCAGGGCCAGGGGTTGGAGGAGAATGATGGCAATTGTTGCTTCTGCTACATTGAGAGACTTAAGTTAAAGAAAAGACCTACACCCCAAACGTGACAGGATATGTTCCCACCCACCCACCCCTTCATTTTTATACCTATGGTGACATTTGCTCGAGTGCCCACCCAGGTTATATATTTATTCTTGAAGAGAATGCTGCCAACATTTTCCTCAAAAACAACTCTGCCTCAGCATTATCATTTTTATTAAAAAACAAACAAAAAGGCTGGGAAAGATCTCTGAACAGAAAGAGAGTTTGTGAATAGTCTTTTCACAGTGCCTGAAATGTAGGGTGGCTGACCTACCTGCCCAGTTGATGGGTTGATCTGTTTTGTTAAGCAAAGTGAAAGTTAGAAGTAACGTATTTTTGGAAAGCAAATCACAAACAACTCGGGCTGAAATAAGTATCCACATAAATGGGAGTTCCTGTCAAAATCATGGTACCCGATACTGTCTGCTGGGTCAAATGGAGAAATGACTGGTATCTGTCAAATTCCCAATTAATTTACTATTTCCCGATAATGTTTACCAATTTCCCAGCTTACTGTTTAACACTTTTTATCAATTTATCTTCCTAAATCCAGAGAAGTAATATCGGCGTAATCATACCATATTTCTGTCTGAATTCTATTGTCATTGTCTTCATTCTGCATTATCTTAATTCTGGCTGGGCTGGGCTTTATTGTTCGGCCTGTCAACTCTGTTACTCTGCCTTATGTGCTTCACTGCCATTCATTGGCTGCCTCACATGTCCCTTTTGACTGCAAACCCAGCTGCAAACCTGAATTTAAAATAGAAACTTGACAATGCAGTACATTGGTAACTGGGAAAAGACTGTGACAGTAACAGTAAACGGAAAGTCAGTAAATCACAATGGTATTTCCTGGTATTTCAGGAACTGGAAGTCAAGTCCCTGTATGGGAAATGGTCAGGAATCTAATCCCATTTCCTGAAATTGTAGAATTACTTGCAAGTAGCAATTTTGCTACTAATTTCAGCCCTACAAATAACTATAACAATATAATATAATAATTTTTATTTCTATATAGTGCCCCCCTGCCATGGCACTTGGAGCGCTTTACATATAATTAGCCCAGTATCCTGTCTCCGATGATGGCCGATGCTTTGCAGACAAATAATCAGTCATTAAAAGGAAGATGTTCAGAAACCTGCAGCTCAAAATCCAAATTTATGCAGAAAAGCCAGGTTGAGTGAAATCAGTCAAAAGAAAACATAGAAATGTATGAATGCCCTGAACATTTTATATGTTCCCTTGCTGACCCACAGCCCCGAGACTCTGGGTCAAAACCCAAGTCTCTGAGTGAAACCCAAAGAGGTGGCAACCCTAGTCAGGAATGTGCTCCATGGGGGACAGGGACACCCCAGTCACATCAGGTGCAGGCTCAGAATAGCCCAGGTCTAGGCATAGCTCTTTCTGGCATAAGTAGGGCTCTAGGGAAAGGGGTAAAAAAACAGCAGTGGGGAGAGGGAGTGTGAGTTTGTGCTGCTGGGGATTGGACCCCTGGGTTGTGGCTATGGGGGAGGGGACAGGTTTCCATGCCCCTCCCTTTCTCCCTCTGGTTGTGCTCTGTTCCTCTGTGCTCCCTTCTACTTAGACATCAATCTTCCTGCCTCTCTTCTGGTACCTGCTTTTTCTGTCATGGGCTGAACAGTCCATCCTGTCCCCTAAAACCTTTTCAGAATCACTGCTTTCCAAAGTATCCCCCCCGGCCACTTTTTACGGCTGACAGCTTTGGTTCCTGAATGGATAATGTTGCATTTGACTGTATTATGTTGGAATGGCCTGCAGCTAACAAGTGACCCTAGAGTAACACTGGTCCATGCCAACAGGTCCTCCCCATTTTGTCATGATGTAGTCCCAGTTCCCATCAATCAGGGCGCCTACTCCACAGAAGTGGTCTGGGAAGCAGCCATTTTGACATGCCAGGGACTGCAGCAAAGACATGGCAGTTGCTGATGAGGGGGGCTATAAGCAGCTGAAATTAAGGAGGGGACTTCCCCAACCTATGTCCCAGATTTGGGGGGGAAATGTGTTCCTACTGTCTCCTCCCCAATGTTGGTAATGTTGCTCCCACCCCCAGCAATGCATCGCCTGGCACAGTGTAGTAGGTCAAGAAAAGCCCTGTATTGCTGCTATGTGCACAACTGGTACGGATTTAAAGTAAAGTAATTTATTATGGCATTAGTTTCTGCCATAGCCAAAACACACATAATGCAAATACAATACAAAGACAATACAAATGTATTAAAAACACCCCAAAATAAAAAGATAAACACCAGCATCATTATCCAAAACCATATAGATAGTTGTGTAACACAAACTATAAGACATAGTTCCCTCATTCACCAGCAGGCACCTTCCACATGATATTATTTCAGAGCCATTAAAGGATAAGTAATCCTAGTTGCTGCTGCCCGGGAGGCAAATATCGCTAAATTCATAATAGCATCAAAATCAATCTGCTTTTCTCTCTTGGAGAAAAATTTAATCGGTTTCAGCATAGAGGCAAGAAAACAAGCTCTAATATCCACAAAATATAAACACTTGAGAACATAGTGTATAGAATCCTCAGTCATCCCCATCCCACATGGGCAGATCCTCTCCTCTGCAGGGATACACAATTTATGTCCCACAGTCACCGCTGACATCATCTGCTCTACTCGTAACCTAGCCAGATGTGTACAAATGGCAGGTTTTGGTACGGATTTGAAGTATCTCCTCACTGCAAGCTTTGTGCAATGTTTATACTTAACTGTGGCCTTTGTAGCTCTCTTTGTACTGAATACACTCTAAGGCTGGCAAAATCCACAGTCCTTAGCTGCTGTTTGTAAGGAATACTTCAGGGCATTCACAGTAGCTTACACGATGCTCACTGCTGCTGAATGGCAGAAATCTCAACAGATTCCTACACAACAGGAAAACCACAAAGGCTTAAGGACCGCACAGGCCATGAGTGACTTCGCTGTTTGGTCGAGCTAGCTGATTGGCTGGGGACCTGTTAGTTGCTTACTAAGGTGCTCGATGGTCAGTCACTACCACAAGAGTGTGCTTAGGGTGGGGGTGGCGAGGAAAGGGATGTTGTGCATCCATGCAGGTTTGTCTTTGATACCCTGCCCCAGAGATGTTGCTGTCCTACCTGTGGACCCTGGCTGCGATAGAGGGGACCATCTCCGTTCAGCTGTTTCTTCTTAAGGGCCAAGTATGGAACCCTGTTTGTCTGGGGGGCATGACGAAAATCCGAAATTGGGAAGTGCATCTCACAAATAAAAGGCGGAGGGAGGAGGTGAGAGAGGCATGTACACACACTACTCCCCAAACACTTTAGCACCTTTAAAAGGGTCTGCTAGACTGCCACAACCTGCAGCTGGCAGAGAATGCCATTCTGCTACCCGACAACATTTGAATTTTCCTCCAGCTGAGGAAAAATGGCAGCAACCTTGAAGTTCCCCCTGCTGATGGGAAAGTGAAATGATTGTGGGTAGCAGAGTGATGTTCTTCATCACAGCAGAGGTTCTGGGGTCTGACCCCAGCAATGCCCAGGCCAGCACACCAAATTTTTGTCTGCTGATGCTTGCATTTCCCATTACAGAGTGGGTCCAACTGCCAACATTTTGATGGGGTCAGGAGGTGCAGCTTTGGGGGGATATGGGGGAGGAGCTAATCAGTGAAGTGAAATGAACACCTTGCAAACATGTAAGTAAAACAGAGGAATCTGTTTACATGGCCGGAGCCTCCCTTACCCCTGCGCTGGACTTTGGGTGCCGGTGGGCTGGTGACCGGGTGGAGAGGGGCGTGGGTTACGGAGCCTCGTTCCCAGGAGGATCCCCGATGCTGATTGCTTCACCTGTTGTGCCCCTGACCAGCTGGGCGGAGCCTCCCGGCAGGACTTTAAAAGATCTCTTTGCCGCTCGGCGGCGCCAGAGCCTCCCTTACCCCTGCCCTGGACTTTGGGTGTCTGTGGGCTGGTGGAGAGGGGCATGGGTTATGGAGCCCCATTCCCAGGAGGATCCCCAATGCTGATTGCTTCACCTGTTGCGCCCCTGACCAGCTGGGAGCTGGGCGGAGCCTCCCGGCAGGACTTTAAAAGATCTCTTTGCCACTCGGCGGTGCTGGAGCCTCCCTTACCCCTTCCCTGGACTTTGGGTGCCTGTGGGCTAGTGACCAGGTGGAGAGGGGCATGGGTTATGGAGCCCCGTTCCCAGGAGGATGCCCGATGCTGATTGCTTCACCTGTTGTGCCCCTGACCAGCTGGGAGCTGGGCGGAGCCTCCGGCAGGCAGGGCCGGCTCAAGGGTTTCAGGGGCCATGTGCCAAGCCTTGCTGCAGGGTCCCAAAGGTCGTCCGGCACTCACTAGAATGGGGGGGGATTTTCAGGGGATGAGGGGCGGCTGGTTACTTACCTGCAATTTGACTGTGTCAACTCAGCTCTGCAGCGTATAACTGGCCAGGGATTCCCAGGAAGTTTACGTTTCCCCCCCCGCCCCCCACCTCCCATGAGGAAAAAACAAAAACCTCTGGTGGGGAAAAAAACAAAAACCAGCAGCATCTGTCAGTCTCTAGCCTGCAGCAGCGCGGGGCCCCTCCCCGCACGGGGCCATGTGCCTGGGCACTGGTGGCACATGCCTCGGGCTGGCCCTGCTGGCAGGACTTTAAAAGATCTCTTTGTTGCTCGGTGGTGCCGGAGGCCCATGCCGGGGCAGCGCGCCTAAGGACTGTGTGCGCAAGGGTGCACCCTTGTGCGCACGGCCTTAGGCGGGGCTGTCCTTCTGCATACTTTGAGGTTTCCCTGTGGGCAGCTGAGTTTTTGCCTGGTTGGGATTGTGTCCTTGGGTTAGTTAGTACCATGCCGAAAAAGGGTAAGACCAAGAGGAGGATGGGGGTTATAACAAGGGCGCGAGCTGGGCAGCTGTTGTTGGAGGATTGTTTCAATACGGCAGCGCCATTGGCCTCGTCTAAGTGAGAGAGCCCTTTACATTTATATTCATCTATTACTTGTCAGACTGGGATGGAGCGGGACTTGTCATCTGTACCTGGGGTATCCATGCCCCTTGTTGCCTCACATGTCCACAAAGTAGCAGAGCTGGAGAATGGTCTTGCATCTATGGGAGCTGAGCCCTCTAAACAACTCCCCCAGGTTCTGGCGGATTCTCTGCTGTCCTGTGCCAGGGCCTTTAGGGAGCAAGGGGAAAGGTGGAAGACCCTGGCTGCTAAATCTCGGATGCTCCCCCAGCCCCTTTCTGGTTCACAGCAAGTTGGTACCGGTGGAACTAGTCGCCCAGTCCAGATTCGTGTAGAACATTCCGATCCTCAATTAATATCTATTAGCAATTCGGAGGGGAAATCCCTTTCACCAAACTTATTTAATACTGGCTGGAGGGATTTGGAGCCTTTACCCATTGATAATGGGTCGCAGTCCTTCTCCCTCCAGGGCCAGGACAGTGTGTTACAGGGGATGACAGGGCCGCTCGAAAGCAACATCGTAAACAAGGGTGACTCTTTTATAGAACATTTGGGCTCTCTTATTAAATTGAACCTCTCTTCTTTTAAAAAGCAGGAGGCCCAGGTCTGCTCCTTCTTGCAACAGCTGGAAGGAATTGTACTAAAGTTTACATCTCAAATTGTGGGTTTAGAGGACAAATTTCAGGTCATCCAGTGGCAATTAGCCCAGTTCGAGGGATGTATTGACAAATTTGGTGGGTTAGGGGGCAGGATGGGTCTACAAACTAAGGACCAAGTCTCTCAAACTATTCCAATGTATGGTTTAGGACAAGTTTTCCCTGTAGAGTTTAAGATGGATACTGACTGGAAGCGTGACCCTATAACAGAGGCATTGGTTTTTACAATTTACCCCTTGCGAGGTGGCATACTCCCTCCCTGGGATTCGAAGCGCCAGATCGCTCAGCATATAGCAGAGATTTTGGGCTCTGCCTTTTTGCCCTCTCATATTCCCCGTTTTTTTCACCTCCCTACGAGGGGTTATATGAGGCGGGTTGTTATATATTTCTGTGCCCCAGCTATAGCCGAAAGACTTTTGTCATATTCTAGGCTTTTTTCTCTTTGGGGGGTATATATGACTGTTTTGTATGCTAAACTTGGGATTCCCTCATTGCTTCGGCAAGTCCATTCAGCCAATTACCCCCCTATTGTTGGGAAACCTGATCTATTGCAGGAGCCAGGGACAAGGGTATCCTATTTGTCAATTCCCTCGATTATCTCTAGTCCCAAGGGGTTGGCTTGGGTAGAAGCTTCTTGCATTTCGCCTGAAGCCACCTCGTTGGGTAGGTCCTCTTCCACTTTTGTACCCCGTTTACAAACTAAAAATATTTCCTCTTCTCCCCCTAGGGCCCCCTTTAAGGCGGGTTTAGGCCTGCCAGTGGTGGAGTTAGCTCCCCAGGGTTCAGACAACCCCTTAGTCCCTTGGAGAATCTGGCTGTAGATGGTTCCCTTCTAGGTTCCAGGCTTGGGTCAGTGCTTTCCTTGCATTGTCCCATTGTTTCCAGCCCACGGCTGGTTACGCAAGCAGCCCTAAAGAAATGGGAATTTCCTCCCAGAGGGGCCTCCATTTTTGAAGAGCTAATGGTGGTAGATTCTGTTTGCAGGACCGCCATGTTGGGACCAGTGGGATGATTGAGATGTATATGGGGTCTTCCTTTTCAATGATTATGATTATGGTTAATTGGTAACTAATTAGTACTAATTTTCTGGTTGGAGTATGGAATAATGGGTTGGATTAAGAGCTTTTATTTCCTGTTTTTCCATCACAAATTTTTAAAGGAATTGTAACTAGGTAGACATTAGATTTGGGAGTCTATTATGATTTTTAATACCTTTCATTTTGTGATTTGTGGTTATTGGTTGATTTTTCCTGCTGTGTGTTTATGGTTGTCTTGTGTACATTTGTCTTAAGCAATGACCCTTGGTTACGCTAATAAAAATGTTTCTTACTTACTTACTGTTTACACTTTTAAAAACAAATACCAGAACTGAAAAACCTGATAAAACTAACTGACAGCAGTTTTAAAACAAGCAAAAGAGATTGCTTTTTTATTCCCCACACAATGAACCTCTGGAACTCATTGCCTGGGGATGCTGTGAAGGCCAATAGCATAACTAGGTTAAAGAAAGGATTGGATAGGTCCATAAATGGCCATTAGTCTATACGGTATGGGGCTGAGACTTCTGAGGGTCAGGAGCTGGGAATTAGTAGGAAATGGATTATGACCACTTTTCTGAAATAATGGAAGTTGGTCATTGTCAGAGACAGGATGCTGGGCTAATAGATGGACAATTGGTCTGACCCAGCATGGCAGTGACTGTGCTCTTATACCTTTCTCAGTAACCTATCTTGCTTGTGGTATAGAGTTACTTAACAACCCAAGACAAAACAAATGGCTACTTTGAATCAGGGGCGTCCCCTTGCTTTGGTGCTGGGGGCGGTGCCCCACAAGCACCCAGCACCAGCCCAGGCAGCACCACTCAAGTCTGCCCTGCAGCAGTGGTGTGGGCAGCACGAGCTGCGTGGTGCACAGGACCTTTAAAAAATGATCCTCAACTCTGGGAGGATAATTTCTTAAAGGTCCTGTGCGCTGCACAGCTCGCGCTGCCTGCACCACTGCTGCAGGATGGACAGCTGCAACGCCTGACAGTTCCGGTATTCCCTGCATCTCTTCTGCGCATACACGCCAGCCCGGGGGAAAAAGAATAGCTTTCCCTGTGACTGGAGACAGTGTGCAGGCGCAGCCATGGCTTCTGGTGGTCGGCACTGCCAACTGACCTAAGAAGCCGCAATTTTTGGAGGGCGTGGCCAGCCTGGGCAATGGATTCTAATGGAACCCATTGCCCAGCCATTTTAATTGCCGGAGGGGCGTCTTTGAAGTCGCCTCTCTCAGGTTGCAGCTGCGCAAGGCGGGAAATTTGCAGGTGGGTGGGGTCTCATTCAGACCTCGCTGACTCGCTGATTGGGCCCCAGCAGCAGCCATTACCAAGTTCCCCAGTCTGGACCTGTCTGCGATCAGGTAGGGTTTTTTGCCAGGGGGACTTGGGGACAGTGGGAGAGCAGGGGGTTTACTGGGGAGTGGGGGCATTTTAGGACACAGTGGGGGAGTGGGGGCACACTGGGGAGTTCAGGAGTGGGGGCACACTGGGGGAGTGGGGGCCACTTGAGGACACGGTGGGGCCACTTGGGGACATGGTGGGGGAGTGGGGGCCACTTGGGGATACAGTGGGGTCACTTGGGGCCACAGTGGGGGAGTGGGGGCCACTTGGGGACACAGTGGGGGTGGGGGTCACTTGGGGACAAAGTGGGGTCACTTGGGGACACAGTGGGGGAGTGGGGGCCACTTGGGGACACAGTGGGGGAATCTGCAGCTTTGCTGAAACTGACATTTTAACCTGTGAATATAACCTGCCTAAATTAAAGTACCTCATTGTAGGTTGGTTTCAGGTTTACGTGTGGTTTTTATATATCCGTGCATAGGGCCCTGGGAATAAAGTTGGTTGGTTCAAGATCAGTTGGAATGTGGGTTTTGTTCACTTGATGATGTGGAGTGTTTGTTTTACTGCTGTCTTTGAGGGTCTCTGGATGCCTTTGGGAGCTTTGAACCTGGGCAGACTTGTGGGAATGGTTTGAGTCTGCAGCTTTGCTGAAACTGACATTTTAACCTGCGCAGATTTGGGGAAAGCTTTGTGTCTGTTCTGTGGATCTTTGCTAAAACTGTTTGTAAGTGAGGTTTAAGGTTGTCTGTCTGCTTTTAAACCTGGCAGATACAGGAGGTGAATATAACCAAAGAAGTCCCAATTCCTCAGACTTAGAAAAGGGCCTGTTTGTTTGGACAGGCATTAGCTGGTGGGGATACAGTGTAGATCAGATGCTGTTTTGGATGGGCTTCTTTGGATCCATTCCAGGCGACTCACTATTATAATAGCTCACTATTACTATTGTTGTTACTATTTTAGCTAAGAAGGTACCCTGTTTGGGGAGGGGGGGGGGGCAAGGTCTTTGATGGTATTTCCAGCTGGCCTGTGTTGTTTATTTGAATTCTTTGTTATACTGCTGTATATTTTGTTACCTTGCTTGCACCATTGTGGTGGTCTGTGCCAACCAATGTGCCATATTGCTATGTCCTGTGCCAAAAAGAACTTCTGTTCCCAGTCTCTTGGGGGTGGCGGGGAAGAGGGATTGAAAATCAGGTTTCTGTCTTTTTTTTTTTTAATGCAGCTTTTTTCCAGGTTTCTTCTTTGTGGGGAGAGGAGGGGATTCCCGTACAGTGCAATAGCAATGTGTATTCTGCCATTCTACTTTACTCAGAACTGCATGCTGCAGCTATTTTGTTGTGGCCCTGAGGTGTTGTATGTGCTAAATATGTGATCAGGTTTTTTTATCCTGCTATGCCACTACCACGGTTGGGGGGTGGGGGAGAGAGCGAGCGAGCGTGTCGTCCTACTGGGGTCCCAGCCACTGAATGGATGAGATGCTAGTAGGAGGGTTCTCTCTGTCTCCAAGTGGCAGGGTTTTACTCAGCAGCAAGGAGTTCCCAGTGCTAATTAATGTTCTGTCCATCAGATATTAAGGCTGATAACTCTTAGTTGCTGGATTTTTGGAGGCTCTGCCTACAGTGGACAAGCCCCACCCTAGAGCTCTGCCAGCCATAAGGTTCTGCCAGCCCACCGGCAGCCTTGCCACTGGCAGTCCGGCCAGCCTTACTACCCCATCAACCTCAAAACCCACCAGTCGCCACTGCTTTGAGTTGAGTGTCAACCCTGATAGGCAATTCACCCTTTCTAATCCTGTTGCTCCATGCACTCTGTGGTGTGAACTCCAACTGCCCTCAGCCTGGTCATGGCATTCCTCACGAGCTGGGGCAAGAAGAGCTGTGTGTGGCAGGGTGGCACCACGCCTGTATGAACCAAAAGACATCACTGGCCTCTTCCCTCCTGCCACAGCCAGAGGCTGGAGACAGCACAGTGTCTGGAGGATTAAGGGAAGGCCCTGAAGCCCATTCAGAGCGAAGCCTCCACAGGTATTTTGGAGGGATTATTCACTGAGCTGCTTTGTCACAATAGCATGCAAAGGAACACCCAGCCTAGCGGGAGAGCCGGCTTGCTTTGCTGCAGGTAGCTCAGAGCTATGCTCCTCTTTGTCCGGAGACAATGACAGCATTAAGGCTGCCTTTTACTAATGGGCCGAGTTCTGTTTGCGAGGCATTGTCAGTGCGTTTCCTACTCTCTTTATCTGTTCAACAATGCATGAACTTTCTAACTGGGCTGGGTACAATGGGTGGATTTCCCTGCAAATTTCCATCCATGACAGGATCCCTTTTCTTCCCCTGGAAGGATGGCTTAAGAACACGTGGCATGTACTTTCCACTGCAGGGCACCGGAACAGGTATGCTAAGGACAAGCTCAGTTAGATCTGAATCAAGCTTTATAAATCCTCTGAAGAATCTGTCTCAGGATAGAAGGTAAGGGATCATTATGTCAGGGCAGAGGTTCCCAGATTGTGAGGCATGACCCCAAGTGGTGTTGTACCATCAACCGATGGGGTTCACAAGCCTTACTGCTTTTCAGTATACTCTGCATGGCTTTGCTCCTGTCTGAGGTCATGGGATTATACTTGTCTCTCAAAATGGGGATGTAAAGACCAAAAATATGGAAGACACTGGGTGTCTCATAGAATCATAGGGTTGGATGGTGCATCAGAGGTCTTCTAGCCCAACCCCCTACTCAAGGCAGGAAATCCAGAGCTGCAGCATCCCTGAGAGATGGCCGTCCAGCCTCTGCTTGAAGGCCTTCAGCAAAGGAGAACCCCCCACCTCCCTGGGCAGTCTGTTCCACTGTCAACCAGCTCTTAGCATTAGCATTAGCAAGTTCTTCCTAATGTTTAGCCGAAATCTGATTTCTTATAATTTGAGGCCATTGATCTTGCCCTCAGGAGCAACAGAGAACAAGTCTGCTCCATCTTCTGTGCTCCCTTCAGATATTTGAAGTCGGCTATGATGTGTCCCCTTAGTCTCCTCTTCTCCAGGCTAAACATACCCAGCTCCTTCAACCGTTCCTCATAGGACTTAGTTTCCAGACCCCTGACCATCTTTGTCGCTCCCCTCTGAACCCGTTCCAATTTTTCAATGTCCTTCTTAAAGTGTGGGACACAGTACTCCAGATGAGGTCTGACCAGCACAGAATAGAGTGGAACTACTACTTCTCATGACCTGGATACTATGCTTCTGTTAATGCAGCCTAAAATTGCATTAGCCTTTTTAGCAGCTGCATCACACTGCTGACTCATGTTCAGCTTGTGATTGACTATGGGGTGGCTCCCGCCCCAGGAAATTTGGGGCACTGCCCCCTAGCGCTGTGGGGGATCCCCCTGCTCCTCTAGTTTAAAACAAAAAACAAAAAAACGTGGCGCTGCTTCTGACAGCAGTAGCAGCCTCTGACTTCTGCTTCAGAGGCTGCTGCTGCTGTCAGTGATCAGTCTCCCTTCCTGGACCCACTCTCAGAGCTGCTCTGAAAGTGGGTCCCGGAAGGGACAAAAAGGCTGAGCTGCTCAGCTGCCCAAACCGAGTTTTCTATTGAAAATGCAATTTGGGCAGCTGAGCCCCTCAGTCCACAGCACACATAGGACGTGCTGTGGAGGGAGGGGATTGTCATGGGGAGGGGGTGATTTGGGGTAAGGGTCCAAGGGGAGGATGACTCTTGCCCACAATCGTTCTCCTGCACTCCCTGGGGGGAAAAGTCCTCCCCAGGGCTCCCTGGGAATGCTCGCAGGTGGCCTTTTGCCCGTCAGGATAGTAGTTGGCCCTTGAAATCCGCAAAGGATTAGGCCTACCTCATCATCAGGCGCCGGGTCACCTGTGCTGTGCACTCCTCCTCTCCTACCACCCACCTGGCAGACAAACCCCAAACAATCCACAGGAAATAAGGAGAGAGTGCACACCGTGGAGGGAGCACAGGGGCAAGGTTCCAGGGCAGAGGGATGAGGGGAAATCAGACCCTACCGGGAGGGGAGAGGGACAGGGAACCCCAAGGAGGGGGAGGCTGACTCACTCCCTTTCTGCCCCAGCAATCCACACACCACACGCTTAATCAAATAAAGGAAAGGAAGGAGGGGGGAGGAAGTCTCTCGCTCTCCACACTCACCCTCCGAAGCACGTTGCACAAGCGTCCAGGGAAAAGGGATAGGGATGCAAGCAGGGTCGCACAAGTATTAACTGTAGCGTCCTCCTTCTCAGTCACAGAGGGGCCAGTCTAACAGATCACCGGCGCTGTGTTCCAGGCAGCGCCGGTGTTTAAAGCACAGGCCACGCCCCCCTGGCGTGCCTGGAGCCGCGCCGAGCGACGGCGTGCTGGAGGCCCCGCCCCTGCACTCTGCAGGACCTCCGGGAGCGGGGAAGCTGTTTGCGGGGCAGCTGTCTCTTCCGGGGCTGTCAGGGAACG
>QEPC01006122.1:1431790-1444290 GCA_003113815.1 Sphenodon punctatus | reverse complement strand
GATCGTATCCTCAGTCATTTCCATTCCACAAGTACAAATTCTCCTCTCCCTGGGGATGCCCATTCTACGACCAATGGTTACAGCAGATGTCATTTGTTCTAATCACAGCCTAGTCAAATGAACATGACAAGTGTGCTTCAAGTTTAACTGTAAGTAAATGTATATAAAGAGGAGCTATACGTTCATGGCCATTGGTTCATGCTGCTTTGCCATGGGATGACACTGCAGTGAGGCCCACTGGGTTGATTTCATCTGTGGTTAACTGTAACATGTACAGCAAGGGTTGAGAACCTTTTCTTTCCCCAAGCTTCAAGGGTTGCATAGCAGTTGGAGGCAGGGGTGCTTAAGGAGTGTGCTCAGGAAGAGGAAGGTCCATATCATGGATCTGTGCCATGGATCTGTCCCCTACCCTTGTGTGCATGCCCTCCTCTCTGCTCCCTTACCCTGTTTCAGTTCTTGGGGGTAGGTACTGGAGCCAGGGGCCAGATCCAGAATCTAGAAAGGCACCACATAAAAACTAGTCATGGGTCACATTTGGCCCCTGGTCCTAAGGTTCCCCACCTCTGAGGTAGCACCACCTACTGTTTTAGGGGAAACCATGATCCTTGGAAGAAAGCCCTGACTTCTTGACAGCCCAGAGTCATATGAAGCCTTATACCACCGCCCAGCGCTAACCTCACAGAAGGATCAGGGAGTGCGGTATTCAGAAGGGATGGTAGATTGGGGAGCAGAAGCAGTGGGGGTCTTGTGGGGCAGTGATGGTGCATCTGCAACATTGATGCTCTGCAGGGTTCCCACCCATGGCAATCTTCAATGGAGCAGAGAGCTGGACCCACAAACCATGCCACAGTGCATTATGGTGTAATGAACTGCATTGTTGAGGATGTGGACAGACTTCAGGAGCAGGTCCAGGAACAGAAGTGAGGGCTGGGCAGAAGCAGGGACAGGAATCAGGATTGTGTCTGGATCAGGCACAGGAACAAGCACTGGTTCAGGAACAGAACACAGGAATAGGATTCAATGTTCCTGTGCAACAGGCTACAGCAGCTTTCTGTTTCCTAGGACAAACTTATATCCAAACTGGTGACCAATTGGCAAGCTGGGTAAAGTGTGGCTTTGGTGTAACAAGGGGCCTACCACGCAGGAGATAGGTTAAAGCCAAGGCACTGGAGAGCTGGCCCCTTTCCCTGAAGTATGAAGATGCTGGTTTGAGATCTGGTTCCTGAGACAGTTTCTTTGGGGAAGCCCAGCATCTCCACTCCATGCTTTCCCTATATCTTGGGTTTTTCTGTGTACTTGAAGTATCTAATGGAGCCTCTTCCCTCCACTCCCATAAAGCACATCCTCTCCAATGTGCTAGATGTGGGCTAGATGGCTTTCAGACTGATGGTGCTTAACAGAGCCTGCTAGATTTCTAATCAGTGGCATAGGCAAATACTGTGGGGGTAGAGAGTGGCTCTTAAGTTCCATCCCATTGATCTTTAATTGGATGCATGAAGCCTTCCAGTGGTGAAACTGATTGGGATGTGTCGCTTATATATTACACGACAAACCGGGGGTGCTGAAAGCTGGCACCATTTCCCCCTGCCTCTCAGCAATGGTAGGCAGACTGAGGTTAGGTGTGAAGGAAGGGAAAAGGAGCTGCTGCTCAGGCCTCAAGCAAGAGGGATGAAATGGATGCACCTTTCCAGGGCCTAGCGATCCAAGGAGCCTAGATGCTTCTTGCCATAATAAACTATTCAGGCAAACTTGTGGACTGTTCATATGAGGCCCTGCCTCCTTTGGAGCATCATGGCATCACAACAAAACTCCACAGGGGGCAGAGCCACATCAGAAAGCGGGCAGGAGAACCTTTTCACCCTGCCCTTGAATAAAATCCCCCTGGGTTATCCAAGTGCCCCTTGATAACCTGGGAAAATCAGGGCTTCACCCAGAGATGACGCATGAAAACCTGGAGACTGTGGGTTGAACCCAGAGAGGTGGTGGGCTCCACTCTAGCAAAATTCGAGTTGTGCCCCTGGAGAGAAGGATACTAATGACTTGTTCTGCCTGCCACTTGACCTCAGGAAGACACCTGGGAGAGCCCCTGCAGGCTACTTGCTTAGCTTGGTCTCAGTATTTAGTTAGGACTTCTTTGTGTCTTTTCATAGACATTGTGACAGAGAGACAAGGATTGGAATGACTAACGTCCTGAGCAATTAGAAACCTGTTTGTTTGCTGCCCAGGGAATGGCTTGGTTTCTTTTTCATCTGTTTGTCTCATTGTTTCACGATGAATAGTTCTTTTAGCTGAACTTATCATTAAAAAATCCTCATTGCAAAGAAAGCATGCTGGGAACATTGCAGACTAGGTGTGCTTGCTGCCCTGGTAGGGGCTGAGAGGATGGGTCAGTCTCCCTGGTGGCTAGCTAAAGAGCCAGTGGGCTTGCTTGCTTTGCTAACTCGGTCTATGTGTAATGAGGACATGTCACTGGAACAGGAGTGCACAACAAAAGCCGAACAGGGATGCCAACAAACAATAGTGCCTGCTACCAGCAGCTTGTCTGGATCCTTTGCTCCATGTCACATAAGAATGGCACAGTATTTTACTGCCTTAATGAGAATGGGGATGGGGGAATCCCTAGGTTACAGGCCAAATACAACCTGTGGCCTCTTGTTGCACACCCCATTTCCAGTTCATGAATCCAACCCCCACCTTCAAGGGCATTTCCTCCCAGGGACAGACCAGATCAAAAAGACCTGGAGGACTGAGGGGTACTGGGTGCTCAGGGAGAGGGTTGGGATGGGAGGGACTAACCTACAGGAATTATTGACCTTGCTGCCTGGCTAAGTAAGGGCCCTGTGCTGCCTTGCCCGGCTCCTGCCCTTGTCACTACCTGCTGACTGAGGAAGGGAGGTGAAAGGAAAGACCTTGGGGCAGAGGGGAGACAAGTGGGGGCCTCGACTCTGAAACAGAATGCAGAAGAGCCAATCGGCTGGGTTGGAATGTTGAGAGAGTAAGTGAGGGGTCTGAGGAGAAAACAAAGCAGAGAGAGAGGTGGAGTTTTGGTGGGGGAGGCTGTGTTTCCCCCCACTCTGTCCTGTTTTATAGTACACTGCCAAGGATGCCTTGAAGTTTGGTATTCTGACCTGAGAGACTCTTCTTAGAGAGCAATTGTTGGAAATGCAAGGACTGTGAGATCATTGCATCCATTTGCCCAATGCAGAGTTTACAGAGGAGTGTGAGTAGCTAATCATCAATAAGCAGGCAGGAAGCATACTTAAGCTTAAGTAGCTTTATTAGGAAATACATGTAGGATAGGAAAGGCCTACATCTATGCTAAGTCCTAAGACTAGGTGTGTTCAAGAGGGAGGAAGGAAGCTCTCTGAGACACAAAGAGATGAGAAATCTCCTGGGGGAGGAGATTGACCAATCAGGTCCTGACAGGAGTAGGACAGATAGGATGGGGGAAGGGTTCCCTGATCTGTCTGTCTACTCCTGGTGTTTCTAGCAAACAAACAGGATGAGGTGCTTAGGGGGGATGCAACCAAAGGAATGTATTTCCAACACCCCTTCTCATCGTCCCGTGCACCGAATCATTTATGTGCACTGCTGACAATTCCCAATGCTTCTCGTAGCCTCTGGAAATTGTCTCTGGGTAGCGGTTTGGTCAGCACATCCGCTATCATTTCCTCTGTAGGACAATAAATCAGTTCAACAAGTCCTTTTTCTTGCGCTTCTCTCACATAGTGACGCTTGGTGTTGATGTGCTTCGACCTTGGCTTTATCTTTTCCATTTTCGTAAGCTGAATGCAGCTTTGATTGTCCTCATACATCTCAGTTGGCTTTGGTTCGTCTATTCCAAAGTCCTTTAGTAGTCTGTGTAGCCATACTACCTCTTGACATGCTTGAGTGGCTGAAATAAATTCTGCTTCTGTGGATGAAAGGGCAATTAATGACTGCTTCTGGCTAGTCCAACTGATTGCTCCGCCTCCATACAGAAATACATTTCCACTCACAGATTTGCAGTCAGTCTTGTCTCCGGCCCAGTCCGCATCCATATATCCCATCAATCTGGGGTTCTCGCTTGCTGGTAGTTTTAAGTTTAAATGCATTGTGCCCTTCAGGTACCGTGCTATTCTCTTGACTGCTATCCAGTCCCTTTGGGTTGGTGCACTTACTTTTCTGCTTAGTATTCCTACAGCAGCGGCAATGTCTGGCCTTGTGACGGTGGCTACATACAACATTTTGCCAATTGCAGTTCTGTACTGGTTGTCCTGTGGTAGGGGCTCGTCGTTGCCTTCCTGGCTTAGGAAATTTGTTTCCATAGGTGTCCCCACTTCATTAGCCTCTGTCATGCCTAGGCATTCTAAAATGTCCTTTATCTTTTGTTTTTGATTGAGAAGGAAACTTCCATCTTTTTCTCGTTCTATTTGTATTCCAAGATAGTAAGTGATACCTCCCAAGTCTTTCACCTCTATTTCTTTGTTCAGATTCCTGACGATTTCATCACAATCTCGTTTGTTTTCATGGCATACAATCAGATCATCCACATAAGTTAGAATGTATGTCCTCCTTTTATTTCTGAACCTTGAGTATAGGCAGGGGTCAGCTTCTCCCTGTATGAACCCCTCCTTAAGGAGCAATTGATTCAATTTTTCGTTCCAGGCTTTCGCTGCTTGCTTTAAACCATAGATACTCTTTTGAAGTTTGCACACAAGTTCCTCCTTCCCAGGTTCTTTAAATCCCGGCGGCTGCTGCATGTAGATATCCTCTTTGATATCACCATGTAGGAATGCAGTCTTCACGTCTAAGTGCTGCACTTCCATTTTTCTTGCAGCTGCTATGCTGAGGAGTGTTCTTATTGTGGTGTGCCTTACTACTGGAGCAAAGGTTTCGTCGTAGTCTTCGCCGTATTTTTGGGAATATCCCTTGGCCACTAATCTCGCTTTGTGGCGCGTGATTTCCCCTTCTGCATTATGCTTGGTCTTGAAGACCCATTTGCATCCAATGGCCTTTTTGTTTTCAGGTAGCTTTGTGAGTGTCCATGTTTTATTTTCATTAAGAGACTCAATTTCTTCCTTGGCAGCATCTCTCCATTTGCGCGCCTCACTGGTTTGCATTTTTTGAATGTCTTGCCATGTTGAGGGCTCCTGTGGTTCCTCCACTTTTGCCGCATAGGAGAATCTCGCTGCTGGCACTCCTTTGTTGTGTCTTTCAGAACGTCTCACTTCTGGTTCTGGTTCTGCTTCGGCTTCAGTTTCAGTATCAGCATCAGTGTTATCTTCTGGTTCCAGTTCTGGTTCTGCTTCAGTTTCAGCATCAGCATCAGTGTTGGTGTCAGTGCCCCCTTCTGGTTCAGGTTGATTGAACATGGTCAAATCAAATGAAACTTCAGCTTCCTCTTTTATCTGCAGTTCTGCAGTCTTTTTCTGTCTTGATGAACTTGGCCTCATTAGGTCTGGCATTTGATCAGTGCTTCCCTTTTCATTTTCATCAAAATAGACCACACTGCTTATCTTCACATTTCCAGTGTCAGTGTCCATTACTCTGTATCCCTTGCATCCTTGTGCATAGCCAACAAGTATCCCTTCTTCACATCTGGTGTTAAGTTTGGTCCTTTTGGCCTTTGGGATATAAGCATAGGCTTTAGAGCCAAACACTCTAATGTGCCCCACACTGGGCTTGTTCCCATGCCATAGTTCATAAGGTGTTGCTTTTGCACCTTTGGTTGGGAGCCTGTTCTGCAGGTATGTGGCAGTCATTACTGCTTCCCCCCAGTATTTGTTTGGCAGATTCGCATCCAAAAGCATACATCTCGCCATCTCTATGAGAGAGCGATTTTTTCTTTCTGCTACTCCATTTTGTTCTGGTGTATGCGGGATGGTTGTCTGGTGTTCAATTCCTTTTTGCTTCAAAAATTCTTTCATCTGTTTTGAAACATATTCACCTCCATTATCTGACCTTAGGATCTGAGGTGATCTTCCAAACTTATTGCTGGCTCTTGCAACATATTCCTTAAATTTCTCCAGCACCTGACTTTTCTCTTTAATCAAGTAAGTGAACGTGAACTTGGAAAAATCATCTATGAAAGTCAATGCATACTGGTTTCCTGCAATTGTTTTTGTCTTCATAGGACCACAGATATCACTATGAATGAGCTGTAGGGGGTGCTGTGTGGCTTCCTCCTTGCTCTGATGAAAGGAGGGCCTAGTTCCCTTTCCTTTTACACAGCAAACACATCTCTCATCTTTAGTTGCACATGAGTTCATTTTAAAATGTTTAACTAGGTCTGGAAGTGCATGCAACACATCTGCATTTCTATGGCCCATCCTTCTGTGCCATTTGCTTTCACAGTTCTTATGTCTGCAATCTTTTGCAGCATTTGCATACTGATCCTGTTGCAAGCAATCTACCTTGAATAGGCCATTTGAATCCAGCATTCCTCGCATAAAAAGCTCCTTTTCCTTTGAAATTCTGCAATATTTCCCTTCAAAATGCACTGCAAAACCTTTCTGTACAGCATACTTGACACTTATAAAATTATGATCCAATTCTGGGACATATAGAGCTTCTTCAATGGTAACTTTCATTTCCTCACCGTTTCCCAGATGACATATGAGTTTAGCCCTGCCTCTTCCTTGACAATAAACTTTCTCTCCATTAGCCAATCTTATAGGAGTTCTATAAGTCCTATCCAGATCAATAAATCTGTCTTTGTCCTTTATAAGATTTTTAGTTGCTCCAGAATCAACAAAGAAATCATGTGAAGCAGTCTCACATTCTATTCCTTCCACATTTTTAAGTTGAGATGCTTTTTCCTCAACCAGGCTGAAAGCCCTATCATGGCTCCCTTTGTTCTTTGCAGAGAAGCTGGGAACTTCTTGCTTGGTGCATTGATATGCGAGATGCGTAGTTTCCCCGCAATTGAAGCAACGCTTAACTCTTGCAGATCCTTTTGAATTTGCAAAAGGCTTCTTGTTCTCAGCTGCCTTGCAGGCAAGCTGTGAGGAAAAGTTTGGCTGTTCATTAGTTTGAGCCATATTAAATTCCTCAAGTTTCTGAATAACAACATCCAAAGATAGGTTATCCTGCATTTCTATTATCTGACAGACTGTTTGAAAAGTTGTTGGTGGTAAAGAGTTCAGCAGAAATGCCACTATCAATTCATCTGGTAAATTCAGCTTTTGATTTTCCAGTCTCCTGACTAGTTCAAGCAGGCCATTAACATGAGCTGAAAAATCTTCACTCTCATCCATTCTCATATTACAAAGTCTTTTAAGCATTTGTATCTTTGATATATTTGACTTCCCTTGATACAGTCTCTGTAAAATTTCCCACATATCTTTTGCAGTTAACTTGTCACGTATGTGCACATGTAAACGCTGACTCACCGACATTGAGATGATTGCCATAGCTTTGTCATTTTTCTCATCCCAGAGTTCTTGTGCTGCCCCTGCATCTGTAGGTCTGTTGGACTCCAGCATTTTCCTTAGGCCTTGTCCTCCCAGTGCCATCCTTGCATTATGACTCCAAGCTTCATAGTTTGTTGCTCCAGTGAGCCTCTCTGGAATGGAGACCTTCAGCATAGAATCCATGGTCACAGAGACTAAAATCTTTCTTTTCTTTTCTGCCTTTAAGATTAATGCTAGCACTCAATTTTACTCACTCTGCGCTGCCTTTTGGGTGTCTGGGCCCATAACCCTGTTGGAAATGCAAGGACTGTGAGATCATTGCATCCATTTGCCCAATGCAGAGTTTACAGAGGAGTGTGAGTAGCTAATCATCAATAAGCAGGCAGGAAGCATACTTAAGCTTAAGTAGCTTTATTAGGAAATACATGTAGGATAGGAAAGACCTACATCTATGCTAAGTCCTAAGACTAGGTGTGTTCAAGAGGGAGGAAGGAAGCTCTCTGAGACACAAAGAGATGAGAAATCTCCTGGGGGAGGAGATTGACCAATCAGGTCCTGACAGGAGTAGGACAGATAGGATGGGGGAAGGGTTCCCTGATCCGTCTGTCTACTCCTGCTGTTTCTAGCAAACAAACAGGATGAGGTGCTTAGGGGGGATGCAACCAAAGGAATGTATTTCCAACAGCAATTACCAGGGCGGGGAGAGTGATCCCCATCTATAGGGGGTCGTTAGTATCTCCCAATATTTTGGGTTAGACATAATCAGATTCCCTCATATAAATTTTGATGAGGGGATTTAAATGTATGTTGTCACATCTGCTGAATATAACTGGGACCCTGATCTGAAATTTCTAGGTTAGGGGGGTAGAGGTGGGCCCAGGGGGATTTTTCTCCATATTACCCCCCCCAAAAAAAAACCCAAAAGAAAAAGGATCCCACAACATTCCAGCGCACTAATTACCTATATGTTACTTTCTCTTTACACGGTTTAGTTCCTGTTATTATTATTAAATAAAAGTTATCTTAAGGGGGTTGTTTGAACACAGAAGTGTTCCCTTCCTTAAGTGGAGGCACCAAACTATTTCTAGACAAAGGCACAGTGCCCAGGGGTGACGTGGGTAGTTGATACCTCAATCCTCCTGCCATGAACTCAAGGAACCAGGTACAATCTGGTTACATTACAACCTGGAGACCCCACTGCTTAGTCAACCCCTGTCCCATCCTTTCTCTGGGTGGGCATTTTAGCCCTCCCTCTCTCAGCACATACCCATATGTCTGCTCCCTTCCCCTAAGTGTGCTGCTTCAGCCCCTCCTTCCTAAACACCCCTGCCCCACCCCCAGCAGCACTCTACCCCATCTATCTGTACATTTACTACATTCAAAAGTGGTCCACAGAGAGAGAAGGTTTTCCACCCTGAGAACATAAGTGCCATACTGGGTGAGACTAATGGTCCATTTATATAGCACCAGCCGTGTACCGGGCACCGTATAGTCATTAATAAGGGACAGGTCCCTGCCCTAAGGGGCTTCTAGTCCATCTAGCTCAGGGTTCTATGTCTGACAGTGGCCACTTTGGAATGATCTGTTGTCTACTATTTACTTCCATTTTCCGACAGTCAGAGGTTACATCCCCCATACCTGAAGCTCAAATGTGCTTATGCCTGGTTGACACTGAAATGGCTCCCACCACTACCATCTAAACCTCATCTTTCAGTCATTGTCTTATTATGTTGCCTTTTTCGGTTGGAACAGCCCTCACCTAATTAACTGATTCACTGTTTAGCCAAGATTTTTCAAAATAGTCCTGCTGTGGGGTTTCAATCCACAGGTAGGTTGCAGGAGGCCTGACTGGGCTTGTGAAGATGCTGCGGGCATGTCTTAGCACTAGGATTGCCACTTTCCTCTGTGAGGAAATCCAGAGCGGGCGGAGCAGGTTGGAAGGGCCCTGTCCTGGACACTTTCTAACTTATCTCTGCCCCTTATGAAGTGTTGGGACATACCCCTGCCCCCAAGGGGCATTTTGATGGCATGGCACAGCAGTGGGGCTGTATCGGAAAAGGGGAGGAAAAGCTCCTTTGGCTCATGGCTGTCCCCAGAAGTCCCAGTTGTCCAGGTTAGCCATGGGTGCTAACCTGGAGAAATTGGGGCTTCCCCCGGAAACTCTGGGTCAAATCTTGGCGAGGTGGCAACACAGCTCAACTTGCTCTGAGCATGCGGGTGAACGCTGGCTGCTGGGAGCTTAGAACTTGGAAAATGTTTAACTTGAAAAGCGGTGCCAAGGGCATTCACAGGTTAACTCAGGGTAGGGTTTGATTCCTATCGGGATGAATCTCCCGTCATCAAGTGGGATGTTGCCCTAGCTACCTATCTGGTTTTCACCGAGACAGTCTGGAAACTGGGGGTCTTTGTGTGGGATCCAGATTGGGTTGCCAAATGTCAGGAAATTGAAGGCTTTGAATAGGTGTTGCTGTCTGTAGTCTTGGCACCCCTGTGCCCTTGAACCCACTCACTGCTACCCTACATCCCAACTTAATTTCCCATGCCTCCATATCCAACTTCTGCCATCACCTACACTATACCCCAAGCATCGTGCACACCCATATCCCTACACCCATGCTCCTTCCTTCATCCAGTCTGCACCTCATGCCCCTGCACCCCTAATCTCTTTTACTAAGCCCAGCTTCAGGTAATGGGCTATTTTAAACTTGCGTAAATTTGTACAAATTAGCATTGTCAGATTTTCTTTGTTGGGGGAGATGGCAACCCTTTTGTCCTTAGGGCTGCCACCTATGCATATTTTTCCAGGCTACTTATGAAAAATACATGTTGCAGGGCCAATGCAGGCCCTACCACATGTATTTTTTCATAAGTGGTCTGGAAAAATATACATAGGTGGTAACCCTAGTCCTCATGGGGTTGTTGTAGATTTCTTGGTGCAAGGGAATCTCTCATTTAGGAAGTGGATGCTCTTGTGAGTCCTCAGCTGGCAGCATGATTTCTAATAGGATTGTAAATTATGCTGGGAAACTGAAGTGCCTTGGGACTGGGGGCCTGCAACAGAAGGGGGTACTACTATCTCTGGGGGGTGATCCTGTAAACCTCCACTGGGGGGACAATGACAGGATCTGGGTCCTGTGTTCAGAACATGAAGGAGCAGGCAGGTAATGACTGTTTGCCCTCTGGGTCAATCTGTGGAAAAGATCAGGAAACCAACATATTACATGTTACATACATGACTATTTGGTATTAGTACTGTTTATCCATGTTTGGTGTCCAACGGATCAGTGTAATGGACAGAGCAACATGCTGCAAATTATTTATTTATTTAAACTTTTATCTCACCCTTCCCTAAAAGGCTCAGGGCAGCTTACAAACAAACATATAAAAGTATAATAAAAAGTCGATAAAACCATAAAAGACAAAAACAGCCCCCAAATCCCCCAGCATCCCCCCCACAAAACCCACCCAATACCTCCAACATGGCAACCAATAGCAACATGGTGTGAATTATATGACATGGATTGTCAAACTGTACAAGCCAGAATGAAAGTTATAATAACAGTTTAGAGAAGGGAACAGGTAACATGGGGGAGGTCAGGATACCACAGACATTTGTCTTTCCCATGAATTGTATATGCACAAGTTGCATATAAAAGGACACTTAATTGCATAGAAGCCATCTGGGTAAACTTCTGGTAAGACAATATAATTTAGCAATTAGAAAGCAAGTAGACATGAGAGAGTAAAAAGCCTTGCTTAGGAGAGAGGAGATTTTTTTTTTTTTTACCAACAGGATGTGAGAGATCTTGTGAAGAAAACTTTTTGCAACTGCAGCCAAGCAAGAATTTAATACTCAGCTCTGATAATGTCAGAGATGAGAGAAAAGGAACTTTGAAACGGAATGGACTGCTGCATAAATAGGATTTTAGTAAGATAGATTTGCATGATCTATTATGTTGATTTGATTTACTGCACTCTGAGCACAATCTTGCATTATATATTAATCATGTTTCTTATAATAAACTTCTTTAACTAAGCTGGTGTGCTTAAGTGAATTCCTAACTTTGGGGTAACACAGTTTGAGGTGAGCTGAGTCAACATACTCAGACGAACCTGATGAAGTAAATTTTGTGCTTCAGGAAATTCTGAGGCAAAGGTGACTAAGAGAGTTAACTCCTTATGCATGGGCGGATTCACAGGGGGGGCTCAGGAGGCTTCAGCCCCCCCCCCCCATTTCATTTTGGCTTTCATTTTCATTAGTTTCAATAGAAAACACATTTTCAGCTGCAACTTTGTTGTTTTTCACTATATGTGGCTGAAACATGGGATGCTTATACGTCCAATGGAAGGCATTAAGTGTACCAAATCTCACAAGGATTGAGTAAAGGAATCCAATTTTAGAAGCAATTGAATTATTTTATTTTGCAAAATTCTTCATATACATTCATATATATTCTTAGCTGTAACTTCTTTGCCTCATATCTAAGGTAGATGACACTTGGCAGGTTTACACCCCTTCCCATATTTACTATCTTTGCCAGCTTTCACAAGTATTGGATAAAGAGTCCTGGTGGTATAAGCAATTAACATATAAATGTATGTCTGACTAACATCTTTGTAGTTCAACCAGTGTACATGAAATTTGGCAGGGCTGTATATAACACTTTCATTATCATCTCTACCACATATCAGAAAGCTGTGATAAAGGGTCCCAATTTTATATGCCTGCATAGCATATGCAGAGAAGGAGCCTATGCCAGGGATTCTCTTACATCACTGTGGTATAAGATCAGTTGGTGATGCCAATTGGCCAGCAGAAAGGTCAACCAAATATCCTCATTCTGTGCTGTGACCATCCCAACATCTCTCCCCCACTTGTTACTGGAAAGTCAGAAGCATCTGTTTAGGAAAGAGTCAATAGAGCTTCTCTTATGTCCTCTGGCACAGCGCTGCAGGATGTGATTGTGATGATAATTGACCAGCCTGGATGTGTAAAACTATGTCCCCTGATTTCTGGGATGCTATCCCCAAAGTCCCAGTTATGTCCTTTATGCCCTTATGCCCACCTCAGGGCCACCCCCTATGCCTGCCTCGAAGCCACTACCA
>QEPC01006122.1:1411184-1430475 GCA_003113815.1 Sphenodon punctatus | reverse complement strand
AATCTTAGCAATGTTATGGAGGGAGAAGCGACAGGATTTAGCAACAGAGTCAATGTAGGGTTTAAAAGAAAGGGCTGAGTCAAAGATGAAGCCTAGGCTACGGGCTTGGGGGACAGGCAGGATGGTGACTCCATCAATAGTTATTGACAGTGAGGAAGGAGAGGAAGGATGAGGGGGGAAGATAAGGAGTTCAGTTTTAGCCATGTTGAGTTTGAGTTGACGTTGAGACATCCAGGTAGAGATGTCAGAGAGACAAATTGGTACACATAGTGACCTCCATTGGGGGTACACCCTCCCCATGTTTAATCAGAATTGAATAAGAAACAAAAAAGTTACAGCCAGAAATATGTTTTTCAAGTTTTTCCCTTTATTTCAAAAACAAAATGTCATTTTCGTTTCTATTTTTGTTATTATTATTTGTTATTTTTGATATTGCAATAACAATAATGAAAACAACAATGTTTGTTATCATTATTGTAATAATGAAAATGACATGCACACCCCTACAAGGGGGCATGATTTGCCCATCTCTCTTTTATTGTTCTCTTTGGGTATGGAATGCAGTGGGGATTTGCTTCTTACCTGATTGGCTTGTAAGGGGGAACTTCCCCCCTATCTTTTATTGTCCTCTTTTACACAGTGAGGATTTGCCCCTCATTTACTTTGAACATAAGGGGGCATTTGCCCCTCCCTGATTTATTTCCCTCTTTGGCATGGGGTACAATGGGGATTTGCCCCTAGACTTTGTATTTTCCTGTAGTGAGACTAGGGGAAGGGGTTATTTAACCATCTGGGTTTGATGCCCACTTTCAGGCGGCAGCTGGAGCCCAGCTATCATATCCACTGCTCCACTGAACCTGAGTCCCCGTCCCCTGTTGGAGCTGTGGCTTGGGGGATTTCCCATGGCTTTGGGGTGGGGGATAAACTGGCCTAACACTGTTGCTCACTTGGTAGGAGGTGGGGCTAGAGGTGGGGCTGGAGGTGGGGCCTGCTTACCTGGGCAGAGCTATACTAACTTTGGACTTCAGCCCCCCCATCCACATCACTTCTGGATCTGCCCCTGTTATGGGCTGGAACAGTTTTGCAGAGAGTTGATCCAGTAGGAGCTGTAAGTGGAGAAACCTAGGCCGCTTTTAGACGTGCAGCTGTGATCAGGCGCGGGACCGGCAAAACAGCGGCGGCGCTGTTTTAGACGAACCGGAAACGGAAGTTGTGCGCGTGATCCAGGGCCACGCATTCTTTGCCAACCGCGAGCGAACCACCCTGATCTCTCTGGGGTGACATACGCGGCCGGAAAAGAATGCGCGGCGCTGGATCACGCGCACAACTTCCGCTTTCAGTTTGTCTAAAACAGCGCCGCGGCTGTTTCGCCGCTCCCGCGCCTGATCCAGCTGCACGTCTAAAAGCGGCCTTAGTCATAACTAGTCCAGATTGGGGCAGAGAGACCCCAATCCCGTCACAGTTGGTTTCTGGCCCTTTTTTTTGGTTCCTTATGATGCTCAAGCCAGGAAGAGCTCTGATGGCCCTTGAGATCCCAGGCTGAGCTCATGTAGCTGGAAGTTGGATGAACCAACTTAAATTTTCAGAAGTGATTTTGGGTACTCAACATAAAGGATCCTAATTTTCAGAAATGTTAGGCACCCCAACCCTGCCCCTCTGAAAACTAGAACCCTTTAAAGTATCTCAATCAGACTCCTTAACCCACTAGTCCTTTACAGGTCAGGCCACCATCTATTATTACTTAAGGTGAGCAAATCTGACTGAGGAAGCTACTGAAAACTGATCTAATTCATTTTTCAACTCTCACCATCATCCTGTACAGCATCCCATGGTAATGAGTTCCATAAGTTAATTGTGTGAAAAAGAACTACCATTCATTTGTTTTAACCTTGTTGCCTGTTAATTTCATTGGCTGTCCCCTAGTTTTAGTATTATGAGAGGGTAAATATCAGTGCCACACACCATAGATAAGTTTATATATCCTCTGTTCCATCATTGTTTTGCAATGCTGTTTGCATTGGCTCACTTGTCTGTGTGACCTCCTTTTGAGACTTCAGTATAATCCCATGACCTCAGATGACAACAAAAACATGGAAACCATGTCCTCTATCAATTGGGATCATGACCCCACCCACAGATGACATGATTCGATTTGGAGTCCTTACCCCACCATTTGGGAACCTTGGTTCTAAAAGCAAATCCCAATTTAGAGACTATCAGAAAGTTTCAACTTTAATATTTCACTTTATGAAATATGCCTACCTGCCTAAGTGTGACCTGTCTATGCACTCTAAGCTTTGGCCATCTCAAGCTCTAGTTTTATTCTTTCTATTGATAAACAGAGTTCTTTTACCAAAAGCAGAACGCACAAGCAGCAGCTCACCATCCCCAGAGCTCCTGATAAATACAAGTACCAACTGGTTTCAAGAAGGCTGGGCTGGGCTCGTCTCAGGGACTTTTTTTTTAGACTTAATTAAGAAGAGTTGGGGGGGCGGGGGAGAGCTGCACCTACATTTTTTCTGCTGCTCACTGATTTTACCTGCTGAAATGTGGGATACACTTTTTCTGTGTACTTAGTGCAGTCTGACTGACTCTATACAGGTGCAGTGGTACGGAACACTGCCTCCTGCTCCAAGCATTTCATCCAACTGGTTTTTCTCACTGACACATTACTTGAGCCCATGGAACATACCTGGCAATTATGCTATAAGCATGTCCTTCAGAATGACTGTGATTGGACCAATTTCAGGAAGTTTTCTTCCATGCATTGTGAACCGGAACCACTCTTAGGATTGCCACGCCTCCAGGTTTGGCCCAGAGACTCTGGGCTCCGGGTGGAAACTCTTTTCCCCCAGGGTGTCAGGGCAGGAAGTGAGGCTTTGTCAGAAAGGGAGTAGGGCAAATAAGCTCCCCCACTCCCTTTCTGACATGGCTGTGCCCATTTGGATCACCATGCCGTCATAATGCTCCAAAGGGAGCATGGCCACGTTGGAAAGGGCTGGGAGAGTCCCTTTGCCCCGTCCCCTTTTAGAGCATCATGATGTCATGACACATGGAAGAGACCACATCAGAAAGTTGTAGGGGAGACTTCAGAGTGACCCCACTCCTTTCCAGAATTTCTCCTGGACCGTACGTACTGGAAGAAATCATGACTGCAGTGCAGGCCTATGTATAGTGATATGTTAAAACTGAGAAGTGAGGCAAAAGCGTGGTTACGACATCTCTTTACAAGCATAGATATTCCAGAGTTAGAGGTCATTAACTTGTAGCTGTGCTCTGCTGAACAGATGCAAGGGTGTGGGGTATAGCCCTGAGGCTGTTGCTCCCAATTATTTACCTCTTGTTACCTTGAACACAGCCCGCAGATGCAAGTCCAGCCTGTCTCCCTGGCCGCTGTTCACCTCTGGTTGGAGAAGGAGGAGAAGCATCATGCACTGGATGCTGGTCATATCTGAGCCAATGAGCTAACTGTGGATGTGACCAAAGAGGGGATCCAAATAAGCAAACTGGGAGAGGTTGTGTGGGTTTGGGGAGCGTGGCATGAGCTGCCTGGATTCATGTGTAAAATGACGCTCTGGAGGGAGACAGTGTTCTTGCTGTCACTTCAGGGATGCAGTATCCTGGAGCTGAAGTTCCAAAGAGGCATTTTTTCTCGCATTCTGGGGACTTAGGTGACAGAGGCAGAGGTGAGTGTGGCTCGCAGATGGGTCAGAGCTACCATGTGCTGTTTGGGGTTAATAATGCACCCCTGCTGACCATACTAACTAAACTCTTGGGATTGAGTTGAATGGCAGGCCTGGCTGGTAGTGCTTACTCTGGGGGCTTCAAACCTGCCACTTCTGCTGAGCCCTCAGGAGCCCCCACCCTCTGAGGCTTGGGAGCAGCCGTGGGTGTTGAGTGGGGTGGGGGGTGGGGGGGTTGGTTGGGCTGTCACAGCTTTTCCAGTGCAGCCAGTGGTAATGATTCTGGGGTTGGGTGTTAATCCTCTTATTGCCTTGGCATCTGCTGGCTTAGGTACATTAGTGCAGGGAGCCATCAATGAGAAATGCTATCTGCTACTGACTGTTTGCTGGGTCTGTGACAGACTGTAATGAGCACGGATCATTCATCCCTGGCCTAAGGCAAAATAGCTCCTCAGGAGCAGACTGCAAGGAGGGTGTTGAAGATATATCCCCTCATAGCTCTGTGCTCAATGCACTGGGATAGTCAAGAATAGATGGCACCTTGCCAGCGAGGCCCAGTGTCATGCATAAGGGAATTCTTTGCCTCCCATCACAAGGAGAATAAATTGAGATACCCCCTCAACTACTGAAGTTACTGAAGCAAGAGAAGGAAGAAGGGACATAGTTCCACTTCCCTAAAGCTCTTTGGGTCTAGTATTGCCCCCTCTCCCGGGGAAGAAAATTGGGCAGTGCTGATTTGCATGTGTTTGGTTCATGTAAATCTAGGCACATTTTTAAAGACAATGGATGTTGGGTTAATGAAAAGATCAGTGGCAGGGGGTAGATGCAGGATGGATGGATGTGGAGCCAGGGTAGATGGGCAGCCCCATAACTGCACAGAGGAGCTCCTGGGGCAAGAAGACTTGGGCTGCTTTCCGACGTTACATGGGAGGGGCGGGCACTTGCGCAATGGCCACTGCGGGGATTAGTGCCTGCCTGAGGGCATTTTCAGATGGACAAACTATCCCGGGATAATTAGAATATTCTC
This sequence comes from Sphenodon punctatus, assembly GCA_003113815.1. Lineage (NCBI taxonomy): Eukaryota > Metazoa > Chordata > Lepidosauria > Sphenodontia > Sphenodontidae > Sphenodon > Sphenodon punctatus. The sequence continues at coordinate 1,425,765 of QEPC01006122.1, read as the reverse complement.
CGATGATTATTATCCCGGGATAACAAAGTGGTACCTGTTTAGATGGACATTTCTGTCCCTGGATAACTTTATTCCGGGATAGCCATGTGAACAGGACATTGATTTTATCCCGCTGATTAGAGTCTTTTGGATGAATTTCAATCCCATGGTGCTTTTTGCCCATGCTCAGTGCACTGATTTCTGGAATTGAAGAAAATCTGATTTTCTTCACTTTTCTGATTTCTGGGTTGAAGAAAATAGAAACTCATCCCTTTGTTCTGCAGTTATTTAAACTTGGCACTCTGCAATGCACCGTGGAACAATGACAAGGGTAATACAGTCGCTCCACGGTCATGTGCTCCTAGATACCATAGAGCCAGAAAATGCCTAGACAGTCTGTCAGGTCTTGGCGTTGGACTCTGTGGCGCTGATCACTGGGATAGTGACTCTCCAGGGATAGTCATTCAGGCAGACATTATCCCGGGTAGTTTAATAACCGGGTGTTATAAATCCCAGCAAATAGGGTTTTATAACAACCTGATATTTTTGTTTTTCCTGGGATAATAATCACTGTTGACAGCGTTCAGATGGACATGCCATCCTGGGATTAAAGCAATTATCCCAGGATAAATGTCCATCTGAAAACACCTTGAATGCACGGATCCTCTTTTATCCCATGAGAACACCTGTCCTTGTAACGTGCTCTACATAGGGCTACCCATGGTGACGGTTCAGAGACTGCAGCTAGTGCAGAATGCGGCAGCCCGTCTCCTTCTGGGGCCATCATTAGCACATTACACTGGTGCTCTGGGCTCTGCGCTGGTTGCCTATGGTTTTTTGGGCCTTATTCAAGGTGTTGGTTTTGACCTATAAAGTCCTATATGGCCTTGGCCCGACTTACCTGCGGGATCACCTCACTTGCTGCGCTTTGGAGCGACCCCTGCGATCTGCCAGGAGCGCCCTTCTTGAGGTCCCTGTGTGGCCTGGGGGCCCACTATGGAGAGGGCGTTCTTGGTGGCTGCACCTAGGCTGAGGAATTCCCTCCCGGTGGAGGCCTGGATGGCCCCGGACCTCCCAGCATATGAGTAAGACCTGGCTGTTCCACCAAGTTTTTTGTCAAGAGAGATGGGGTGTAGGGTGGGAGTGTGTGGGTTGGGGGGGGGGGTTTATTGTTTTATTGCCTTCTCTTTTAATGTGGTGGTTTATTTTTATTTTTATTTATTTTAAAATTTTAATATCCCACCCCTCCTGCCACAGTCAGCTCGGGGCAGCTTACAACATCAGTCCACACAATTTAAAACTATAAAACTATAAAAACATATCATTCCCCCCAATCCCCCTCACCCATCTCCCCTGCCAAATGCATGACGGAACAGCCAAGTCTTGCTATTTTTACGAAAGGAGGGGAGATCCAGGGCCAGCTGTGCCCCCACCGGAAGGGAGTTCTACAGCATTGGTGCAGCCACCGAGAATGCCCTGTCCTGCATGGCCCCCCGGAAGACTCGGGGCACCATGAGAAGGGCACCCCCTGATGACCGCAGGGGCCGGTCCAGTACCCGGGGGGTGAGGTGGTCCTGCAGATAGGCAGGGCCCATACTGTTTAGGGCTTTATAGGTTAACACCAACACCTTGAATCGGGCTCAGAAGACTATCGGCAGCCAGTGCAGAGAATGGAGCACTGGTGTAATGTGCTCCCGGCGGCCCAGTCCCACCAAAAGACGGGCCGCCGCATTCTGCACCAGCTGCAGCTTCCGGGCCATCAACATGGGTAGCCCCATGTAGAGCACGGTACCATAGTCCAGTCTAGAGGTGATGAAATCATGGATGACATGGCAAGGTCAGAGTCTGAAACATATGGCCGAAGCCGACGTACCAGATGTAATCGGTAAAAGGCACGCCTCGCCACAGCCTCCACCTGAACATCCAGGCGGAGCCGTGCATCGAGGAGCACCCCTAGACTCTGCACCTGGGGAACCAGACCTAGATGGGGGGGCCATCAACTCCAGTGCCTTACCCACCAACATCACCTCCGTCTTGTCGGGATTCAGCTTCAGTCGATTAGTCCTCATCCAATCATTTATATGTAAGCCATCTCAAGCTTCCTGGAGCAGGAGGGGCAGGGTAAAAAAATTGTTAAATAAATAAATAAACGCTACATTTGGAGACCCTCCTCGCAATTACAGAGCCGCGATCACAATTGTGCAAGTTCCCACCCCTAAGCATTCTCGGCCTGCCTTTCTCAGACACCTTTCGCGTTTGCCTCTTCTGGTCATGCTGCCCCAACCCCCACTACTGCCTGCCTGCCTGCCTGCCAGGGAACCATTGTGGCTCCTATCCATCTTGTGGCTGCTTCTCACCTCCTGTTTCCCTTTGTGGGGCATGTGGACCCAAAGCTGGGGCAGCAGCAGGATAAAGAAGAAGGAGCAGAGTTGTGGACAGTGCTATTGCTGCCACAGGAGCCAGCGACTCCCCTGATACTGATTTCAGTTTCACGTCCTTCCCCATCCCCCCTCTCAGTGCAGCCAAAATAGGAATTTCCAAGAGCAAATTTTGCAAGTTTGGGTTTAAACATGCCCCTTCAAATGACAACAGACAGTCAATAAAATGTTGTGCCAGACCTGGTGCAAGGGAGCTGCCCTCTGTGACATCCTTCTTTACTGAAGAACTAAGCCTTTGTGGTGGGCGTGTCCGAGTCCAGAGCTTGTGACCTGTTTTTGCCGAAGCATTTGGGGAAATGGCAGATGTGGGGCATGAGGGATTATTGAGGATTTTCTGGCTAGTGTTTAGCAGTCAGATGAGAATGATTGTTACTTGTCACAATCAACAGAATTCTGCTGTCCTGAGAGTGCTCAGAGTTCTGGATGGGTGCTCACTCATGTTACATGTTGATAGATAAATAAATATTCAATGATGAATGAAGCCCATAAGCCGGTGACCTCTGTTTGCTGCTTTTTCCCTTTTGGTGGCAATGGGGAAAATGCAGTGAACATGGGTCCCTGCTTGTGAGTTTAGAAAATAGAGGTTACTTACCGTTACCAGTAACTCTGTTCTTCAAGAGAGCTCTGCATATTCTCAGTCTCTTAGGGATCCCTTCCTGCTCTGCAGGGGCATCGCGAGACCTTGATGTCAGCACTTTCCAGGCAGAATACCTGAAAAAATCTAGAACATGATGAGGGCTTCGACCCTCCATCCCCCCCTCCTGTCCCAAGCGCGGGCTCAAGATCACGCGAGAATGGGACTCCATAAATAGGGTGAAGAGCCCTCACTACCTCAGTTCCTTCCAACTCCATCCCAGTAGAAGATTTCAATAGGTACATTCGAAACAGAGGGGAAGGAGGGTGGGTCGTGAAAATACGCAGAGCTCTTTCGAAGAACAGAGTTACTGGTAAGTAACCTCTATTTTTTCTTTGAGGATCTCCGCTATTCTCACTCTTGGGAGAGTGAATAGCAGTTTAAAACACCTACCCCAAAGTGGTGGGAGTCGAGGAAGTTAGTCAAACAGTGATTGTAGAACTGCTCTTCCCACTAAGGTATCTAACCTTGCTGCTAGGTCCAAGGAGTAGTGTTTGGCAAATGTTTGAAGAGAGGACTACGTAGCAGCTTTACAGATGTCGATGATAGGGACATTCCCAAGGTTAGCCAGGGTAGTGGCCACTGCCCTAGTCGAATGAGCCCGAAGATGATTAGTTGGTGTCTTCCCAGCCTGTTGGTAGCATCTCTGAATGCAGAGAAGAATCCACTTTGAAAGTTTCTGGGAAGTGACCTTAACTCTAACTCGTTGTCCCCCATAGGAGATGAAGAGTGCATCAGAAGCTCTGATGTGTCTAGTTCTCTCAATATAGTATGAGAGGACCCTCTTCAAATCCAAAGTATGAAGTGTTCACTCCATACGGGATGCATGAGGTCTGGGAAAAAAGACTGGTAAGGAGATAGTCTGGTTAAGATGGAAAGGGGAAACAACCTTTGGTATAAAGGAGGGGTCCGTCCTGAGATTGACCTTATCCTTGTGAAATCGAAGGTAGGGAGGAGATGCTCTGAGTGCCGCCAGTTCACTGACTCTTCGGGCCGAAGTGATAGCCAGTTAGCCACTACCACAACAGTTTTAATAGATAGGTTCTCCATGGAACAGGAAGCCATGGGTTTGAAAGGAGGGCCCACTAATTTAGATCCAAATTGACATCCCACTGTGGAGCTGGGTGGGTATGGTAATAGGAGGGAACGTGTTGAGTAAACCCTTCCAGAAGGTCCTAGTTAAAGGGTGGGAGAAGAGATAGTCTTCACCTGTCATTGTAAGATGAGACAAAAGAGCAGCCAAGTGTACCTTAATTGAGGAGAGGGAGGGTCCGGATTCCTGGAGATGCAACAGATATTTGAATATATGATCCATTTTAAGGGAGGGTAACGGTGTGTCATGGGAGATGCACCATTGAGTAAAATGTGTCCACTTGGCTGTATAGCACGCCCTGGTTGAAGGTCTTCTAGAACTTTAACCTCTGAGGATAAGTCTTTCGTTACGAAGGGATCAATCAGGCGCAAAGATGGAGCATCTTTAGATTGTGGTGAAAAATGGTGCCCTGGTGGTGCGATAAGAGGTCTGGTCTGAGAGAAGTTCAGTGAAGTCGGTTGCCAATTCCTTGAGGGTCTGGAACCACGTCTGTCTTGGCCAAAGAGGGGCTATGAGAATGATGTGACATCGATCCGATCGGATCTTGTGGAGCACCTTGTGAAGTAAGGGTGTCGGGGGAAAGACATAGAGAAATTTCCCACTCCAAGAGATCATGAAGGCGTCTGACATTGATCCTGGTGCTAGACCCACTCTACTGCAGAACAGGGTCATCTTTGTGTTTTCTGCAGTGGCGAAGAGGTCTATAGCAGGTGTACCCCAGATCTGGAAGATGTCGTTTAATATGGTGTCATTTAGAGACCACTTGTGGTGATCTGATAGTTGGCCGCTGAGGTGATCTGCAATGGAATTCTCTTAACTCGCCAAGTGGATAGCTTGAAGGTGGATGTCGTGTTTAATGCTCCAGGTCCATATTGCCTCTGCCTCGAGAGAAAGGAGCGTAGATCGTGCCCCACCTTGTTTGTTGAGATACCACATGACTTCAGTATTGTCTGTGATGACCAGTATGTTTTCCCCTTTTACATGGGGCACTAAGGCTCTGAGTGCCCAGCGAATGGCTGCCGATAGCGTGCCGAGCCAGGTTCAAGGTGTTGGTATTGATCTATAAAGCCCTACACGGTCTGGGCCCCTCATACCTCAGGGACCGCCTCACCCTCTGCGCCCCAGAGCGGCTCCTTCAGTCTGCCAGGGGTGCCTTCTTGGAGATCCCCCGTGTTAAGCGGGGGCCACAATGGAGAGGGCATTCTCGGTGGCCACGCCGCACCTTTGGAACTCCCTTCCAGAGGAAGCTCGCCTGGCCCCTAGCCTGTTGACATTCCGGCGAAGCTGCAAAACCTGGCTGTTCACCCAGGCCTTTGGGGAGGGTGGGAGGGTAGGGTGAGGGTTTTTTAGCTCCCCCACCTTACCCATCATTTACCCATTATTTATTATATATTTATTATATTTAGCCCTGTCTTAATATTAGTTACTGGATGTTTTAAATTGTTTTTATTGTGTTTTTATGTTGGAAGCCGCCCCGGGCTGCTTTAGCAGGAGGGGCGGGGTATAAATCTGTTAAATAAATAAATAAAATAAAAACTCTAGAAGATTTATGTGGAGCCTCATCTCCTCTGGGGACCACAGGCCATGAACTTTGAAGTCTCCCATGTGGGCACCCCATCTGTAAGGGATGCATCCATTGTGATGGAGATGTCTATATGCGGAGGTTCAAATGAGACATCCTGAAGGATGTGAGTCGGGTTTGTCCACCAACGGAGGCTGTATAGGACCTCATGTGGTATGGATACTTTCTTGCTGATAGAGTGGAGGGTAGGGCAATATACCTGCTTTAGCCATTGCTGCAGAGGCCTCATGCTGCAGAGGCCTCGCATAAGGAGTTACCACTGTGGTGGATGCTAAAAAACGCTGCAGGTGAAGGAAATATCGAATTGTCCTGGTGCCGTATGAGCAGGGCCCCGAGGGAAACGCGGGTCTGCGATTCGCAGATTTCCCACGGAATTCCCCTCCCCCCGCGGAATCTCCTGCCCCGCTTACCCCAGCGCAGAATTTCCAGCCTGCGCTGCGGGGACGCGGGGCAGGAGATTCCATGAGGGGAGGGGAATGAAAAAACCCTCGGTGCTTCCCCTCCCCAGCCTCCCCAGTTGCCAGGGGGGGAGGCACCCCCTTTAGATAATTAATTAACTTACCAGGGACGGCAGCAGCAGCTGCTCCGTCCCTGGTAAGGCAATTCCTTTTGTTTTTTTGGGGAGGGGGGAGAGTCAAGCACGCCCCAGCAGCTGGGGAGGGCAAGCCCTGGCAGCTGGGGAGGGGAAGCCCTGAGGTTTTTACCAGTGCGGGGGGAGGAGGAGGCAAGCCAAGCCCCCCCCCCGCATGGTAAATCGCGCCGAGGCGCAGAATTGGGCCCTGACTCCCGCGGAATTTTAAAAAAAATTCCGCGGAAGAATCGGGGCCTTGCGTATGAGTGTAGGTTCTTTAGACACTGGATGATGTTGTCGAACCTGTCGTGAGGGAGATATGCCCTGGCATGGCACGTGTCCAAGAAAGCTCCTATAAATTGTAGGTGCCTGGTGGGAACAAGATGCAATTTTTCCATGTTCACTAGCAAGCCAAGTGTTCGTAAAAGTGACAGAGTCAATTGAATGTGTCTCAGCAGATTCCTTCTGGAAGAAGCTACAGGAGCCAATCGTCTAGGTATGGGAATATCTTGATGTTGAGTTTTCAGAGATGGGTGGCTACACATTTTGTGAAGACTCTCGGGGCAGTGGAGAGTCCAAATGGGAGGACTGTGCACTGAAAGTGTTGATCTCCTACAATGAAGCATAAGTGTTGTCTATGAGAGGGTCTAATTGAAATATGAAAGTAAGCATCCTTAAGATCAAGAGAAGATAACCAATCTCCCTGTTGCAGGCCCCAAAAAATGATAGGAAGAGAAGTCATATGGAATTTGTATTTCTTTACATATTTGTTAAGATGTCTAAGATCTAAAATGGGTCTGAAACCTTCATCCTTTTGGGGGACCACAAAATAACTGGAGTAAAACCCAGTATTTTGTTCAGAAGGAGGAACTCTTTTTATAGCTCCCTTTAAAAGGAGCTTCTCAATTTCAAGAAGTATTTGAGTCTTGTGAGAGGTGCCTCTGAGGGGCAGGGGAGGGGGGGCATGGGGGGGGATGTATGAAACTGTATGGCATAGCCAAATCTAATTATCTCTCTGACCCAGCGGTCATGGGTGATCGATGCCTATTGATCATAAAAGGACAGGAGACGTTTATTGAAAGAGGGAAAATTGTCTTTCATTCTCTTGATCTGTGGTTGGCTAAAAACGATTTTTGGGCAGTTGACCACAGGAAGAATTGGAAGATAGCCTCCCTCTTCCCCTCTTATTGAATCTCTTTCTGAGCTGAGAGAAAGAGGGTTAAGATTGTTGATATTGCAGGGGGAAACACCTTCCAGTCTGATAAGGGTAAGGAGAGCGTTGTTTGGAGGTATAGGAGTAAGGGGCAGGCACTGAATAATATTTCTTTCTAATCGCCCTGATAACCCCCACCGACCTAGCAGTCTGGCTAGTTTCTTTTATCTTTTTTAGGAATTCATCTGTTGATGAAGCGAACAAGCCCTCAGAATCGAAGGGCAAGTCCGCCATTCTAGTTTTGTTCTCTGGAGTGAGCGCTGTGGACCTGAGCTAGGCATGCCTCCTGAGAATTATGGCAGAGGCCATCACTCTAATATTACAATCAGTGATGTACATATTAGCCGTTAGCTGGAACTGAGATATTTGCATTCCCTCTTTCTGAATGGCAGCAATCTGATTGGGATCCGTAGTTTTGCTAAGCTGAGACCAAAGCCAGTGTTGGTAACCGCACATAGAGGAGGCATAATTAGAAGCCCTGAGGGATAAAGTCTCAGAAGAAAAGATCTTTCTTCCCAGGACATCCAAGCGTCTCCCCTCTCTGTCAGATGGGGATGTTTGGATACCTCCTGCTCTAGTTTTGTGTGAGGCTGCTGCTATGACCAACAAATTAGGAGGAGGATGTTTATAGAAGATATTAGCCCCATCTTTGGGAATGGCATAAAGGAAGTCTGTGAGCCTATTTGTGAGAACTGCAGATGAGGGTCTGGCCCATACAGAGGTGGATGGTTCCATAAGCTGCTCGAACATGGGAAACATAATGCGTCCAGATTCTCCACTGTCTAAGATACCAAAGACTGGTCCCGACTGTGTCTTCTTAAGCACCTTAGTGAGAAGTTTAGGTAATGCTGAAACCAGTCTTTTTAACATGGGCTGAAAGGCCTTCGTGTCCTCAGTAGCCAGGACCAGATTAGGCTCTGACACCATATCTGGCGGGGGAGGGGAGATGGTCTCTTCCTCATCTTGTATAGGTGAAGAGGAGGAAGATGAAGGAGATGCAGACCTTCCTGTTGAGGCCTCCAGGGCAGGTGGAGGTTGAGTCAAAGCTGGGTGATCAGGGAGAGACAGGGGCATAGCTACCATTGGACAGACAGGGACATTTGTCCTGGGGCCCATACCAGCTGGGGGGGCCCAATATCCAAGGTAGCTAACCCCCTCTTCCCCCCTTTTTTCTTTTTAAACTGCCACCTGAGCTGGCTGGGGGCCCTTTCGGCTGCTATGTGGGCCCCTCCCTGCCTGTGTTTGCAACATTATGTCTGACATAATGTTGCAACCGCAGGCAGGGGGTGGGAGGGGCCCCATGCAGCAGTCTCCATCAGGCCAGGTCACACTCACAAGCCTCACAGCTCGACTTGCCCCCCATGGTGCCGGGTTGTGAAGGAGGAGTCCTCCCTACCAGTCTGGACCCACTCCAGGAAGGGCTCAAGGGAGGCCCAGCCAGAGTGGGAAGGTGCCCGGCAGCATGAGTGGAGCTGCCGGCGGACACCCTCATGCTGCAGCACGCTCCGTATCGAGCCAACCCAGCCTGCCCCGGTCTGTCCTGCCTGACCAACCCCCGGCCTCTAGGGCTGGTCAGGTGGGCTGGGACAGCAATGGCACTGCTGCTGCTGGCTGTGCTCGGCCCCAACGTGCGGGCAGCGAGCCATGACGGACAGAGTGCACCATGGGACCAGCTTGCCACTGGGCCAGAAGATGGATGGGCCCAGCAACAGGCCACCAGCAGTACGCCACAGAATCTGTACAGAGCAAGTAAGTCCCGAGCACCATCAGCCCAGCGTCCCAGGCCGGCCGAGCTGGGAAGCACTCCAGGCCGGCCAGCAGCTTCACCACCAGCAGGAACAAAGGAGGGGGAGGCAGGGCCAGCCTTACTGAAAGCAGAGCCCTGGGTGGGGAAAGAATGTGGGGCCCTAATTTCAGGTGTTGCTGGCGACTGCCAGGCCAAGGGGCACTCCCCAGTTCAGGGGGGCGCTTCTCGCCAGGCTCGGGGGGTGGGGTGTTACCCGGGCCTAGACTCAGGGATGGATGCAGGGGCACTCCCCTCCCCCCATCCCCAAGCCCTCCCGCCGGAAGTGAGGGAGAAGAAGGCAGAGACCCTGCCTCTCCCTCACGTCGCGACGCTGGCCAGCCGGGCCCCCTCCGTTGCCTGGCTCAGTCTGTTACAGACTGAGCCAGGCAGCCAAGGGGGCAGTTTCGGCCAGGAGAAATGAGGGGGAGGCGGGGCCTCTCCGTCTCTTCTTCATTTTCCCTGGCCGACTGTGACAGGCAGTGGAAGGGGGGGGGCACGGAGTGTAGGAGAGGCGTGGCCTCTGCTTCTCCCTCACTCCTACTGGGCCCCCCTTCACTGCCTGTCAGACGCGGTGAGCTGGCTCCCAAGGGTCCTGCGCTCAGGGCCGGCCTTACCGTGGGGTTTGGGCTGGGAACTGGGTGCGGGGCCCCCTCAGGAGCGGGGCCCTGGGTGGCCGCCCCTAACCATCCCACAGTAAGGCCGGCCCTGGGGGAGGGCCCACAGACATTTCTTGTCCCTGGGCCCATCCCAAGCTAGCTATGCCCCTGGGGAGAGGGTTCCCTATCAGGGAGTTCAGGAAGTTGGTCCCCAAGGACTGTGCTGATCTGGTACCAGTGAGTGAAGGAGATGGAATCGCTGATTTCAGCATATAGAAGGTGGGCACCATGGTATCCTGTCTCAAAGGAATGGGTGGAGCAGGTGAAACTGCTGAAGGTGGCCAAGGAGTGGGTGGAGCCGCTGAATGGGGCCTAGAAAGGGGCGGAACCCTTACTTCCTGTACCGACAAAGGGTCTGGTACCAATGTTACAGCTGGAGGAGGTCTTGAAACTGTGGCAGTTGGAGGTGCCCAGGGGTGGTGGTGCAGGAGGGACGTAACTGCTCACATGAGCCAGGGTAGTAGTGCCCGTATTAATGGGGTGACTGAAGAACTGCATGGTGTCAAAGTCAGCCCTGGATGGGTACAGTGGAGATCTGCTTGAGAGCGGGAGCGGTACCGACGTCCCCTGGGGTAATCGTAGTATCGACGGTACCGTGAACCCTCGTAGGGTGAACAGCAAGAACAGGGAGACCGTGTTCTCTGATCCCTGTGGTACCAGAGGGCTGTGTCCTGTAGTCTGGACAGAGACCTGTCTCTATACCTGCTAGGTCTGTTCTGTTGCAGGGGTATGTGCGTAGCAGGGGACCTGGATCTGGTTTGCCGGTTCCAGCGGTACTCACTGTGATGAGAGAGAGAGTTAGAGTCCCGGTGCCAGTCCCGATGGGGAGGATCTGACTTCTCTCATTGCCTAGACGTAGGTATGGCAGGTGCGAGATCCGCCGTTTGAACCGTTGGAACCACTAAGGGTATGGGCGGTACCAGAGGCAGTGGGTCCTGTTCAGTATCTGAGAGTATAGTCTCTACTTCCAGACTGCGAGGGAGACCCTCTGCATTGGTCCTCTTAGCCATCTTCTTTTTCTTTCTCTCCTCCCCAGGGTGCTTACAGGTACATTCCCTGGGACAAGAGTCACTCTTAGAGCGGGAAGTGCTCCTGGCTACTGATGGTACCGGATCCGGAGCCTCGGGCTCTATGGTAGGTCGTGGTTATTTAGGCCTTGTATTGGAACTGGCGGTACCGATAGTGACCGGTGGTTCCGTCGGCGCTCCCGGCACCGTGGCCTCCGGATCCATAATTGGTGATTTCAAGTGCCCGGTGGGGAGCCTGAGAGGCTCCTGTTCACCACCTTGTAGTGCCCTTCTGGTCAAAATGTCCTGGAGCTGGAGAGCTTTAACCCTTCTCGTCCTAGTAGAAAGGGCAGCACAGGCCTTATACGTACGTCTGATGTGAGTCTCTACTAAGCAGGCCAAACATTCAGAGTGCTGATCACTCACAGAAAGTGTTGCCGGTCATGAGCGGCATCATTTGAACCCCGCCTGTTTGGGTATAGTCCGGCATGCCCACAGTAGAATCGGGCAGAGTCCAGGGGACGAACCCCGCGGAATAAGGCACTAGCACTCAGTTGTTGTAGAGAATTGTAGTCCTTGATAAATTATTCTAACTATTTTGTTCTTTATTTTACTGACAGACAGCACTGAGAAGTGCTGAAGATCTTCCCAATGCGATGTGGTTGGAAGGAACTGAGGTGGTGAGGGCTCCTCCCCCTATTTATTGAGTCCCGGTGTCGTGTGATCTTGAGCCTGCGCTTTTGACGGGACGGGAGGTGGGGATGGAGGTCGGAGCCCTCATCATGTTCTAGATCTTTCCAGGTAATCTGCCTGGAAACTGCTGACATCAAAGTCTCCCGATGCCCCTGCAGAGCAGGAAGCGATCCCTAAGAGAGTGAGAATTGCGGAGATCCTCGAAGAAGAACAAGTAGTTCTGTGCAACCAAACTAATGAAGTCTGGTTTCTTAAGTGGAGGAACAGTGCTCAGTAAATCAATAGGACTTTTTTGGCTGCAAGAAGTGCCACACCTCCCCTCCAGGTACCCCTCTTGTTATGCAGTGATCTACCAACCTCTTTGGGCTTCAGTGGGATTACTCTGGAGAAAGTGGTTTGTGGGTCACAGCTTTTGGGTGTGGGAATACTTGCCCTTGGGTCTTCTGCATCTTTACTAAATTTGGCTGAATTTTGGCCTGGGGATTCAAAGTTATTAAGGTGGGAGGACAGACGCACATGCATGTGCACACGGACAGGGTGATCACAGAAGTCGTTTGCCCTAGGAACCCCCAAACAGCCTCTCAACTGGATTCTCCACGTTAACCCATGCTGTAACTGAGGAAAATGAGAGAGACACCATTCCCATCATTCTGTGTGATGATAAGAATGGTGTTCCTCACATTAACACAGGTTTGATTTCCCAAAGTACATCACACACCCAACTCTTCCTGGCTGGAGTACAAAACGTGGCAGCAGCACTGCTCTGATGGCAGCCGTCCCCAGTTCTTTCCTGCCAGGGCTGGTATCAGAGTGCTCCAGGTCTGCTTCAGTGCAGACTGGGCCAGCCTGCTCCCCGCTAAACAGCTGATGGTTGGGAGCAATATAGATCTTCCCTTTTGGTCCCATAGCAGCCTTGTTATTGGGTTCCACACATGTGTGGGCCCAAACCCAGGACTGGTGCTCTCGTTCTTTCTGGACCAGCAGACCCAGGCTTGGCACCTAGCTATTCCATTGTTTGAGGGTACAGATACGCATGCCCACATGAGGATCTGTGTGGCTAATGTAACACGTAGAAACAGCTGTGGTCATTAATGGAGACAATGTTAAGCTCACACTGGGAGGTATGCTTAAGAAGGGGTTGGAATGATTCCTAGTTTATTTGTTTCCTAAACCTTTACCTTAAACACTGGTCACTCTGCATCTCTGCCCAGACTCCAGAGAGGACTCTCAAAGCTCCCCCTTCTCTCTCAAATTTGTGTATCTTCCTGTGGAAGCTCCTTGGAAAGATTGCTGTCAGAAATGCTCTGAGAAATATTTTGCTAGAGTTAATCCTATTAGAGGAAAATTAAAGTGTGTCTACTGATCTGACTGCACCAGGGAGCATCCAGCTGTGGACACCTGGTTTGCTAATGTTCTCCATGCCGATCACATGGTTTCTGTGTGGCTGAGAGAATGTCACATTGACACAATAATGCTAGTAGCAGATGGAGGGTAGGCATCAGTGAAGTATTGTAAGGACCTGGGCTTGAACTAGCACCGTTGGGGCCCTGAGTACAGTAGCCGGCACCTCTATGGCGCTGAGGCACTCAGCCAGGGCCCAAGACTGGCACTGATGGCCTTCCCCCATGCTAGTCAAGCCACACCTCTCATCAGCCCTGCTTCATGCCCCCAGCTTCCTGGTTGGCTGCTGACCTATATATAAGGCCAGCCAGTAGCCACAGGAAGCTGGGTGGATCATCAGTCAGTTTCCTGTTCTCCAGTAGGCCTTTTGTTTGTCTCTGTCCTCTTGTTTCCATGCATCTGGACCGGCTCTGCACACACCCCTCCTGGACCTAGTGTGTGTTTGGGGCCAGGTTCCCCTGGCCTTTCTGATCTTCCCTTTGAAACCCAGTCCTTCGGATCCTGCTTGGGAGTCTGTCTCCCCTTCCTTCCATCTGCACTTGTTCCTGAGAGTGCGGTTTAGCATCTGCTTGGCTAGGGATATGGCATCTGCGGGATGTGCCCCCTATGTGACTGCCCTGTGAGCCCACTCTGCCCTGTCTGACTCCTGACTGCCTGTTCCATCCAGCTGGCTCCCTGTGTCTGCGTTGCCTCAGCTGTCCAGTCCTGTATCTGCCATGTCTTGTCCATGCAATCCTGCTTTGTCCATCTTGCCTCATCTAGTCTACGCCTGCCCTCGTGGTCTGTGTGTTGATCCCCACCATGACTCTTGGACCCAGCACCCTCCTCCTGACCTTCCGGACCCTGATCCTGCACCCTGATCTGGCCTTGAGGCGGGTGATCCGTTAGTGGGGGATGTGAGGGTCACGCCCTTGTCATGGACGGATCGTTATCTCCTATAGGCCAGCCTCTCAGCGCACCTCCTCCAGAAGGGGAATGGACCAGTTAGGTTGGTCCGCCCTCGGAGGCTGATGGAACTGCAGCGGTTCCAGGAGACTTTGAGGGAGTTAACCTTAGACCCGGACGGCCGTTCTGAAGATGAGCTTGTCCAGCATTGGAACATCTTGTTGGGGGAGGCCATCGACAAGGTGGCTCCGAGACGTCTTCTCCCTCCGTCTCGTCACCGCAGGGCCCCTTGGTTTACTGAGGGGCTGCGGTGTATGAAACAGGTAGGTAGAAGACTAGAGCGATGCTGGCGTTGGACTCGCTCTGAATCTGACCGACTTCTCCATAGGACCCACTTGCGGTCCCATGCTGAGGCTGTGAGGACATCAAAGAAGGAGTTATTTGCCGCCCTTATAGCGTCTGCAAAGTCGCGTCCAGCGGAGCTGTTCCGGGTGGTGCGGGGGCTGGTCAGTCCGGCCTCCCTCCGCCTGGACAGGGACTTGTCCCAGGCCCGCTGTGAGGAGTTTGCCACCTACTTTGCAGACAAGATCGCTCAGATCCAGAGTAACTTTGACACCGGATTGGAAGCAGTAAGTGAGGGGCA
>QEPC01006122.1:1399381-1410188 GCA_003113815.1 Sphenodon punctatus | reverse complement strand
AGCCGCCTTTCGCCAGCTGTATCTGGTATGGGGGCTTCGACCTTACCTCTCCAGGCCTGATCTGGCCACTCTCGTCCATGCCTTCATCACCTCGAGGCTAGACTACTGTAACGTGCTTTATGTGGGGCTTCCCTTGTTTCTGGTTCGGAGGCTGCAGCTAGTGCAGAATGCGGCAGCCCATCTCCTGACAGGGAGAGGGTGGCGTGAGCACATAACACCAGTGCTCCGCGCTCTGCACTGGCTGCCTATAGCGTACTGAGCCAGATTCAAGGTGTTAGTATTGATTTACAAAGCTCTGCACGGTCTGGGCCCCTCATATCTCGGGGACCGCCTCACCCTCCGTGCCTCAGAGCAATCCCTTCGGTCCACCCGGGGAACCTTTCTGGAGGTCCCCCGTGTAAGACGGGGGGCTACAATGGAGAGGGCATTCTCGGTGGCCAGCCCGCGGTTGTGGAACTCCCTCCCGGAGGAGGCTCTCCTGGCCCCGGGTCTGTTGGCCTTTTGATGTATCTTCAAGACTTGGCTGTTCACCCAGGCCTTCAGAGGGGAGGGGTGTGGGGTGGGTTAATTTTTGTGGGGGGTGTTTTAAATTTGTTTTAATTATGATATTATAGATTTTTTTTTAATGTTTAAAAATTGTTTTCTGTTGGAAGCTGCCCCAAGATGATGTAGGCATGGGGGCGTCATATAAATATAAATAAATAAATAAACGTACCCAGCATCGATCTGGCCGCACCTCTCCATGCCCCAGTCCGTGGTCCTTGAGAAGCAGCTACAATCTATATTGGAAGGCTCATCTCTATCCCCATAAGCCTCTGAATCCAGGGCCGTCCCTGTCACTAGGCAGACCTAGGCAGCTGCCTAGAGCGACAGATTGGGGTGGAGCGGCGTGCAGAGAACAGAAGGTTGCTACCTTGTAAACAAGGTTCTTTGAACATTCTCACAAATGAGTTTGCGCTTCCCTTACCAGCACATACCAAGCTCACTAATTTAAAAACCATGTGACGTTCATGCGCCTCCACACTATATAAGGTACCTTCCCGCCTAAAACCAACAGTTCCTTCCAACCCTAAGCGATTATGAAGAAAATTCCATCTGAGGCTGGAAGGGTGGGCATGTGTGAAAATGTTCGGAGCCATCTCAAAGAACCTTCTATTCTTCTTCAAGTGGCTCCTCCCATTCTCACAAATGGGAGAGTACCAAGCCTAAAAATAGGCGGTGGGGGAATTTTCTATCAAAAATCAAACTTAATGCATACTGCATGCAAAAGAACAAGAGTTTATTATGTAGTAAAACAGGTAAGTATATTTACAGGGAACCTCTACATATAGTAAAGTCTGTTATATAGAAACAAGTGGTTCTCCTGTGTTTGTCTTGCTTTTAAAAAAAAAAAAAAAAGGTTTGAAAACAGAATTAAGTATAGACACACCAAGAGAAGTGTGGGGCTGGGAAACTAGGTAGAGAGCATAGTGCTTCACAAAGGTATGTGGGGAGCTCCACGTTGCCGCCCTACATATCTCTTGCGGAGATATGTTAGAAAAAGCGGCCATAGAAGCACCCAGTGCCCTAATTGAATGTGCTCTCAAATTAGGTGGAGGCGAGAATCCGCTCAGTTGGTAAGTAAGCGAGATCAGCTGTACCGACCATTTGGAAATAGTCTGAGAAGATATCTTCTGACCCAACCTAGGTAGGGATGGGGAGATAAACAGAGTGTCTGAGAGCCTGCAATCTCTGGTCTTATCTAAGTAGGTGAGCACAGCTCTTTTTACATCTAGTGTGTGCGCCATGGCCAAATCCTCAGATGCATGAGGAGGAGGGGAAAACACGGGGAGAACAATTTTCTGGGATAAATGAAACTGAGAAACTATTTTAGGTATAAAGGATGGGTGAGCTGAAAATTCTAATCTGTCCGGGAAAACCTGGAGGTAGGGTTCCTTTATAGAAATGGCAGCAATTTCACTAACACGTCTGAGGGACGTGACAGCTACCAAAAAGGCAGTTTTTAAGGTCCAATGGAATAGATCTGCCTGTTCTGGAGGCTCAAAGGGATGTTTTGTCAATCGATCAAGTACCAAATTAAGATCCCATTGAGACAGTGGTACCTGATGCAGCGGGAACAAATTTATAAGACCCTTGAGGAACTTCTTAACCATAGGGTGAGCAAATAATGATTTAGAACCAGGGAGGGTAACATGCCTAGAAATGGCAGAGAGGTGCACTCTTAACGAGGAGCGTGCCAAACCTTTCTCTGCTAATTCTAGTAAATATTGTAGTACTAATTCTACATACAGTTGAGTGGGAGACAGAGATTTGGCTTGTAGCCAAAAGCAGAATCTTCTCCACTTGGAGTCATAGGACTTATGAGTGGATGGTTTAAGTTCATTTTGGAGAACAAGGGCTAACTTGTTACTTAAGCATTGAGCCCCTTCAGTATGTGAATCCTCCAAGCGTGGAGGTTCAGTCGTCTGAGTTCCGGGTGGAGAATTTTCCCTTGGTTCAAGGACAGCAAGTCCGGGATCTGGGGTAGAGCAAGGGATGAGTTGGCTAGATTTTGAGGCTCATGATACCATATCCGGCGAGGCCACCCTGGAGATATGAGGATAAGATTGGCCCCCTCTAACCGAATCTTGCTCAACACCCGTGGACTGAGAGGAATGGTGGGTTGCCCTGGTGCAAAAAAGGCTGCACTTTGCATTCAGGGCAGTGGCGAATAGGTGTACATACCCCATACCACCACTTTGGGGGGGGCACCAAATGTGTCATCGCCTAGAGCAGAAAATGCCTTGGGACGGCCCTGTCTGAATCCCTCCTGCCTCTTGACCTCCCCCCAGCAACCCCATTCCTGACCTTCTTTATCAAATGCCACCTCACCTTTATGGTAAACCAAAAGCGCACTCTCTCTCTCACTCTCTCTCTCTGATACTTTTCGTGCTGCAGAACCTGTGGGTTTTCCAAAACGGTTGAGAAAACCATTTTCCAAAACGGATTGCAAAGCAGCATTGCTAGCTTCCCCAGCGCTCCTGGAACCATCTTCTAAAACGGTTCACACAACTCTTCCTTTCCTCAGTGCCTTTTATGAAACTCCTTTCCCTACTGGTTCAGAAAACCCTTCTCAGTTGCTGCTGCCACTACACGCCATGAGCTGGAAGAAGGATGTGGCTATCTAGTGCATCAGGGAGTGCCTGGGTTACTATGGCTGCCTTGGACTTTCAGCTTGGACAGAATCTTCTGACCTCCAACCCTTTGGCAGGATAAAGCAACCTCTTATTCTTAGAGGTTGAACTGGTGTCTGCTTGTGTTAGACCAGATTCCACAGCTCTGTGTCTGCTCAGGAAGTTCACCCACAACTGGAGAGAAATTGCTTCAGCACAGCAGGAAGCGTTGCAAGTTCTCTGCTTGGGGAAACATCAGAGACTGCAGTGCAGTATTCTGATTCCGGAGATCCCAGCCCTAGCCTGAGAGTCTTCTGTGGTTGTGCTAGAAGTGGCCAGAAGTCACCCAGAGCCCCAAGATAACTATTATAAATCGCCTCCCTAATTCTGAAGCACAGGACAGGACTGTTGTCCGGGACATAGCAATTTGTTTGGGGAAGGGGAACTCATGAAGTAAACTGTTCTTTACAAAGCTAGGTGGGAATTGGCTCCTGTTACTGCCAAGGAGTCTGAAAGGCAGCTTGCTCTTAGTAAGGCTAATTAGCTTTGCTAATTTTCCAAATCTGTTATTAGCCTGGGCTGAATCACTTGTATGGCCTGGGGTCACAGAGGCACCCATCACATGGGGAGCCAGGAGATTGCATGCAGGGAGTCTGTGCTCTGGGGCTTTTGGGCAGTGGCGGCAGCAGCATAGTCACTTGGTAGATTAGCCTCTTTTCAGCAGTGGTTCTCCAGGTGTTTCAGTCACTGGAGCACTTCAGCAAACAGATCCTCCTGTGGGCCTCAGCCCTCCCACTCTCCCTGGTGTTATCAATCTCAAGAGATCAACAACATGAGTCAGACTTAGGGTGTTTATACATGAAACAGGACGGGGGGCATGGTTTTGTGTGGGGTGCAGGTGCTGTGCTTGGGGGGTGCTTTACATGAGTGGCCCTACTCACAGACCCTGCACCACTTACCCTGTCCATACACGGGGCACTCTGGCTTTTCCTGGAGTGCCCCGTGCGTGGACTGGGTGGGCGGTGTGTGGATCACGGGAGCACACACACACCCACACACACCGGCTTCAGACGAGACCTCCCCCTCATGGATGGTGTCTGTCCATGTGGAGTGTCTGTGTTCGCGTGTCTCATTTAAAAACACCCTTAGCATAAGGTGACCAGATGTCCCACTTTAGGGGGGACAGTCATGCTTGGGGCTGCTCCTTCATGTGACCCCTCAGTAGTTAGATGGGATCATTCAAATATTCCATCTCTCTGCTCTGGGCAGTGGTACAGCAGGATGGCATGGTAGCAGGGCACTGGAAGACATGGTTGGATGGCGCAAGAGCTGGGCCCCAGCTGGTGTCTCTGCTGCCGGTGAGCAAGTGTCTCTTTGTGTGTTGATGTTAATTAGTATATATTTATGCAAATTGGGGGAACAGGTGGAGCACAAGCATCCCACATTGAGGTTTTCAAAATCTGGTTACCTTAGATTTAGATAAATCATGAAATACAGTTCCAAATCTCAAGTTTTAAAAGTCCAGTAATTCATGTTTTAACCTGCCCTTTGTCTTTTTAACACTTCCACATTCTTCTCCCAATGCGTGGGTGATAGCTCTAGTTGGATTTAACTTTTATTTTAACTCTGTCTGAGACTGTCAGTCCCGCCCCCCCCCCCTGCAACTTCCTTTGCTCTTTCCCTTCCTCCTACCATTCCTGATATCTTCTCACTACTTGGCACACCTGAAAATCCTCCCCATAGTTCAGAAATCAGATGGCCGTTCTGTGTGTCAAGCCCCATCTCAAGCAATTATGGGCATGCACCCCAGCACCAAATCAATTCATTTGGTTTCTTCAGTCTTTCACAGCTATGCAAGTCCCTCATCCACTCCCAACAAACTTACTACCCCTTTCAGTTCTACCAAAGAGGGACGCAAGTCTTATCCCCTCACTCACTCACGCACGCATGCAACAACACACACACTTCTACACATGCACTTTCGCTCACATCCCTGGTGGGCATGGGGCCAGCTCCAGCACTAGAGGCGCAGTTCTGGTGGCAGTGTCCTTCAGTGCCCACATGCAGGCACCCCAGTGCTCTGAGTGCTGGGTTGCTCTGATGCCCTGGAAGCCACTGCCTCCAAAAGCAGGGCATTGCCTAATTAGGCAGGACTGCAGGATTTTCCTGCCTAAGGCAGGACTGTTGAGAGATATGGACACGAGCTGTCCTGTCACTGGCATTCCTATTCTCGTCACACTTCAGCGAACGATAGCTTTGCTTGCTGGCATTATGAAGCAAGATTGGGAATAACTAGTTTCATCTCTTTAGAGCCCAAGATAAGAACGCACTATAAATGCATAAATTCATTTCCAACTGCCCAGTTCCAAGCACCTCGTGGATTAGGGGACCACAGCAGGAGATTTGACAATGGCTGCCATTCTCAAACCACTTCCTCTACTACGTTGGATAAGTGGCATGAGACTGGCAGCTAATGATGACAAAATAAGGCCTTTCTCAGTCAGAACAAAGCCTGTGGTTCCCCTGCTCTTGGGAGATTGACTACCTCTAGTGACGCAGCTGGGAGGAAACGCTTTGCCTTCAAAATTCTGCTTATTTTTTATTCTCCCCCAATGTGTAAAAATCATGGAGAAGGCCAACGGTACAAGCCTGACACACTTTCTATGGGATGCATCTCACACTTCTTAATACCGTTACGATAACAGAAGAGCCAAAATGGACTGCAGTTGGAGGATAGCTACTAAAATGTGACGGTTTTTATTCTCTTGAACTGGTTGGTCGCAGAGTGAGAACAACAAGCACTGTAGCCGCCACCAGCAGGGCTCGGCAAGTTGACTGAGGAATTAGAAGGATCTTGAATTAAGCCAGTTAATTCTGTTGGATTGAAATTGCTATTTTAAAAAATCAGTATTGGCTTGAGGCATCAGTGTATCCTCTTAATTTTTAATTGCCTCTTATAACCTCCTAAGACAACTTACATGACTTTCGGGAGCCACATGCTTTTTAAACAAAATAAAATTGGGAGTCGGTGTGAAGGCACACAGCTGGCAAAGCATCATTGCTTGATCAGCTTTCATTGTTTTCTTATTAATCATTGGGCATCTTCTGGTAGTGTATCCCTATTCAAGTGCCCATTGATTCTTTCATGAGAAATCTTTTTAATTTCTTTAAGAGGTGTATCGCCCATGGGTGTAAAAGGAGGAGGAATAGCACACCCATCCCAGATGCAGGGGGGCCAAAATCAAGAAGGGGCCTGTCCCCTCTGCTAGCTTTTGAATTTCCTGAAAGCTGAACAAGTGAGCAGAGCGGCTTCTCTTTTGGAGGTGGCGAACAAGGGAGGAACTTACCCCAGGGTCAGCCTTAGAATCTGTAGGGCCCAGGGTGAAGAAAAAATGTGGTAGCCCCTGGTAGCCCCTTGGGGGCACCCTCTGTGGGGCCCAAGGGTGGTCACGTTTGGGCCCCTACACCTTGTGCTGGTGAAAACAGGCCACTACAGAGGCCCCAGAAAGAACAGGGACCGGGGTGGTCACCCCAGTGGGTAAGGCCAGCCCTGTCTTTCCCCCACTCATTCTAGACTTTCTCCACTGCTTACAGCTGGACCTTGTACCTGACCATCTTGCCTTGGCCATGCCAGGTAATTGGGGGGTAGTAGTTACACGTCCTGTCAAGTCTAGCCACCAATGAGGTTGTGTGCTTGGTTAGTAGAAGTGTAAGAAGCTTGCTGACCTCTCCTCAGAAATGTCAGGGGAAACTTGCTGTTTTGTGATAGGTAGTGGCAAAAACAACTGTTTTAACCTCATCATTTTACATACATTAAAAAGTCTGCATAAAACTGACTGGACAAAGGAAATTCCCAGTTGTTCCTTCAACTTCCACAGACTCTCTTCTCTCTGGATACCACAGCCTCTTGCAAGGGCACTTACCCTGCCCCAGACTTTTCTATATTTATTTATTTCTATTTATTTCCAATATTTTTAACCTGTCCCCCGCCCCCGCCAAATGGCAGCTCGGGGCAGCGTACAACAAATAAAAATACACATAGTAAAAACAATATAAATAATTAAAATGTAACATTAAAAGAGGCCAACTAAACCCAGCAACCCCCTCCCCCCCCCATAAAAAAACAAGAAGAAAACAAAAACATCCCCCCAGCCACAACCCGGCTCCCTTGCTGAATGCCTGGCAGAACAGCCAGGTCTTACAATGTTTGCGAAAGGAGGGGAGATCCGGAGAGAGGTGGATCTCCAGCGGGAGGGAGTTCCACAGCTCAGGTGCGGCCACCGAGAACGCCCTCTCGGAGGTCGCCACCCAGCAAACTCGGGGAACCTCCAAAAGGGTGCTCCCAGACGAGTGCAGGGACCAGTCCAGGACACAGGGGTTGAGGCGGTCCCACAGATAAGCAGGGCCCAGAACATATAGGGCCTTCAAGTTAATCACCAACACCTTGAATGCAGAGAACAGAGTGCTGGCGTTATGTGCTCCCAACAGCCCATCTCCATCAGGAGGCGGGCTGCTGCATTCTGCACCAGCTGCGGTCTCCGGGACGTCACCAAGGGCAGCCCCACGTAGATTGTGTTGCAGTAGTCCAATCTCGAGGTGATAAATGCATGGATGACAGTGGCCAGGTCGAAGCCTGAAATATATGGCCGAAGACGAGGGATCAGATATAGTTTACAAAAAGCCCTCCTCACCACAGCCGCCACCTAGGCATCCAGATGGAGCTGTGCATCGAGGAGCACTCCCAGGCTCCAAACCTGGGGGACCAAGGAGGGACACATCCCATCAATGATGGAGGCCTCCACTCCTTTGCCCCTCCCCACCAGCATCATCTCTGTCTTGTCGGGATTCAATTCTACCGGCTAGGAAAGATAAAATATGTATCAGGCAAGAATGACTTGGACCAGCTGCTGCAGGTTGCTGGGGTGGGTATCTTGCCACTCAGTTCAAGATTCACCAAGTCTAATTAAATCTGTTAGTATTTTTGCCAAAGAAACAGCTTAGTTCAAGGTGCAGTTCTGTTATCTCCACATATGTCTTCTTGGGTGGTTAAAATACTGGCCTCCAGAGTTTTGACTCATAATGAATGCTCATAATGTATTGAGATGGAGACAAAGTACTGTAGTTCAGAAGCTATCTTTCACTGGATCAACTTCTGTTGGTGAGAGTATGCAACCTTTTCAGCCACACAGAACCCTTCCTCAGGCAAGTGAAACATTTGAACTAAAGACTAAGCAATGCAGGATACACTCATGCACCTATATATGGAAGAAGCCACTCAGGATTGCTTTCATAGATATCTATATGCCTGTCTTGCATTTGTTTAATCTATAGTTCTGACTTTTAAACTGCCTGAGGAAAGGCTCTGTGTGGCCGGGAAGCTTGCATACTTTCACCAACAGATGTTGGTCCAATAAAAGAGTGACAACAAAGAAAGATAATAGAGCAGTATAATAATAACAACAGTAGCTACATAAAACAATGCTCTATATATGAAGGAAAATGCTATTAAACTGACCAAGAGTAAATTAAAGCAAAAATTACTGGGCATACAGGATCAAGCCCAATTATCCTATTAAGTTATGAAATACAAAGAACAGGACGAGCAGGGAAGATGCAAATACAAAATAATTATATTCTTGGTAGAACTAGTATCAAGTAATATGTATACACACAATTAATATAACACAGGTAGCAACAATATCTGCAAAATTTACAATAGAACAAAGGCACAATGATGACCAAAAAAATGTCCAAAAAAGCAGAGGCAAGTGAATGTATATTATCAGTATTTCCAAAAAGGCAGAGACATGTGAATATATTGTCGACGTTTCGCTCACATGTGTGGCTTCTTCAGGGTATAGTATTCATATATAGTCTCTTGGAGTAAAGGTAAATGGTCCCTTGTATCTTTAAATGTAGCTATATGGGCTGTGACTGTAAATGGTAAATAATAATCAGAACTATAACAATGTCAGAACTACAACAATCTCAAACAACCCGCTAAAGATTTCTTCCCAAACATACTGAAATTATCCATTAAACAGAATGAATAGTTGCATTAATCTATTCCATTATACATAAGTCAAATATCATTGAAATATAAGTAAGTTTAATTCAATTAAACTAAGTGGACCATACTAGTTCTACTAAGAATATCATTATTTTGTATTTGCACCATCCCTGCTCATCCTGTTCTTTGTATTTCATAATTTAATAGGATAAATTGGGCTTGATCCTGTATTCCCAGTAATTTGTGCTTTAATTTACCCTTGGTCAGTTTAATAGCATTTTCCTCCATATATAGAGCATTGTATTATGTAGGTCCAATAAAAGAGAACATCTAACCTACTTGGTCCTAAACATAAGAGATGGAGACAAACATGGCAACTCCACTCTCAAGATTGAAAAGCCCAAGGCAGTTTGGCCCAAGAACTTGTGTTTACTGAACTAAGAAATGGCTAAAGTGGTTCTGCTATCTACGGTGAGTTGAGGAATCAAGTGCTAAGAAATTGTATGGGAAACTTAACCATGGAAGTTAAATTTAGGGCCCTTCATAACCTAACCTCGAACTAATTTCACTTTGGGACTAACTTAAATCCTCAAAGAAAACAAACATAGAGGAGAGCTGAACTCAGTCGACTTCTGCTTTATAACCATTACTTATATTACAGCAGCATCTGCAGGCCCCACGTTGGCTCAGGGCCGACTGCATTGGGCACTGCACAGAGACATAGTAGGAGGCAGTCCTTGCTTTGAAAGAGCTTCAGAACTAAATGGACAAAGCAAGCCAGTCGTGGGAGAAAGGAACTAGTGTCCTCATTATACACGTGGGAAACCAAGGCACAGAGACTAAGACTACAATCAAATGGCTCTGCCAGTGCAAAACCCATTCATTTCAATAAGTGTTTGCACCAATGTAGCAAGGACTGAGTGATGTGTTCAGTTTACCACATAGGAAGTGGATTTACCCTCTCCTCAATGGAGACTGCTCTCCCTAAAATTGCGAACGACCTTCTCTTACATCTGAGGGCCTTTATTCCCTTCTTGTTCTGCTTGATCTCTGCTGCATTTGACAATGTCAACCACGCTCTCCTCGATTCACTTTGCTCCCTCAGTTTCCAAGGTTCAGTTCTAAACTGTCTCTCTACCTCTCAAATCCCTTCTTCAGTGGGTGTTTTCAGATGGACCTGGGAGTGGCCATCCCCGGGTCTGCTCTGACTGTGTTTAAATGGAGGTGTCCGCCCGTATGGCACCCCCCTCCCCCACACCATAGATTGCAGCTGTTCTGCCACCTGTAGCTCTCTGGATGTTGCCAGGGCAGCCCCTGGCTGGAAGTGAAGCTGTAGCAGCCCATCAGCAAGTAGCTGGACCGCTGCTCCACCCCCAGCTGGTGCTCCAGGTATGGGTGGCCCACTCCACTTGCAGTGCTCCAGCATGACCCAGAGCAGGCAGCACCTGCTCTGTTTCTGCTCTGCCTCACTCCTGGGTGGCCCACCTTTACATGGACAGGTCATATGGGTGCTATCCCAATGTTTGGAGGCCGTGGCGGATTGGATGCGGCTGAGCAGACTGAAGCTCAACCCAGATAAGACGGAGGTGATGGTGGTGGGGAGGGCGAAGGGGGTGGTGGCCCCCCTAGTTGGGGGGGTTTGCCC
>QEPC01006122.1:1376456-1399281 GCA_003113815.1 Sphenodon punctatus | reverse complement strand
GTGATTTTAATCCCCCGCCCATTTATCTATTTATTTATTGTTTTCTAGCCCTGTTTTATTGATGTATTTTATATTTATATTTTAAGTGAATTTTAATTGTTTTTATTGCTGTTGTTAGCCGCCCCGAGCTGCATTGCAGGAGGGGGCGGGATATAAATTTGTAAAATAAATAAATAAATAAAAAATAAATATGGGGTGAGATGGGGCAGAGATGTAGTAGGTGTCCGTCTGACCCAATGTCCCTCTTGCCACTGGTACCTTCTCTGCATCACTCCCCCTCTTAGTTGGAGTTCACCAAAGCTCTCTCCTTAGCCCTCTTCTCCTTTTACACTCTAGCTCTGGCAAAGTAATTGAATCTCATGGTTTTCAGTGTCACCTGTATGCTGACGACACTAAGTTCTCTCTCTCCACCCCATACCCTCCCCCTCCATTGAGTCTCATATCACCGTCTCTATGAGATCTCTGCTTGGATGTCTTGCTGTCAACCTGAGATTAATATGGCCAAGACTGAACTTATTTCCCACCCCAGCCTCCCCAGCCAAAAAAAATTCCTCCTGCTCGTCCCTCTCAACCATTGGTCCCTCAGGCGTGTAGCTTAGGGTTAATCTTTGGGCACTTTCTCACATTACATGGGGGGGAGGGGGACTTGCACAATCACAATCGTGGCTCTGTTATCACAGGAATTAGTGCACATGAGAATGCACTATTCCATTTTTTATGCCACAAGAATACGCGCACATGACCGGGTCCCCAAATGTAGCTTTTACAAGGATGGGTGTTCTCACAGCTTAAAAACCGGAATAGTGCATTCTCATGTGTACTAATTCCCAGGATCTCAGCCACGATTGCAGTTGTATAAGTCCCCCGCCCCCATGTAATGTGAGAAAGTGCCTTTTGACTCCTCCCTCTTCTTTACACGTTGGAGCCAGTCTGTTGCTTCTCTCTTAATATTGCTAAAATCTGGCCCTTCCTTACTATTTCCACTGCCAAAACCATAGTCTATGCTCTAGTCTAGTGGTGGGACACCAGGGCAATTACCGGGTACCGGATTTACTGGATACCAGTTTTCAAAAAAAACGGATTCCCGGATTAAATCCGGTATACCAGTACCGGATTAGTCATTGCCTTGACTACTGCAAGTTGCAACCTCCTTCTTACTGGCTTCCCCTGCTCTGACCATGCTCCTCACATTTCACTTTGACCATGTTCAGCCCCTCTTCTCCTCCCTCCATTGTCTCCCTTACCCAAATGTATTCAGCACAAGCTCCTTGTCCTTACCTTCGAGGCTCTTCATGGCCTTCCTCCCCCTATCTCTCCCCATTTGTTTCCTACTACATTCTCACCCAGGAGCTTCACTCCTCCTCTGCCACCACCCTCACCTGCCCACAAGTCCCCTGCTCCTTGAACCATATTTGCCACTTCTCCTTTATTTCCTTCTATGCCTGGAACTCTTTCCCTAAATGCATTTGCTTTGCCTCCTTCCCTCACAACCTTCAAATCCCTCCTGAAAACCTACCTCTTCCATCAGGATTTCCCTAGCTCCTCACCCCCACAAACTTGTCATTGATGCCTTCTCTTTCATCCTTCACTCAAGATCACCATGTCCTCTCTAACTAAGCTAAACACGTGCACCAGTGACTTCTCAACTTCATGAGTGTATCTCTGGCTCTCCCTTTGTCCCACCCCCACAAAAAGTCTTTCCTAGACTGTAAACCCCTTGGGGCAGGGACCTGTCTCTAATGATTGTACAGCACCAGGTACATTGTTTGCACAAAAAATAATAATAATTAAAATGCCAATGAAATGAACTTGGATCTCCTGGTTTTCCAACTGAGTAGTTGACAAAACAGGGGGCACCTGGGATGTACTCCTGTGAGGCGGGAAGACAGGATGGGAGATGGGGCACAACTACTGAACATGGAGTTCCATCCACTTCTGTGACATGAATTCTGATTGGTGCTACAGCCATTGATCAAAATTCATATTACAGAAGTGGTCAAGCCAGCACCATTGCGGAAATCCTTCAGTTCTGCTGATCTGAGTTAGGAAAGTTAGAGCAGCAGCAGCAGCAACAGCTGCCACTGCCGCCACCACCACAGAGTAAGGTGGTAAGGAAGAAAAAGGTAGTGGGGGAAGGAGGGGAGAGGGCAAGGAAGAGAGGAGGTACTGTATTTATTTAGGTTTATAACTCACCCTATTCCAAGGGCTCAGGGCAGGTTACTAACAATACATAAAGTAGGCATAAAATAATATACATCAGTGATGTAGCTAGGTTTAACAGGGCCCTGGGGCAAGTCAGATTACTTGTTCCCATACCAACCAAGATGGGGGGGAAGCCAGAGCAGGGGGAGTTTGGAGTGGGCACTGGGGCACTGCAGTAGGGTGGAAAAGTGAGGCAGTGGAGCTTGGGGGAAGCGAAGTGTGGGGACAGGGAGGAAAGGTGAAGCACTATGGGTGGGGTGGCAGCTGCTGACATACATGGCCCCCAGCTCCTGGCTCACTGTGGAAAGCAGAAGCGGCTCTGGCAGTGATAAAGCAGGACATTTTGGCCTACTGGGCCTTCCTGAAAATTTGGACCCCAGGGCAGCGGTCCTATTTACCCCCCCCCCCCACCTCCTTAGCTATACCCCTGATATATACACAATATAAAAATAGCCACATATAAGCTTACTTCCTAAGAAAGTAAATTTTATCTTCCGAACGTAGGTGTATGTACGTGTGTAACATGGTGGCAGTGTCATCCGTAGATGGGAGGAAAGGGCAGTTTAAAAAAGTTTGAGAAACCTCAGTCTAAATAAACATACAGCTATCTCACCTCCTTCAGTAAATAACACCTAGTCAGAAACGTCGATTCCAAGCACCTCCCAATGTCTTGGGAATATTTCAGCATTTCCATTTCTGGAATTGTTATTTCGTTAGAAATGGAAGCTTTGCTGTTCATTCCTAAAGAGATTCTTCTTTCATTTGCAGAATGCCTTAGGAAACAGAGAGTGCACTTGACCTGGCTTCAGTAAAAAAACAACAACCCTGAATGACCCCTCCGACCTGCACCCATTTGTTTATTAATATCGAAAGAATCCAAAAGGAGATAAAAGGACAAGACCCTCTTTCCCCACCTTCACCCACCCCTCTCTGTTTCCAGCACACTTCCTTCTTTTGTTAATCGAGTCATGTTTGTTCAGGAGCAGAGTATTCTGAGATGGGATGGAGGTGCATTATCTAAGATTAGGTTAACTCTCACTATCTAATGCATGTTTGCATTGCAGGCCTCACAGGTGAAGAGAGGGATTGTTTTGTGGTGCTCCTTTATCCCGCTGCAAAGACTCAAGAATGATCTGAGCCAGACGGATTGACTAATGAGTCTAAGGCTATTATGTTGACAAAGAATTTTTCAAAAGGGCTGGGAAGACATTCATGCTTGGCTAGAATTTCTTCAGGCATAGGTCAGGGTGAGAGATTAGTTCCGAGATGGCACTGCTAGACATGGGGAGTCAAGGTATTTGGAAGCTACAGCAGATTGGAGATATTTCATGTGAAGTCAGACTCCAAACCAGTGGGCACCAGCATATTATTAGATCTCTCCAGAGAAAGAGTAAATGTTGTCTGTTTGCCAGACAACCAACACTGATGGTCTCAGGTGTGGCATCATTTGCAAAATTTTGCCTACAGCATTTCTAGAAATTCGATTAACTCCCCTCCAGTGTTGGAAACAATTCAAAGTTATCTTCATTCTCCTCCTTGTCATATGCTTCATTTATTGGGGACAATTTAGAAATAGCTGAATTAGTTTCTTTCAGAGGAGAGAGGCATATTTGAAAACTCACAAATCTTGAGGGGCCAGGGCTTTTTGGTGCAGTTTGGAAAGGCTTCTGTGAATCAACACTGATTCCATCAGCTCCCAAGCAGATACGCGACAGTCTTTTGAGTCATAGCTTCTAGATTCCACTGAATGACTTTGTTCCAAGGCTTGTCCAGCAGAGGAGGGCTGACTGCTTAGCCAGATAGGTCCTGGTGCCTGGCTCTGCTTACAAGAAACCTAGTATGACAGGATAGCCACACATGATGTGACCGTACTTGCTAGGCTCTTCCAGGGCTGGCCCAAGGGTTTCAGGGGTCATGTGCCAAGCCTTGCTGCGGGGTCCCAAAGGCCAGCTGGCACTCACTAGAATGTAACTGGCCAGGGATTCCCAGGAATATTACACCCCTCCCCCCCATGAGGACTGACTCGGAGACACCCGATAGGGAAAAAACCAAAAACCAGCAGCGTCTGTCAGTCTCTAGCCCGCAGCGGCGCGGGGCCCCTCCCCCCGCGGGGCCATGTGCCTGGGCACTGGTGGCACATGCCTCGGGCCGACCCTGGACTCTTCTTCCATCTCCTCACAGGGTGCCTTTAGCCACTTAGGGCCCAACAGGAAGCAGAAGTTATCTGCCCAACATAGCTACCTGACTTGTCAACAAGATCCAGACACTGTTGTGTGCTCATGGCTTTCTGTTCCTACTTTGATCCTCCTATCTGACACCTGCTTCCTGAGTTGGCATGTTGCTCTGACTTGAGCTCTGACTTCCTGACTCCAGTCTTGGGACTTTTCATCTAGGTCCCTAACACCGGGACCCAGCCCTTCCAAAAAAATCATTACTCAGTGGCTCCACTCTTTTATTCTCCAGTTATTATTGGCTGGCTTAAGCCGCTGATGGCAACTCAACAGAAGTTGCATGTACATTCACAATAAAGTTCTTTGAAAACAGGCTTTTTAGGAGAGTGTAGTACAATGACTCATACAGGCAAGAGGCTTTATCCTCTTAGTACAAACACTAATGGCGGCATAGGGCACTAAATGCCTGTCAGCATTGGACCCCGATGCTTACTGTACAGTTTCCAAAAGCTTTGGGCCAAATATCCCCACACAGGTACCCCAAAGTTGCTAGAACAATTCTGGGCAACCTAAGTGAATTGTAGGTCCATGGGTTCAGCTGTCAAACATCCCCACGGGCAGCAAGACCTTCTCCTACAGTCAAAAGCTACCAACATTCTGACTGCTCCAGGATGGAAGAGGGAATGAGGAAGAGGAGTTGAGACCACATGATTGTAGGTCTCCTGTCATGTGGGTGCATCCAGCTGTGCTCCTTGGCTCAACAGTACCTTGTCATTAGGTCCTTGTGCTGCTCTTCTCTGTTCTTTGTAAGAGGAGGGCCACTCATGCCTCCGACAACCAACCCACATTTTGAATTTTCAGGGGGTTTTCTGCTTGCATCACAACGTTCACGTCTTAGTCAATCACAACCACAGAGCAAAAGTGTGAGAATTTAACTCAAACTTTATTCAAGCCTAAATTCCCACCTCATTGAAGACAAAGGTGGCTTACTTGAGAAAGGATCAAATCAGTGGGTCCCAAACACTTTTCCTGTGCAACCCCATTTTGAGAGTTAAATATTATCCTGTGATCCCAGACAGCAAAACAAAGGCATGCAAAGACACAATATAATAGATCAGCCAGCTGGGGAACCTCTGGATTAAGTAAACTACTCAGGGCTCTTTTAAACGAGACAGAAATGGCAGCTGAGCCCTTTAACAGCCACCATTGACACCATCCGTTTAAATGCCCGACGCGGAGTGCAGCCGAGTCTCCCCCGCATCAAGCCAGCCCAATGATCCTGCCACCTTCAAGGCAGATCGCCGATGTGCCAGCTTTAACCCACACTTCCGGGTTCCCTGGCAGAGTGCGCATGCACAGAAGGACGCGCATGCACACATACTCTCTACGCTGTGTCTGATGCTCTTCTGAACATCAGACACGTCGTAGAGATGAAGGCGGGGGGGGGGAGATGCGGCATAATGAATGATCCCGCTTGTGAGCGGGATCGTTTAAAAGCGCCCTCAGTATGGATCTCAGAAGTTGACCCACAGAAAGTATAGGTAAATAGAAAAGACCTTTTAAATCATCTGCTATCTCTTAACATTACAGGATCGTTCACTACAAAACATTTAGTAATTTGCCCATGTCTGGATTTAGAGATGTGGGTTTTAAAAAACAGAGCTGTTTTTCATTGAGCTACTT
Organism: Sphenodon punctatus; assembly: GCA_003113815.1. Lineage (NCBI taxonomy): Eukaryota > Metazoa > Chordata > Lepidosauria > Sphenodontia > Sphenodontidae > Sphenodon > Sphenodon punctatus. The sequence goes on along the minus strand of QEPC01006122.1, from coordinate 1,393,225 downwards.
TCTTTCAGGACTGAAAAAAAAAGTTAATAAAAAAAAATAAAAATCAACAACCGGATAAATCTTCATTGCCTTATTCAGTGTGAATTACATTAGTAATCTCATCTCATTCAAGTTCTCCTATGAAAAAAGCCTCCTTTCTCCTAATCTTGATGTTCTTTTGTCAGCAGCACGAACACACTGAAAACTGAACTTTGCCACCATTATTTGCATCCATTGTTCGATAAATGACAGATTTAAAGGAACATGAAAAACATCAGCTCAGAGCTTGTCAGTTCTGTAAAAGCATTCCTTCATTTCAGTGTGGGTGGCCCACTTGGAAGTTACTATGGTTTCAGCATAAATCAGCACAAAAGAAGATGTGTAATGTGTGCGTGTTTAATTACACATCATTTTGAAGCTGAGTTAACTACGTGATTAATCTGTGTATTGCATTACTTTGATGGCATGTATTTCACTAATTAGAAGTCAAGTTAGAAAAAAAATAATCATCATTATTATTATTATAAAATAACAGCAATAGCACATATAGCACATATAGAAGTTGGGTTTTTTTAAAAATCCACAGATCCAAAAACACTTTACCTTCATTTTACAGCTACAGAAACAGAGAGAGAGAAATTCAGACCCAAAATTTCAAGTGTTCACTGATTTTGGTTTCCCCACCTGAAGCACCTCAAAATCTATTTCATAGGGATGGGTGAAGAGATCACGGTTTGGGTTTGGCCGCTTGGTTTGGTCCGGTTTGGTTCGCCCGTTCAGTTCGGTTCGGTCGCTGTGTTTGGGTTCAGCCATTCTGTTCAGTCGTGTTTGGTTCGGGCGTTCGGAAAAAGGCTCTCTGTGCGAGGAATGATGGCCCCAGACCCATGACGGTGGGTCCTGGGGCTAGAGTGGCAGCTTCTGGATATTGGAACAGCCCTCCCTGCCTGTAACTTGGCCCCAGAACCCTGATGGCGGGTCCTGGGCCTGGAGTGGCTGTTTCTTGGTGCGGTGGAATGACATCGCCTCTGTGCGAGGAATGATGGCCCCAGATTCATGACGGTGGGTCCTGGGGCTAGAGTGGCAGCTTCTAGATATTGGCCACAGCCCTCCCTGCCTGTAACTTGGCCCCAGAACCCTGGCAGCGGGTCCTGGGACTAGAGTGGCTGTTTCTTGGTGTGGTGGAATGACATCGCCTCTGTGCGAGGAATGATGGCCCCAGACCCATGATGGAGGGTCCTGGGGCTAGAGTGGCAGCTTCTAGATACGTATTGGCCACAGCCCTCCCTACCAGTAACATAGGCCCCAGAACCCTGATTGTGGGTCCTGTGGCTGGAGTGGCTGTTTCTTTTTTTATATCTATCTATCTATCTCTACACTAAATCTAACTGCTATTAACTATTCTAAAACCTACTGAACTAAATGGAATATCCTAATAATTAACACAAAGGCCTTGTCCCACAAACACACTGTATCTCTATCTATCTCTATAACTAAGCTAACTACTATGTATAGCTATCTAGTAACTATCTATCGAATAACTATCTATCTGCTGCGCCTGCCTCACCGCAAGTCCCATTGGCTCCGTGCAGCCTAGCCCGTGGCCAATCGCAGACTGCAAAGCCAGTGGTCTGAGGCAAAAAGAAATGGTGATTGGGCAGGCTGGCCGCTACTCCAAGCCTCTCCATCCCTGGTGCCTGGAAGTCTGCTCCTCAACTGACTCCCCCTCCCTGTCACGTTTTGCCTTCCAGTAACATGTTTTTGCCACCCGAACTCACCCAAACGCGATCCGAACTGACCAAACTGTTTGGTCATTTCGACGTTGGGAATCTAGTTTGGTCAGTTTGTTTTCAGATTCAGGTTCAGGTTCGGCCGTCCAAACAGGCTGAGTTTGGGCCGAACTCCGAACTTCCGAACCGCGTTCACCCATCCCTACTATTTCAGAAGTACTGAGCACCTGCAGCTCCCACCAGCTTATGTTTATCTAGAAGCTAACACGGAAGATCCCCAACTTCTTGCCTGTGTCGCCCTATTTTGAGACTTAAATGTACCCCTGTGACCTCATTCAGGCAACAAAGATATGTAAAGCAAAACAAATAGCACTCAGGTTGGCAACCCCATCTACAGATAGTGGGGCCCCAGTTGTGGGGGTCTTCTGACTTAAGTTAGGAAGCCTCTGATCTAAGACAATAGGTTCCAGCTTAGTTGGTGCCTGTCAGATGCTGGTTCTTGGATGGTCTTTAAAGGAGAAGGTCCAAGCAGAATCAAACAACAAGGCCAGTGGGAAAATAAAGATTCAATGTCAATTTGGCATCCAAACCAAGGGGAAGTCCAGGATGTAGAGTCCAAATGGGAAGCCGGGAAGCCAAGTGCTGGGAAGTGAGTCTAAAGGGGGCTAGGAGCAGGGCTGGAATGCAGGCAGTCTAGGGGCAAAGCTAGAAGACAGGTAAAGCTGGAGGCAGGTGTGCAAGGAACAAAGATGAAAGGCAGGTAGGAAAGACTAGGATCAGGGTTAGAGGCACATGACAGACGCACAGGCCTAGACATGGTTCCACTCAACCTCCTGTTCCTGATGGGTAGGCTTAAATACTGATGAGCAGCCAACCCACTGTCCCCTCTCCCTGTCTCCCCCGCTTTGTCTTTTAGATTGTAAGCCACAGGCAGGGATCCCGTCTAGTTCTATGTTCTGTACAGCACCAGGCCACACGACTGGCGCTATATAAATGTTTATAATAATAATAATAATAATAATAATAACCCCATAAGCATGGGGTGTGGTTTGGACTATTGCCAGAAGGCCTCAACCCCATTTCAAGACAAGGATCAAGGGATTGCTGTTCTAGCATGGAGTAAGTCACTACTGAGGAACCCCGAGAATGCTGGTTTGAGGCCCACAATTCCCTGAGGTGCCTGTAGGAGGTTAGGGAATATAAATGTTAAACTGGAATGATAAACTGAAGTTGTCTGCCTTCAGCACCACTAAAAATCAGTCACGTACTGTCTTGACTGGGCACCCAAAAAGCAAAGCATCCAAAATTATTGGATACTTAGAAAAAAAACTGGCCTAACTACCTTGTCCAAGGTACAAAGCTGTAAGTCACAAGTCTTCCACCTACCTGCCCTCTGCCTCATCAACTGGAACAGCCAGTGCAAATTCTGAAGCATTTCTCCAGCCACAATGGGTACTGAAATAAACTCATTTTTAAGAGAACAAATCTCTGTTTTATAAACAAGGCATTTATAATCAAAATACAGCAAAGTTAACTGTTTATTTATCACCGAGTATTACCAGATGTAACACTAGCTACTTGTTTTGAAAGTTACACACACATTTGGTAATTCATTCTTTTGTGCTATCTCACCCCTCACTACTCCTTTATAGATTGAGATCTGAAAAATATTGGGTGCAGTCAACAAGCAGCAATTCCTTGCACATAGCCACTGTTACATATAGATGTTATATCATCCCACTTCCAGTTTGTGGTAATCCCAAAGCCCATAGAAACAAGATATCAGGCAGCAGCTAGTGGGAGAAGAATCCCGGGTAGCAGCTGGTGGAACACACAAGAGCATGAATGGCTGTAGGAGCAGTAATGGAACTGGGATGTCATCAGCAATTTCAACATGTGATGGACCTTCCATAGTTACATCGGGGAACACCCACTGTTTTGAGGTATCCATGAGTGGGGATTTTTCTAGAGGCTGGGTTTTGGACCAACACTCTTCAACCTTTGTATCAACAATCTTGATGATAATACATACTAGTCCTTCATGATAAAATTTGGAGATGACACAAAGATTGGTGGGATGGTAGACAAGGAACAGGACAGAATGCAGTTATAGAGCAAAGTTATACACACACATGAATGCATATAAGTATAACATTACAATGGAAGCTAGGGATCACTCATCATCTAAAAAGTACACTCACTAGAGACAAGCAGACAAGCAGTTGGTTTTTTTTACAGCCCTTTTATGGTGGAATCTGGTTTGGCTGTTAAAATAGTCACAATCAGACAGAATGCATTTTAAGACAAATTAATATAGACGTGTGTATTTGGGAACAAAGATAAACAGGTTTTGCCTACAGGATAGGAGAGACTGTCTTGAAAAGCTGTGACTCAAAAAAGTATTTAGCAGTCATCATAGAGGTGTCTGAATATGAGTTATCAGTGCAATCCTGTGATTTAAAGGATTTAATATCCTTGGAGATATTTATAAAAAGGTGATCAAACAGAAATAGGGCAGCGATTTTACATCTGTACACAACATTGGTGAAAATGCTGCTGGGGTACTGTCCAGATCTGGTGTCCAAATCAAGAAGGATTAAGAAATATTGAGGGAGTTCAAAGAAGGGTCACAAATATGACTTGGGGATTGGAAAACAAGTCTTATGATGTGAGTCTTAAGAAGATGAATCCATTCAGTTGTCAAAGAGAAGGTTGAGAGATTATTTGATCATTGAGTATAAATGTTTAAACATGGCAAAGATCCTAATATAATAGCAGTTCTTCAGCATAGCATGAATGGCTGAAGGTTGAAGCTGGACAAATTTAACCTCAAAGTAAGGTTAAAATTCCTAGCAGGTAATGAAACAGCAGAACCCCTTACTATGGGAAGTGGTGTATTCATCATTGGGTGATTTCAGACGTTACGAGATCACAGTGAACCACGGTGAATACCCACCTGTGGTCACTGTGCCTCGAACGTCTGTTTGGCAGCCGCCAGATGTTCGCCACGGTCAATACCCTCATGGGGTCATTTTCAACCACGCTTCCCGGGTTAGCCGTGGGAATTTCCCGGGAAGCGTGGTGAAAGTGATCCCCAGCGGAGACAAAAAAAAAAATCACATCTGGTCGGGCGCCACGGCCCGGGATCACCGGAGGGATCCCGGGCCATGGTGAATTCGGCCAGACGCTGCGGCTGCATTGGCCCCGCCGCCCGCCCGTCTCCCCAGAGGGCGGGCGGCGGGGAGCGGGGAGGGGGCGGGGCCTTGCGGCCGCACGTTGCGCCGCGTGGCCCTGCCCCTTCCCAGATTCCCCTCCTGGATCCCCCGGCACGTCTGATATGGCGTGACGGGGTCATCCCGGCGGGGGATGATTTGGTTGTTTTCGGTACGGGGCCAAGTGGCCCCATAACATCTGAAAACACCCATTGTTTAGAGGCTTTATGTCAAGAGGGGATTTTTTCTGAAAGATTTGTTTAAATCCAATTGTGATGAATTCCATGCCCTGCACATAAGATTAGATGATCACTCTGGTCCTTTCTATAAAAGGAAGGAACTGAAGCTGGTTGAACTGCAGCAAGGAACCAGAGCTGACCTGGTTGCTTGATTGCAGTGGAATGGAGTTAGAAGTAGAACTGATCTTGTGGCAGCATGGTCATGACTAGAACTGACAAGTGTGGAATAGAGCAGACCTACAAGAGGATAGTTACCTAACAATGGTAAGGTTCACATTCCCAAAGTCTTATGCGCAGTTGCTGAGTGGGGGGGAATATTTTACAGATGACTTGCTTTGCAAGACCTTGCTTTTACTGGTCTGGTTCACAGTCCTAAAATTACTTACAAGCTTGATGTTCCATTGGTGTAAACTGGATTTATGAGCTTGCAAAGTCTTAAACACTCACACACACATAGGCTGTTAATACACGGATGGGGGTGGGGTGTTTTGGCATGGTGGGTGTCTGTTTACACGGACACACACTCCTCTCCACCCACGGAGCCTCCTCCGTTTTACCAGAGGGCTCCGTGGGTGGAGGCGGGTGTGTGGTGGGTGGAGGTGGGTGTGCGTAGCATGCACAAACACCCCCTGCCCACCGCCAGCCGTGTACACGGACTGCCCCACCACCACCACTACACACCCACCCGAACACCAAGCGGCCAGGGTGGGAGGGGGGGGAGGGGTGTCTGTGTAAAAATGGCCATAGATTCTAGATACAGGCTTGGACTAGTTTTTTATTTTCAAAGGGACTCCAAAACAAAACCTGGATGAACATATTCTATTTAATCAAGTCCTCCGTGCTACTAACACCACCTGGCAGAAGGGTGAAATGACATACTTGAAAAAATAGAAGACAGAGTGAATGTGTTAGCTGGTGTACCATTAATTCAGTGAAAGTGTTGGTAATTTAATAGCTTTAAATCAAAATATGAATAGACTAATGACAATATTTGTCCCTTAAAGAAATCTGTGATTACAAGAAGAATAAAAATAGGAAGCCTTGATGATTGGAAGTTTGCATATTTATTCCTACTACTTATTGGGTGGATCTACACATTACAGTGAACCATGGGAGAAATCAGCCCCTGTGGTAACAATGTAACGTCATCCTTCCCAAGGTGGAACCAGTATTTAGTGTTTACCAAGCAAAGCTCAGGGCTGTGAAGCAAGCTCTCCACTGGAGGAGGCTGCTCCCAGTTACAAAATAAATCCTGGCTAGTTAAACTGACAAAGCTTGGAGCTGCACAGGAAACCCTATGCTGAGGAGGCTGCTCCAGTCTACAAAGCAATCTCCCCATCTCTCCATTGGTGAAATTAACTAGGCTGTTCCTAGCTGTTAAAACAACCCAGCTGGTGAAACTGGCAAAGGTGGGGCTGCAAGGGAAACTGCTGCTGAGTGAACGAACGGCCATTCCATGGCATATTTTTGGATGTCACACAGGTTTGCTGAGGAATTCACTGGACTTGTTCCGGGGAACAAATTCGCAGCAAACCCGTGTTCCATCCATGACGGGTTGCTGGGTTTGCATAAGCAAACACAAAGCTTTCCCCTACGTTAGGCAGCTGGAATGGTGCCATGTGTTATGTGTAGAGACACCCATTGATGTGAATCTTTGGAAAAAAATTACACTGTTATGATTAATATTCTTAAAATATTTGTAGTGCATTGTAACTGTTCAAATTGTAGTATTGTTGGATATAAAATTCTCATTTGGGTTGCGCTCCTCCAAACACTTACTCTGGAATAAGTGGTTGGTGGATTATCACTTTCCTGTCTCAAGGGCTGAGTTTAAGTGATGCAGTTGTTACAAAGCATGTTATGTTTTCAACAATGCTGACGTTCATGGTAATACTGTGCTTATATATGACTGAATGTATCTTGCTCTAAGACTAGCTACATCTCAGTCACACATACACAAACATACACACACATACCAGATAAGTTGCAGTTAGAACAGTTTCTAAGTTTCTAGAAGTTTCAGGAATGATTAGACAAACTCGAGAAGGTTCAGATGAGAACAACTAAGGATGTTTTTAGAGGAGGTGCTACCCTGTGTGGCCACCAAGGAGCCCACCGCCCACCTGAAGGTGGAGCTGGGGGTTGTATGCTTCCCGTGAGCCATGGAGCACCCAATCATGGCCATTGGCCACACATGGAGCACTACTAGGAAATCTGGAGTGCTCCATGCGGGGCAAGCCAAATAGCAACAGGTGGCCATGGAGCCCCTGCCCGTATGAATTAGGATGGCCAGCCATGCCAACATACCAGTCCACTGCTTATAGGCACTGTGGACGGGGACAAAACCTTTGCAAGTCTCAAGAACTGTCTGGGAGTGCTGGGGAACCCAGGTTCCCCAGCACTCATGCCAGGAACATGTCAGTTGCAAAGGCCAGCCTGGTGCACTTCCCCTTCCCCTATGGTCCGTGGCAGAGGGAGTAGGTGGCAGCTTGCCTCCGTGGCCAGGGTAGCCACGATGCGTGCCACCTATTTGAATCCCTCCCCATGCGCTCCACCTGAGCAGGTGCTCCACAGCAGTGCCACTCAGTGACTATGGACCCCCGCTAAGCCTTGCTTGTTTAAAAACACCCAATGATGACAAAGTGGCTGGATGACAAGCCACAGGAGGAAAGGCTGAAACAACTGGGTATGTTCAGCCGAGAGAAAAGAAGACTAAGGGGGGACATGATAGCAGTTTTCAAATGTCTAAAAGAATGCCATGACAAAGATGGTGACAGTTTGTTCACTGTTGTCACAGAAGGCAGAACAAAAGTGATTCAATCACAGTAACGTTCAGTTAAATATTAGGGAACACTTCCTGTGAGAACTGTTGGGAAATAGAATAAGCTGCCCAGGGAGGTTTTGGAATCTCCTTCCTTTGAGATTTTCAAAAAGTGGCTGGAGAAGCATCAGCGTGTGATGCTGTAGACGGAGATATCTTGCCATGAAGCAGGGGCTGGACTAGCTGACCCTTGAGGCACTTTGCAATCTTAAAATTCTGTGGTTCCATCATTCTTGTGGTTTTAAAGGAAAAACTTGTAATGTTACTGAACATATGGACAGCTGCTCACCTGACTGCTTCAGCTCTCCTGTCCTCTTGTACAGTACACCAACGTCCCCAATGTCAAAAGTTCTGGATTCTTTGGCTGCTTCAAGGGGCCTTCTCAAGAGTAAGTTGGTTTGAGGATTGTGGCATCTTTAACAAATAACAATGAAAATGATGTTTTCATGATTGTGATGAAATATATGGATACCATGAACCCTAACCCATTACAAACTTCAGCCAATTACTTTGCTATGATGTAAATCAACCATCCCCAAAATAACCCAGTCCTTTCCTTTCAGAAATACCTGTCTGAAAGGCCTATACTATGCCTATAATACCTATATTGCTATCATTAAATGGTTAAAGGCTGGCGTGCCACTGCTCCAGCATTTGTGTGACATTTTGTCAAGATTTTTGGTGCAGGAGGACTGAAAGCTGATATTCTGCAGCAAGAGGATTTGACTGGTAAATCTCAGTGAAAAAGCTTTTCATTTCCCGGATTACCAGCTGACAACGACAATGTGCTAAGTGAAAAAACAACTTTTACCTGCATCAACCTCTTGGCATTTTCCTGTTCAGAGATGTTTAATCACCAAGACCTTCTACTGACAGTGTAAAGTGACCACATTAAGAAGTAGAATCCTGTTGAATAACAATAGTAATAAAGAAAAACCACACACAAGTGCTATTTACAAAAATAAATACAGTGCATGTTCATTTCCTGCAGCTTCTTGTGATAATAACAATAACAAACTTGCATTAAATTCCCCTGTCAGGGAAAGGTGCCAACTTTTGTCATTACACGTTTACACTTCACTTCTTACATACCTGTTCTTTTCAAATCTGGAACTATGGCTTTCAACACTTTACATGTTTCCTTAATTACCTATCTATCAGCCAAGTTCACAGACAATAACTGGGAGGTGATAAATGAAGCAGAAAGACAGGTCAAACTACTGGAAATATCCCCTCCCACAGGTGGTGGGCAAATGATAGAAATCCCAGTAGAAATATGACAAGCATAATTTACTTTAACTTGGCAGCTCCTCTTCTGTGTTCTAGTCCAGAATGATGACTCACACAGCTGATGCATGGCCTCATGTGAAAGTAACTTGCAAAGACTGGAACAGGGGCAAATCATTTTATTTTTCACAGAGCCCTGGTTTATTTTTCACCAGAAATCAAGCTATTTAACCTTGAATAAACAAGCATTTAATAATATAAAAATGAGGTGTGTGCATAAGAATCTAATGGAAGAGCTTAGTTTAAAGGACTAGACATATGTTACTAAAATGGATTTGATTATAAAAGCATATCTGCAATGATAAGTTACTCATTAGTGTATGGCTTAGTAGATGAGTAAGTCAGTGCGTGGCTACTAGGAAGTGCAATGCTACAAGCAGCCAAGTACTATATAGTGCATGGGTACTAAACAATATCCACCAGTAGTCATGTACTAGTTTGTGTGTTGTTACCAGTAGTGAAGTATAGGGTGGCCATACCTCCCCTTTAAAAGAGGACACTTATGAAAAATACATGTTGCAGGGGTGCCCTGGAAGCAATGCAGCCCTGCACCATGTATTTTTCATAAGCATCCTCTTTTAAAGGGGAGGTATGGCCACTCTAGTGAAGTAACAGTTCAAGTCTGACAACAGGTGAGTACTAGCCAGTGCATAATTATTAGGTTAGGTTGCAATCTTAGACATACTTACTCATAAGCAGGGTTGTAAAAATACATAATAATTTACTTGCCAGGCATAAAAGATGACTTACCAAGCTATGCCTTGCAGTAGAATAGTGGGCTCATTGCTTTAAAAATCCACTCACCAGCTCAAAGACCATACTCATCAGAGGCAAGCAGGAAAAAACTATATAAATGATCCTCCACTAAGACATAAAAGACTTGCCAGGATGTGACTTGCAGTGGGGGAGAGAACCCAGGGATGTAAAAATCCACTTGCAGCTCAAGAAGTATACTTGCCAGAGGTAAAAAGGTGAGTGGATTTTTGCAGACCTGATCAATTTAGAGTCTAAACTAATTTCAGCAGGGTTTATTCATACGTGTACTTAGTATTGTGGCCTTAGAGAACAGCTACTAGTAATCTATTACTAGCTAACAAGGAGCTACCACTAATTGAATCAAGCAGAACAATTCTCCACCATTAAAGTCGATGGGAGTTTTGCCATTTACTTCAATGTATAGAGAACTGTATCCTTAGTGCATGGCTATCAGTTAGCAAGTGGCCACTAGTAATAAAGTATTAGGCACTGTACAGCTACTAGCCGGTCAACCGGTATCAGTACGTGAGAATTAGTGCATGCCTCCAAGTACTAGCAAGCATGCAACCACCAATTAGTCTGTGACTGCTAGCGCACGTCTTGGTTAACAGCCAGCCAACAATTAGAGTATGCCTGTTAGAAAAACTACTAGTTAGTGTACAGCTATTCATTACATGGGCACNAAAAAAGTAACGTCTGGCCGGTTGCCACGGCCCGGGATCCCCAGCGGGATCCCGGGCCACGGCACATCCGGCCCGACGCGGCGGCCGCAGTGGCCCCACCGCCCGCCCGTCTCCCTGGAGGGCGGGCGGCGGGGTGCGTGGAGGGGGTGGGGCCGTGCGGCCGCACGTTGCGCCGTGCGGCCCCGCCCCCTCCCATATTCCCCGCCGGGATCCCCCCGGCACGTCTGATATGGCGTGACAGGGTGACCCCGGCGGGGAATGAAAGGGTTGTTTTCGGTACGGGGCCAAGTGGCCCCGTAACGTCTGAAAACACCCATTGTGTCAGTAATCCTTTGTTTGAATTCTTCATCTAATGTCCCTGTGTTCAGTTCAGTCAACTATGTATTCTTTCTACAAAGCAAATAAAAAGCAGGCTTACGGTGCATAGGAGTAGTATACTATATGTGTATGTGTGTGTGTTAGGTGTTCGCTGCAAGAGTGAGCTGAGGGGAAGGGAATGGATCTGAGGGCATGCACTCCAGGATAGGGAATGGATGCATGGCATAGATCCATGATCTGGATTCTCCCCTTCCTTCCCCCATCCTGAACAAACATCTTAAGCACCCCTGTCCGTACATTCTATCTGGCCCACCAAGTTTGTACTAATTGATTATGATTCGTTTATTAAGGATCAGCTTTTGCCATTATCATATTATACAAAAAAACTAAAAACAAAAATAATTATACACAGTTACAATAACCCTTCAATATAGGGCCACACACAAAAAGAGTATAAGCATAAAATGGGTACAGTTTTGAATAGCATCCCAGATAAGTGTCCTTGATCTTCTACAGAGCACAAGTGCAGACATACATGGCCCCTGAATCCCAATAATAGTTCTTACTCTTCGAAGACGTCATATACAAACAAACCCTTTGGTCGAGGAACCATGGATAGTGGTCCTTCCTCTTACGCAGAGCACAAGTACAGACAATCTTGGCCCCTGAACCCAAAAGCAAATTTGAGTGCCCCTCATTAACTCGATCAATCAGCGTTTAGGCGGCTATTCGCCTTTGATAAAATTATGACAAAATAAACATGATACGACAATCAGTAAAATAGAAATAGCATCACTCTCATATAGTACGATTTCTAATGCGCAGCAAAAGAATAAAATAAAGCGCAACCGCTTTCAGCACTACTAAATCATTAGAGGTCAGCAGGAATGAGATTTTATGCATCTGAGCAGGGAGCCTATTCTCTTCTGTTAGAGAAGATATCCAACAGGCTTTAATATCCTCGTAGTAAGGACAGTGTAACAGTACATGCTCAAGAGATTCTATTTCCTCAAAATAGCAAGTTTGTACTAATCGTCAAAGTGGCACACAGGAGGGAAAAGATTCCCCAACCCAATTGTATACATTTGTACAAACAGGCTGCTGATCTGCAATGCTTGTAGCACACTCTGCTGGCTGTTTTCAGGAATAATGGCAACGTTAGGTTAACCCTATTTACTTTCCCATTAACCGAGCTTTATAATCAAGTGCTAATTAACCAAAAGCAGAATGTTAAGAGGACAGATCAAAGCTGTTAAATGGGAGCCTACTGCTTTCTATGTTTCGAGCATATTTAATTTTTACTCCGCCCTTCTCCGAAGACTCAGGCCAGCTTACAACAAAAATATAAAATACAATAAATACATTAAAATTCCTTAACTCCAACATCTTCCCACCCACTCAATGATCCTCCTCCCCAAAACACGCTACCCAATCCCACCCAACCCTCTTCCTGCCCAACACCTGGCCAAACAAAAAGGTCTTACAACTCCTCAGGAAGACAGACAGGCTCAGGCTTAGACGGACTTTGGCGTTCCATAATTGTGGACAGCAATTGAGACCATCTCCCTGGGTGCCCTCATTGTAGCAGCTTCTTGGGCAATTGGCACTCACATTCCTCACAAGAGGGAGCAGTTTCAGCCAAACTCTGAGGCTCTGCCAGGACATAGGGGAAGAGGCGGTCTTTCAGATACCTGGGCCCCAAGGCATTAAGGACTTTAAAGGTCAAAACCAGCACCTTGAATTGTGCCCAGAAAGCTACTGGCAGCCAGTGCAGACGCTGGAGCAATGGTGTAATGTGCTCTTGGCGACCCGTCCCCAGTCTATATAGCTTGCATACCTAGATTACTGGTAGATTCTGGGTCAGAGCAGTCCCATCCAGGGGGTCGTACATGGCCCCATCCCCCGGCCCAAGGTGGTGTCATCCCTGCCTGGTGTCTGAGGCATAGGAAAACCAGTGGCTACCTCGGTAGAGTTGTGCCAGGAGAGCGAGAGCATCCTGTGGGCCAATTCCCCTTGCACAGGCATGGTGGGTCCCAACCCAGCACATGGGGGTGGGGGTGGCGGCAGCACCACCAAATGAAGGGAATAGGAGAAAAAAGGGCTTAGCCCAATTTTAATACAACACACAAACAAAATGTAAGATGTATAAACAGTTAAACACCATACAAATATAATACAATTATAAAAGTTCACCTATACAGGCATACAGTATAATCAAAAATGCCAACATACAATGTGGGCCAACAAGGCATGGACAATTCCTAAAACATACAATGACGTTTTTTGGAAAAAACAACAACCCACCTCTATGGGAATTCTATATAATATAGAATATCATGAAAAACTGCACATATAACACGGTGGACCAACCATGAATGACAATATCCAAACGCGTTTTGGGGGATGAACCCCCCTTCTTCAGTGGACAAGCATGCCGGTATTCATGACTGAGGAAAGAATTTGAGGGAAAAAATACATATAAATGCTGTATTCATTGTCTTTACTTGTATCCATGTACCCCTAGCTGCAACCATCCATTTACCTTATTCTCCCTGATACTGCAGGGTTATATCCCAATATCTCTTTGGTCCAGCACTTTCTCTTAATATCGGGGCACCCCAAGGTATGTACCCATCAATGGCTCCTACACAAAATATACATACACAATCAAAGCCCAATGGTGAACCCACATATAGATAACTCTACACTCAAATCTGTATCTTCCATACCTGGCGCGCTCACAGGAGAATTTATCTGTGCTTCATTATAGACAGAAGACAAAAATCCTTTGATGAAAAATATTGTACATTAGGTTAGGATGTATTTGGTGTAATTACATGTATAGTATAATATTTGTTTAAATGCTGGCATTTTTACTGAGGAAGGAATTGAGAGCGATGTAAGGCATACTTTTTGAATTGGCAGCCCACAGGTGATCAGCATTGTAGAATTGGGAGATGATTACATAAGGTTTTCAGGTGAACGCAGGAGAACTATATAGAGGCACATACAGCCATGGGATATGGGAGATGTGCATTGTTTACAGGCTCCAGGAATGTAAGGAGTCAGGTCTATCAAGAGTAATAAGCTGGGGCCTTTTATAAATAATTGGCTTAAAGAGTTATTATTTTGGATTTTATTTTCAACTCCTGTGATTGTTTAAATGCTTCAGGGGCTTTAATTAGATAAGAGATTTTATAAGTTGAAGAGGCAGTCTCAGGAGATTTTTATAGCCCACAGGCATCAGGAGCACAAGGAGCAACGCATATGGATAAGTATCTTTGGCCTTGATTTAAACTCCAGTGTGTGTCAGTGAGGGCTTGTTTTAATTCACATGGCATTTTTGTTCTTTTTTTAAAAAAATCATAAAAAAATAAAAAATAGGAGTTGGAATTGTAGGTTGAGGTCCTCGAGTTCTCCTGGTTTTGCTTTAGATTACATCTGGTGTGGAGAACCATATTTGATTACAATATATTTGTTAATGTTTCTAGAAAAGTTCCATAAGGACTATTTTGAAGAACAAGAAAAAGACAAGGAAGACTCTAGGGTTCTTCTTTCTTCTGTCTATAATGAAGCACCAATAAATTCTCCTGTGAGCACGCCAGGTATGGAAGATACAGATTTGAGTGTAGCGTTATCTATATGTGGGTTCACCACTGGGCTGTGATTAATTGTGTATGTATATTTTGTGTAGGAGCCATTGATGGGTACATACCTTGGGGTGCCCCAATATTGAGAGAGTGCTGGACCAAAGAGATATTGGGATATAACCCTGCAGTATCTGGGAGAATAAGGTAAATGGATGGTTGCAGCTAGGGGTACATGGATACAAGTAAAGACGATGAATACAGCATTTACATGTATTTTTTTCTCAAATTCTTTCCTCAGTCATGAATACCGGCATGCTTATCCACTGAAGAAGGGGGGTTCATCCCCCGAAATGCATTTGGATATTGTCATACATGGTTGGTCCACAGTGTTGTGCAGTTGTTCATGATATTATATAGAATACCCATAGAGATAGGTTTCTTTCCCAAAAAAATTCATTGTATGTTTTAGGAATTGTACATGCATTGTTGGCTCACATTGTATGTTGGCATTTTTGATTATACTGTATGCCTGTATAGGTGCACTTTTATAATTGTATTATTTGTATGGTGTTTATACATCTTACATTTTGTTTGTGTGTTGAATTAAAATTGGGCTAAGCCCTTTTTTCTCCTATTCCCTTCATTTGGTGTTACTCAGTGGCTTTAGTTCCCTGGGAGGGAGATCTTTTGTCTTTAGTACTTGTTTTGACTTGGGGGGTGGCAGCACCCATGCCACATGTTTCATGCTTGGGCTTGCCACTGCTGCTGCCCTAGGAGTGGGTCTCACTACTGCACAGGGGAGAGACAAGGACAGAGGGACCAGGCACATGAAGCTGGGCTCAGTTCAGCTTTGAGACCTGCCACCCCAGGGCAAGATGGACCTACCTTAGCAGGGAGAGAGGAAAGGACTGCCAGCAGCTTCTCCTGGCCACACCATCAGCTGACAGGCAGCTGGGGGCAGGTGTCTGCTCACTTCTATCCCATGCCATCAGCTGACTGGAGGTCTGCTCACCCCCAGCCCATGCCATCAGCTGACAGATGGCCAGTGGCCACTGCTCCTGGGCCTGATCCTTGCCAACATCATGGCCTTGTCCACGATACTGGCAGACCTCGCCATGTGCAGTGACTGCACAGGACCTAACATTTCATTTCATTTTCATTTCATCTTTAACAGACAGTAGGGTGCACATTAGCCCACCTGGGTCAGCCTTAGCCTGTGTGGTGTCAACCACTTTCTCTGGAGGACACGTTGGGTAGCAACTGGCTGCCTGTCCCATGGCAGAAGTGGGCAAACAGCTGGTGGCCACCTAACAGGCATGCAGGTGAGTTGTCGGCTATTATCTTGTTTGTTTTCACCCATAGAAAGAAATGGGGATACATTCAAGAAGCTGAGAAGATGCAGGTGCATGTGTTTAATTTAGTTAAAAGGGTGGGGAGCGTAAGTTCTCTAAGCTCCAGGAGGCACAGCTGGCCTCGCTCCCCCAGTGTAGATTGGCATATACCTTGGGATCGAAGCCAGAACGCCAAGGCTTGGACAATTGCACTGGGGGGGGGGGGGCAGGGGGAGTGCCTCCTCCCGGAGCAGGCTGGATCACGCACGTCTCCCCTCGGCACAAACTCCTGGGGCCTGGGCGGGGCACTCTCCAGTAGCGCCTCATGGGACTGGGCTCCGTCCAGGCAGTCCCCCGCAATGGGAGGGAGTGAACGAAAGACCTAAGCTCCACTCAGGAGGAGACCGAAGCAAACATTTCAGAAACACGTGACTGCGTGTCTCCCATTTGCAAGTCCACTGAACGGTGAGTGCGCGATGCAGCGTTACCCTGGTCTGCTCACGGCGCATGCATGTCATATTAATTCCTGGCTCGATCACTCTGAAGGCCGGGGTGGTGGTTCTTCAAGTGGTTCCTCCCATTCTCACAACTGGGTTGCACATGCGTGCCCTTCACTCGTCGGACATTCCCTAGTCATATGCACATTTTTAACCGTGTGACTTCCTGTTAGAACCGATTGCCAGGATCCTAGAGTCTGGGGAAGGGTGGGGTTCAGGGCCTGCCTCTGTGCCTGTACTTGGTGAAGCCCCAGAGGGGCTCACAGCCACAGAAATCCTTGGAGCACGCCCCCCGAGCCAAGTGTGGCCGCCGCGCCGTCAGAAATACC
>QEPC01006122.1:1349191-1369856 GCA_003113815.1 Sphenodon punctatus | reverse complement strand
TCAGCTGTACCTCTCATTTTCAACTGACCCAGGTCGTGCTGTCTCGTTACTCTCCCAATGTTTGGAGGCCGTGGCGGATTGGATGCAGCAGAGCAGACTGAAGACGGAGGTGATGGTGGGGGAGGTGCTGGCTTCCCTGATGGGGGTTTGCCCGCCTGTTGCTCTTCAGTTTCAGAGTCTGGGGATGGTTTTGGATTCGGGCCTCCGTCTGGATTGGCAAGTGGAGGCGGTGGCTAAAGCCACCTTTCGCCAGCTGTATCTGGTACGGAGGCTTCGACCTTAACTCTCCAGGCCCGATCTGACCACTCTCGTCCATGCCTTCATCACCTCGAGGCTAGACTACTGCAACACGCTCTACGTGGGGCTTCCCATGTTTCTGGTTCGGAGGCTGCAGCTAGTGCAGAATGCGGCGGCCCATCTCCTGACGGGGACGGGGCGGCGTGAGCACATAACACCGGTGCTCCGTGCTCTACGTTGGCTGCCTATAGCGTACTGAGCTAGATTCAAGGTGTTAGTATTGATTTACAAAGCCCTGCACGGTCGGGGCCCCTCCTATCTCGGGGACCGCCTCGCCCTCTGCGCCTCAGAGTGATCCCTTCGGTCCACCGGGGGCGCCTTTCTGGAGGTCTTCCGTGTAAGACGGGGGGTCACAATGGAGAGGGCGTTCTCGGTGGCTGGGCTGCGGTTATGGAATTCCCTCCCTGAGGAGGCTCGTCTGGCCCTGAGCCTGTTGGCCTTTCGATGTGTTTGCAAAACATGGCTGTTCGCCCAGGCCTTTGGAGGGGTGGGGGGTTGGTTTTTTAGTGATGCTTTAAATTGTTGGGGTTTGGGTTATTGCTGTTGATTTTGTTATCACTGGGTTTTATAATATTGTACGCCGCCCCGAGTTGAAATAAATAAATAAAAGACTTGACAGATTTACCAAGTATAAAGCTTTGGCTGTTCCTGAGCATATTTCTGCTGCCTAACCGTTTTCTACTTATTTCATTTATCTTTTTTAACTTGCAAAAACTTCCATTCTGTAGCTTCTGATCCCATACATCACGGGTAGTGGGGCACTAGGTTTAGCTTTTCAAGAGCAGCTTTCCATCCCTTTTGAGGTCTTTGTTCTACAGTAACACATGAGAGCAACAATTGGTGTTGCACCATACATAAGAATATTCCTACTAAAAGGTCTGCATTATCGTCATTTACAGGAAACTTGCCCGTCAGGATTCAGTCTTACAAAGTGGATCTCCTAGTACTTTATGTATATTATATGTCCTCTAGTTCTAGACCTATAGCCATCACTAATGTTATTTTGAAAGTAGATGATTTCCATGCTAGTTCATGGATAGTTTGGACATGAAGGCCACATTTTGTAGTTTTGCAAATAATTTAGCATATATGTTGAGCCATGAAGTTCCTTTTGCGTACGTAGGCTGACTGTTACTTTTATGTCCCTTTTCAGGCAGTACTAAAGTTAAAGCACCCCCCAAAATAGTTGACACAGGGGGAGGATTTTTTCTGGAAGAGGAAGAAGAGGAGGAACAAAAGATTAAGAAAATTGTCCACCAGCCAGGTAAAATGTGGTGAATTTTGCAGGAAACTACTATACTGATCACTGATAAATTTACAGCTGCCCCTGTATAATAAGGCTGCATTCAGACGTGCGTTTAAATCACACAGCAGTGGTGGCGGCATCATGCAATTTAAAGCAACGCGCACTTCCGGGTTGGTGTGACTGCACCGAGTGTGGACATTTCAGCGTAACGCGAACTGTTGGAGTGCGGTTTTCAAAGCTGCTCCATGAAAACCGCACTCCAACAGTTCGCATTATGCTGAACTGGTGCATTCACACCAACCCAGAAGTGCGTGTTGCTTTAAATCGCACGATGCCGCTGCTGCTGCTGCTATGCGATTTAAACGCACATCTGAATGCGCCCTAAGTTAAAAGTGCAAACATGTCACTTTGCACATGACCTTTTTCTTTGTAAAGGCATTTGGAGGGCAGGGATGGGGGGTTGCTGGGTGATTGGGGTACGGTTGTGAGGGGGGTTTGAGTGGGATATGGGGAGGTGGTGCTGGGTGTTTTGTGGGATGGTTTGGGGGGGGTTGTATTTTGCTTTTATGGATTGTTTTATACTTGTTAGCTGCCCTGAGTCTTTGGGGAAGGGCGGGATAAAAATTTAAATAGATAAACGTTTAACATGAGAACTGCCAACTTTTCTGAACTCTTAATGATGGTGGTTAGCAATTTGAAAACCCCCTTCCAGTTAAGCATCCTGCTCAAAAACACGTGCAAGGATTATTCTACAAAACAAGCAAATGTCCCTATTTATGTTAAAGCCTTAACTCGTACTGTACAACAGAATTCAAATAGTTATACAAAATATCACCCTCATTAACTGGATTGGAAAAGTACACATTTCTGATTTGAGTAAAGGCTGTAACAAGAACAGACGCTTGTTTTGTGAAACAATGCTTACCTACCTCTTGCAAACAAGACACTTAATTAGAAGGGGTAGTAAGAGGGGTGATTTGTGAGATGTTTTTACAATTATAGCTATTACCCTTTGGCAGTGGCTGTAGGCCATGGTGGAGAGAGAGCAGGGTGGTAAGAAGGGTGTGCTTGTGGGATAGGGATATACTGGGGAATGGTTATGAGACCCTGCTTTTAATGTATACTGTTGTAGCAGTGAACTGTGAAGGAGACTTTAATGTTAGTGAAAGTCTTCATGGTTGGCAAGTAAGAGGCAAAGGCTGTATCTAGAGCATGATAGAGTGCTGAAAGAAATGAAATTGACATAAAAATGCTACTGAGCATCCATGAAAATGCAGAAATGTAGTGTAATGGGATAGTTTTATGTATGGGAGATGTGCAGAATGGGGAAGGTATACAGTAGTGGAGGTGTTGATGAAGAGGTGAGTGTCTTTTAGGTGCTGGGAGTTCACAAGAGGGCAGAATTAAAGTCCTGTACATGAGGGGTCTTGTACCATAACGTTTCCTTTCCTGTGAATATAGGCAGCACAGCCTTCTGAGCAGATCGTGCCAGTGGTAGCACTGAGCAGGGGCACAAATCCTATTTACTTTAATGAATATCTGCTAAAGTATCATAACTTGAGGCACCTTAATTATATGTTTGAAGTAAAGCTTTTTTTTTTTTGCCAAGGACTAGTTAGTATATTCCCCACTATAACAAAGTTAGTATATTCCCCACTATAACAAATATATTGGCATGGGAGTCAAAAAAAGAAATCTGAAGGATTATTGCCATAAAACCTATCTGTGAGTTATTACTCATTCTTAGGTATGGGGAGA
Organism: Sphenodon punctatus; assembly: GCA_003113815.1. Classification (NCBI taxonomy): domain Eukaryota; kingdom Metazoa; phylum Chordata; class Lepidosauria; order Sphenodontia; family Sphenodontidae; genus Sphenodon; species Sphenodon punctatus. Next base: position 1,366,555 of record QEPC01006122.1, on the reverse strand, counting down.
GATTGGTTAACAGTGACAATTGGCTGTGTATTTTTCAGTAATTCATCAAAGACCTTTTTTAATTAAGACTAGTAAATGCATACAATGGAAGGTGAAGGACCTTATGGACACAATTTCTGTCTTTGTTGATGTGGCCAACAATTTTTACAAAGTATTCCTGGCTTTTCTTCCCCAGTAACATGTCCCAATGCAACGCTCATATCGCCTGTGTAATGGGGGAGGGGGGATGCGTGGAGTTCTTTACATGCTCATAAGTAGAAAACAGCTACTCTACGAGTGAAGTCAGCACAGTACCCCATTCTGCTCTTAACAGCACTCCTTTTTGGTCCTAGAAAAAGGGGCTCTCAACAGTGATGGATTCAGGCACCGAAAGGTGACAGGAGCAGTAGGGATGGGCAGAGTTGCATGATAGAAGGTAGGCCTGCTGTGGAAAGAATGAAACTAACAGGAAAGATTAAGGAAGAAAGGTATTTGAGTGTTAAGATGCTTCCTGATCACATTTCCCCCCCCACTTTTCTGGATGAGGAGCCCTATCAAGTCCTCTCTTACTTACACTTTAGGGTACATTCATGAACAGAAATTTCCTCCACTTTACCATCCTTGCAGTTGCTCTGGAGTAAGTATTTTATGTAAATGAACTTACCCAGAGTAACTGGTTCCTGACTTTGCCCTGGGATAAGAGGCACTTGTGGGAATTTTCTACCATGGATGTGCTCGTGTATTATGTGAATGCCCTGGGATATACATACCTGTGAAGTCTGAAAGCTTGCATACCTCCACCAACTGTAGATGATCCAATAAAAGATATCGCTTTACTACTTTGTCTCTATTGCCAGGATATACTGTAAGATTATCCAGGAGTAACCATGGTTTGTCCTGGTGTGCCATGCTGTGTAAAGGTGCCCATTGAAAGGTGTCTCAGCTTGGTTTGAAGTCTGCAAATGATTGGCAGTCTGTTCCAGCAATTGATCACTCTCACTGTTTAAAAAAAATTCCACTTTATTCCTAATTCAAATTTCTCCAGCTTTAACCTCTAGCCATTGGTTCATGTTCTTCTGTCCTTTGTTAGCTTACAGGTCCTTTTGATATCCATTGTTTTCTCCCATGAAGGCATGTATACAGTATAATCCAAAATCTTTTAGATGAGCTAAATAGATTGAGTGTCTTATTTCTTTTGTCAAAGGTTGTTTTCCAGACCTTAAACCCAGAGGTTCTCCTATTATGGGTCAGGGTCCCAAGAGGGGTCATGTTCTCTGTATTCCAAACTAAGAGTCATGGTCCCAATTGCTGTTTGATAGATAGACTTTGCATGCCCTTGTAGTGTGTGGTTATGGGGCCACACAGGCAAAAATTTGGGGAACTGCTCCCTTAAATCATTCGTGCAGCACTTCCTCTAATTTTGTATGTCTGTTTTTAAAATTGGGATACTGGAACCAGACATAATATTCCAGTAGTCGTCGTCTCGCCAGTGCTGGTTACGGAAGTAAAATCACTCTTTGCTCCTACTATTACTCCACTATATTCATCCAAGGCTCCCATTAGCTGTTTATTTAATTTTATTTATTTATTAAAAGACAATATCCCACCCCTCCTGCCCCAGGCAGCTCGGGGCCTTACAACAACATAAAGACAATTCTAAAACTATAAAAACATACCACTCTTCTTCGGGTAATCCAAATGTGCTACAGAAGGATACTATGGTGCCACCCCTTCCCCAGAAAAAAAAGCTGTTGTGGACACTAAAATTGGTAGTGTTAGGGCAGTTCACGTTCAGCTGTGTTTCTGGAAACAGACATCTAACAAATGATTTGTTCCCTTCTGCTAGGGCCTGTGCTAGAATTTGATTACCTTATTTGTGACGAATGTGGCAAAGAATTCATGGATTCCTACCTCATGCACCACTTTGATTTGGCAACGTGTGATAATTGCAGGTACGGCAAATAATGGGGATGGGGAACAAAGAGGTGACGCTTGGTTTTAATCCATTTTCTAAAGGTAAGGGGTTTTTAATTTTGGGTTGATTTTGTGTTTTGTAAAAAAATATTTACAGCTCTATACTTTTACAGTAAATTATTTTTATTTATAAGCAGACTGTAGCCTGTCTAGCAAGGTGTGCGGGTATCTGCCTCACTTTAAGAATGTGACCTACAAGAATATTCATGTGTCATGAATGTGACCTATATACTCATATAATATGAATATATTGTACTATATGTATTTTATTAGAACAAAAAATTAACTTGGTTTAGACCCACGGTAGGGAAACCTATAGCCCATGGAACAAATCCAGATCATGACTGTTCTTCATTTGGGCCCCTTTCCAATTTTTTGATCTGGGCCAAGGACCCAGTTCCAACCCTCATGCTCTTGCAGCCTGAGCGCTCAGGGGAAGGGAGGGGAGATGAGGGCGTACACTCAAGGCTAGAGAATGACTCCATGGCATAGATCTATGATCTGGACCCTCCACTTCTTCCCCCAATCCTGAGCATGCCTCTTAAACATCCCCCACCCCCTGAAGCTCCTGTCTGGTCCACAGAGCTTGTACTGTTTTTCAAAGTGGCCTGTAGGAGAGAGAGAGACCCCCCACCCCTTTTTTTTTTTTTAGACAGTTCTGTTATAAAGGTTGCTCATTTACACAAAGATGCTTCCAGTCAAAGAATACAGTTCAGTTTATTTAATCAGATTTATATGCTGCCCTTCCCATTATGGCTCAGGGTGGCTTACAATCAATAAAAACATGTTAAAAATCCCCTAACCCCCCAGTCCCACCCAACCTTATCCCTGCCTACCAAACACCTGGCTACATAGAAAGGTCTTGCATTGTTTCTGGAAGACGAGCAACAAGCCTAGTTGACAACAATAGCCATTTGGAAAATTATATGAGGCTTGATCTCTGAAGGAGTGCAGCCTAGGACTCTGCAATAATACTTGCAGAAGCCTGGCACTACTAGCCCCACACTGGCACTACCTTGGCTAATCCTGCTCTTGGAGCCTCTAGGTTGCAGCCAATCTGCCATGTTCTTACTAAGTGAATCCTGTCCATGCTCTGGATTGCACATCAGCAGGGGCCATGGCACTATGTCCCTATTGCACCTTGCCATGTTTCCCACATCTGCTCTTGCACCAGCAAGCATTGCTAGGAGCGGTCACCCAATCAGCACTAAGTGGAGGAGTTGGCTGTGCATGTTACCCTTGGGGCTATGTACTGAGGTGCATGCATGGGGATACGCTGTGTGGAGTAAGATTGTGGATCCCAGGTACCTAGCTCAAAAGCTGCCTTGCATCTAATGGATGGATTTAAATAAAATTCGAATCCAGTGTTCCTCCCAACTAAGAGTTACCTGAACCTCCTGACACTGCAAGTCTGTCCTTACAACTGTAGTACTGATAGCTGTTATCCATAGCTTAGTTAGCTTTTTTCATGGCTATGGGCATACAGAAACTATCATTTCATTTTCACTTGTCATTGGTAAAACACAACGATTCTGTAACAGCTTCACTCATGTGGTGGCTCCGAGATTCCAGGAAAACGAGGACTTGTTCCTGTCACCATGCTTAAAACAAGGTAGCTATTCTGAAATAATTATTCTGGGGTAACTGCTTCCTTCCAGCTCATTCTCATGACTGAGAGCCAGGGCCTAAATCACTCTTTCCCCTTTCTTGGGAACTTGCAAGGAATTTTCAGCTCAGGGAGTTGGAATAACAAGCAGCCAATGAGGCAGAGACATTGTCTGAGGGAGAAAAACAAAGGAGGAAGTGCTGAGGGTTGCTGTGAGAGGACTCCATGGAGGCAGGTAATTTCCCGTGCACTGTACACATGAACATGCTGCCTGGAGTTAGTAGTCTTCCTCTCCACTTTAATCTCACTTAAAGAGAGAGAAGTACCCCCATCCCCCCTCACTTTAACCCCTGTGCTCATGTGAACATGGATGGTGGGAGTGAAAGGGGGGGGGGGAGCTAAAATGAGTTGGGTAGCTGCCTCTGAAAACCACTCATGAGAAGCCCTTAGTATGTGTAACCAGCATTTACAACATTGCAGTTAGGAAATATAGGGAGTAGATTTTGTTTATTCCTTGCTTAATTTGATTGTTCAATCAGCTAGCACTTTAAAATATTTTAAAGTGTGTCTAATATTTTAAAGCGGAACTCTTTTTCCGCACCCCCATCCTTTCCACTTCTTTCAATCCATAACGGTTTTGATCTGGTGGTAATGCTTGAGAACATGGGGAAAAAACCTCTGGGAAGAGAAGAGAGAGCTGGATGAGATGATCCTTGTAGGAGTTGCCTTCCCTTTCTCCCTTCAATGGGGAGGGTTTTCTAACTTAGTACATGGCCTGCTCCACCCAAGTGCTAGCTCTTAGTGCAGACACAAGTCCCATTCACTAAGAGCTAGTGCCAGTAGGAAACAGGTGAAGGATTGTGCTGTTTATGTGGTGAACTCAGACCTGTGGGTTGAATTCACTGACTAGTGGTATGCATAAATCTATTCCTAGGCAGAAGTGCTAGGGAGAACATAGCCTGAGTTAAGTTATGAATCAATATATGGTGCATTTTACAGTTCAGAACTGAATGTTTTAGTAAATTACTTAGCACTTTTCACCATTCTTTCCTTTTTTAAATCTTTCAGAGATGTTGAAGAGAAGCATAAGCTTATAACAAGGACTGAGGCAAAGCAGGACTACCTTCTAAAAGATTGTGATTTAGACAAGAGAGAACCAGTGCTCAAGTTTATTCTGAAGAAAAACCCTCAAAATCCACAGTGGGGTGACATGAAACTTTACTTAAAACTACAGGTGCCAAAAACATTCATAAGGTTTTCCAAAATATATGGTTCTTTTTTTTTCTGTATTGTCGGGGCATCCTCACTACAATCTGCACTTTAATTACTGTGACACCAAATCCAAACACAAAGTAAACTTGGAGAACATGCAATGTTCTTCAGTACTGAATCACACTTAGCAATACAATTTGAAGGGTTAAAAGAAACATTCATAGGATGCTAATTATTCATGCCTCACCATCTGGGTTCTGATCCAGGGCTGCTAGTAATGTGCTTTTGTATGGAGTAGTGGGCTGCATCCCTCCTGCCTGGGCATAGTCCTTGTTATGAAGCCCTCCATGGCTGCCCTTCCTATAGAGCCCAGGCAGCTGTCCACATGCAGAGGAGTCATGTCAGGAATGTGCCCAGGGAGCAACTTCCCACATCCCTAATACCTGATCTCCGATCCTCTGACACGGACTATACCTTTTTTCAGCAGGCAAAGGTAAGGAACCAGTTTCTTTACATGTGTGGTCACTGCAATGCCAGACCCCTTGGGCCGAGCCCCAGTCTATACTTCCCCTACAGCAGGGGTGGGGAACCTTTTCTATCCTGGGGGCCACTTTGAGAAATAATATAAACTCCGAGGTCTGCATACATGTGTGCAGGGATGCTTAAAGTGTGTACTCAAGAAAAGACGGGCCCAGGTCAAGGATTTGTGCTATGGATCTACTCCCTACCCTTCTGTGCAGGACTTCATTCCTGCTCCCTTACCCTGAGTTCAGTTTTTCAGAGGTTGGACCTGAATCCAAGGGCCAGAGCCAGGAAGTGGGAAGGGGCCACATAACTTGCCATAGGCCACATTTGGCCCCTGGGCCTGAGGTTCCCCACCCCTGCCCTACAGCATCAAGGCCTTGAAGAGCAATGGCTTTGAATCTGTATAACTTGTAGTAACATTCCTGGCGCGCGCACACATCGAGGATTGTTTGTCAAACTAGCTCGCTTTAGGATTCAAGAACCTGTTCTGTCAGGTATATTTTATAAATACTGTGGCTTTTTTCATTCATTTGTGAAATAGCAATTCACAAAGTATCTCCCAGACATAAGAGTAAAATATGGAGTTCTGGCTGTAATACAGAAGCTGTAGGCGGTGGTGGTGTAGTAGTAGTAACCCATTTGAATGGTACTAGTATGCGACAGTGGAAAAGCTATTGCTCTCTTCCAACTGACAGATTCAGTATGGATTAACTTAAAGCATTTGCAACACACTTAAAAAAACAACAACAAAACCTGTTCAGAAAACCAGCATGTTCTATCCAGGAAAGCAAGTGTCTGAAAGTGTATTGTGGTACTTTGATACAAGGCAACTCAGCAAACATCACACTTTTGTACATTTTAGAAGTGCAAATTTAAAATGGCTACAGTAAGAGCTCCGTCAGGCTTGTAGCTCTGATGATTTAGAAGCCTAATCAAATTTACCTGTCCTTTAAAACTGCAATCCAGATCTGATTATTCTTATACGTGACTCTTGTTAAAATCAAGTGGAGTTAAGCTGCTTTCGCACCTTACAAAACGGGCTATTATAATAATGAGAATACCAGGTATTATAATTGTGCATTTTTTTGTAATGTGTGAATGCACTATTCCCCTTTTACGCTGCAAGATCTCGGGTCGTTGAAAAAATGACATATGGTAGCTCTTGACACAAGATCTCGCAGCATAAAAGGGGAATAGTGCATATTCACACATTACAAAAAATTGCAAAATTATAATACCCGGTATTATCTCTAGTTATTATAATAGACAGCAGCCTTGGATTGGGTCTTTAAACCAAGCAACACTTTGTTCTTGACATAAAAAATCACTTTATAAAAGAAAGAGAGGTCTTTGTTTCATCAATCTTTTATCTTTAGGAAGACAAAAGTAAATAATGTAACGGGGATTGCTGAAGGAGTATTGCAACCATAGGTATTAGATATATAAAAAGTCTTGTTTCTAAATAAGAGCAGCTTATGTTTAAGAAATGTACGTGTCACATTCTGCAGGTAGTAAAGCGTTCTCTTGAAGTTTGGGGTAGCGAAGAAGCATTAGAGGAAGCAAAGGAAACCCGTCAAGACAGTAGAGAGAAGATGAAACAGAAGAAGTTTGATAAAAAAGTGAAAGGTAAATTATTATAATTAAAACTATAAGATGATCATGTTAGTTTCTCTTATTATTCTCCCCCAAATAAAAACTGGTAATGAAAGGACATGCATAGCTCGCAGTAGTGGGGGCTTGGTTTGGTACAGACCTTGGAGAAAAGTTCCTTTTCTCTCAACAGCTGTAGCTCAGGGTCTGCGGTAGAGTGTCAGGCAGGCCCGGACTTAGGGGTAGGCCCGGGCCTTGGGTGGCATTTTCGGTGGGCGGCAATCCTGGCACCAGCTCTGCCCCGCTCCATTTGTTTTTCTCCCTGCACAGCTGAGGTTGCTGCCCGGATCTCCATCCCTCACCTGTCTCTGCCGTCTGCCTGCTAGTAGTGCTGCTGCAGCAGCGATGGAACTGGCAGATAACTGCTTGTTTACAAACAACTCCTGCTCACTGAGTGAACAGAAGGTGGTTGCCTTGTAAAGAAGGTTCTTCGAGTTGGCTCGCAACATTCTCACAACTGGGTTGTTCACGCTCACCCTAATCAAATAATAGACCACATGATGGTCTCGAGCTCTTCTACTATAAAAAGCACTCTGCCCCTCAGAATGACAGTTCCTTCCAACCCTGTCTAAGAATATAAGAAAAAGATTCCATGCGGGGCTGGAAGGGTGGGTGTTGTGAGAATGTTTGGGGCCATCTCGAAGAATCTTGTTTTACAAGGCAGCAGCCTTCTGTTCTTCGAGTGGCTCCTTGCATGCTCCTGCCAGGTGGGGGGGGTCACACGCATCTCCATTCATCCCCCGCTCATCCGCACCCATGGAGCAACCTCCATTTTCCCCGGTTGCTCCGTGCGTGGGGACAGGCGCATGCATGCACCCCAAGTCACTGTAGGTGCGTGCACCATATCATTCACACGGAGCTCCCCCACCTGTGAACACACAGCATGGGGGTAGGGCTTGGCTTGGGGTCAGCAACCTGAGAAGGGCCTAGGGGTGTAAAATTCCTAAGTCTGGCCCTGGTATCAGGAAGGAAAGCATGGTTGGTTGATGTCTGGCTGTGCTGTCAGAGCATTTTTTAATAGGCTCGAGTAGCTTCCAGTGCAGGGATTAGAACTTTGCCCCAAGTCATCTGTCTTCTCTTCCTCAGGAAGTGCATTTCTCGCTGAAGGTATGTTCTCAACAATGAGCCCTTCCCGATTAAGAGCCCCAGATGACCTTATAAAGAAACTTTAACCTCCTTTTCATTCTCATGATCAGGCAGGTTAAAGGAGGGAGTTTGTATTATTCACCAAAAATGTGTTAGTTATCGTGGAATAGCCAACACAGATGGAATAAAATTGAATAAGCTGGTGAGACCATACCTTAAGAATGGTCCTCTCTGCTGCAGTCCACTTTCAGCAGAGTCTTCATATTACTTGTGGGGGAGGTTATGCTTTCATAGCTGAGGCCATTGGAATTTGCCTAGTGTATGTTTTTGAAATGGCCAGTAGTCTCCAGAAGAGCCCAAGTTAAAAGAAACTGCCTAAACCTCTGTTGGTGCTGACTTTTTAAGAATAAGTAAAATACGTAGCTATTTGGGTTTTTTAAATTATTTGTTTACGTTTTGCATTAGAGCTACGTCGAGCTGTTAGGAGCAGTGTGTGGAAGAAACAAACCAGTGTCCATCAACACGAGTATGGACCTGAAGAAAACGTCGATGAAGATACATACAAAAAGACATGTACCATATGTGGCCATGAGTTAACATACGAGAAAATGTAATATGTCCTTCACTGATTTTATATGAAATGCACTTTTTTGTAATGTTACAAGTTTTGTATTGAATAAAATAAATCTGATTATGTGTAAATCATTGTGTGGGGCTCCATAGGAAGAATCATCATCCTTTTGTGGAGAACGGTTTAGACACCGATGGTACATGGCAAGCTTTACTTCTGCTTGTAGAAGAACTATATTAAATGAAGGATTTCCTCCAAATCTTCAGTCAGTTACCAAATGAGGACAATGTGTTGGCTCTGGTAGGCTTTTCTAATCTTATTTTTAAAGAAAACAGGTTGCAGTCCTAAACCTATTGAAGTCAATGGCAAAATTTCCACAAACATTGAATGAACAGTGTCCAGACTGTGTGTCTTAATGGAACTGTAGAAACAAAATCCAAGTATAGCATGAGGCTGGGTGGCAAAGACATACTCCCATAGGACTGGAAGGGCAAAATACATCTCCCCCCACCCAAATCTGTGTCACACCTAGTCCTAGATGCTGTAGAGATAGTACTGTACCTTTAGATTTTTAAGGTCAGAAGCAACCATTATGATCAGTTAATCTGATCTGTATAATCCAGGCTGTTGATTATGCCCAATAATTCCTGCATCAGGTTCATAACTTCTGGTTAGAACAAAGAGGTGGTTTTAGAAACATGCCCATTCTTGACTTAAAATACTGAGTGGTGGAGAATCTACATCTATGGAAGTTGTTCTAACTCATTACCCTCATTCCTAGGCCTCTTTCATACACTGCTTTGCCAGTAGCAAAGCATCCAGTGGCAGCTGAAGAACATCCCCCAGTGCTCTTGTAGTTTTCAGATATGTGTTTAATAGCTGCTCTTGGGACCCTGCCTGAATTGTGAGCAACAGTGTGACTTGATTTTTAGATTGCTTTTAAGTTAGTGTGTTAAGAGTGCAGGGATATCTTGGGCTCTAGGCTATCTCAAACTTGGTTATACACCCAGGCCTTTCAACTTCATATACCCCTATATCTAGGACTATGGAATCAACCAATTTCCTCAAACTGTGCTTGCTTTCTCAATCTTTCAGCTAGAAGATGTTCACAGCTTTCCAATTCTGACAACTGCTTTAATTTATGATCCCTTACCACTGTTAGTCAAGGCTACAGAATGAAGTTTTGAGAAAGGCCACAGGCAGGACAGTCCTTCACCAGTAAAGTCAATGTGAATCTTGCCCTTGACTTCAATGGCAGAGGACTGCATGCTAGGTTGATGACCTTCACCATACACTCAGTCTTGTAAAACAATGGGTGTCTTTAGACATAACATCAACAGGTGTCTGAATGTGTGGTTTAGCCCTGTGTTCACCATGTGGTGCTACTTAGACACACAGCCTATCTTGGGGCAAATTGGTGTTTTGCTCACCACGCAATCGCTGCCACCTTATTCTGTGTTGTACCTACTAACACGCTATGTGATATTAGACACAACGCTGGGCACGTATGCAGCCAAAACATGCAAATTGTCCTTGTGATGCAATGGTGTTCAATGAGTGGCCAAATGGGTGTTGGGATTGTTATGATGCTTACACACAATGGCCAAACACATGCTTAGGCGTTTTGACACCTGAGCTTTGTTATGTCTAAAGATGCACAATACGTCAGACAATTAGCTTGCTGTTCCTAATGGTTTCTACACATCTCCATCCTGCTGAGAGCTCTTCTAGGAGGGAAATTGATAAGTAACTAGCATGTTTGCATGGGGATGAGGTCTCTGGTTGTTGGGAAAACCAAGGCCAGATTGACTAATTAGGAAGCAGACACAGCATAGAGATGGGGTGTGTGTGAATGAGGCAGCCCCAGGATCCATACCTAGCCAGGGGCTGCTGCCTGGCCCAGAGAAGGCCTGGGTGCAGGGCACCCCCACATCATGGGGGGTCCCCATTCCTCACCTGCCTCTGCCTGGTAGTAGTGCTGCAGCAGCAGCAGCAGGACACTGATCGGACTGGGAGATAAAGCTGTTTGTTTACAAACTCCTCCCCATGTGAGTGATCATAAGGTTGTTGCCTTGTAAAGAAGGTTCTTCGAGATGGTTCCTAACATTCTCATCATATTCAAATAGGCCATGTGATGGGCTCAAGCTCCTCTAGTATAAAAAGCACTCTCCCTCTTGGAATGACAGTTCCTTCCAACCGTTTCTAGGAATATAAGAAAATTCTATGCAGGGCTGGAAGGGATGGGTGTTGTGAGAATGTTAGGCGATATCTCAAAGAACCTTGTTTACAAGGCAGCAACCGTCTGTGCCTCTTCAAGTAGCTGCTCGCAGGCCCTTTTTACACTGCTCCACTGGGTGGGTGGGGGTCCATGGGCAGGGTGCACACATGCATCCCCACTCACCCACACCCATGGAGCAACTGCTGGTTTTTCTGGTTGCTCTGTGCATGGGGACAAGGGGGTGTGTGTTAGGCAGGCGCATGTATCTCTACCTCACTGCAGGCACCACATTGTTCACACAGGGCTCCCCCACCCATGAACACGCAGAAATCTGCATGTTCATGGGTGGGAGAGGCCTGTGTAAAAAGGGCCACATTCTCACAACTGTCTTTCTTATACTATCTTAGGTAGGAATTTAGGATGTAAAGCACTATCTATTCTATCTTGGAAAATCTGTAAATATGGTTCTGAGATTATTATGGCTGCTATTTCACTAACTCTTAATGAAGTTATTGGTAAGGAATACAGTCTTTAAACCCTCACCCCATAACTAGTTCATTTGTCCATCCCATACAATAAATCCATGCTGCCCTGGGGGTGCAAATTAACTGGTTATAGTATGGGGGCAGGGTGAATTGATTATGACTGAACTGATCTCTCTCTCTCTCTCTGCATAGCATAATGCGCTTAATAGGCTGGCTGCATTTTGGGTGTCTTGTGTGTTTGATAGCGGCGGCACCCCTAGGCTAGGTGAATGTGCACCAGAGTGTCTGTATCACAAAGTTCAGGGCTCCTTGGAAGAGCTGGCAACAAATCTGAGTCCAGTCTGGGAGCCACACAGACTTGAAGCAGGAGCCTGATAAGCTCTGGAGGGCCAGAAGGCATGAGTGGGCAGAGATTACCCTGCTGCAGAACATGCCCATTTTCTTCAAGCCCCAGAAGATACAAGGTGGGAGTGAGGTGGAAAGTGCCATTCACCACACAAGATCAATGGCATCCACCCTAGCAATACAGTTGAGGTCATCTCCAACTCTGGTGACAGCAGTCTGCATGCACCTCACAAATATGCCAACTGTAACAAGGTGCACTCTCCACAGAATAATACCTTATCACAGGCACCCGACCAGCTCCACGCCTTAGGCGTAGGTAAAGATTCTAACACTCTAGTCCTTGAATTTGGAATTTAAATTTAGGCCTAGCTAATGTAAATTGTCCTGTCCTCAAGATCCAGTACTGCAACTGAACACCCATGATTCCCTCTGAAATCCCTGGGGGGGGGGGTTCAGTGTGCTCAGCACTTCATAGAATAAGTAACATGAAAACATCATCAGCTGCACAACTATGGAGTATATTTGCAGAAGGTGTATGCTGTCATAAACAGCAATTCAGAAGGTTAACAGCCATGTTCTTGCCTTTATGACCTCAATATTTATCCTGGGAACAAGCATCAATTATCCGTAGGCCTCAGGCAGTAAGACAGAGATGCACTTTCATCCTAACTAGAGCAGATTTAAAATTTACTTACTTTGCAGGAAAAGTTGAAATTCTAACCAGCATTTTCATTTTATATTATTGACAATGAAAATATTTTTCCAAGACTTGTAATCTTATAAAAAAGGTTAATTTTTTTTTACAGCAAGATCAGAAATTGCCTTAATGGTTATAATGTTATATTTAGCTTCATATACATGACACGAATCACATTTCACAGGTATGGCTAAAAAATTCCAACCTCGAGCAAGAGAAACATTTCTGAGCCACTCAGACAAAGAATATTTTGTGGCCAGTTTGTAGAGGAGCAGTTATGAAGACATGTTTGCTTGTGTTAAGTACTGAACATTCAGACTCCTAGTTCTATCACTATTAGTAAGAGGCGCATCTTTCAAGGAAATTTGCCCATCTGGACAGTTACAAATAATTTTACTTTGCTAGTCACCCCTCTATAGACTACTGTAATCCCTTGTATAGTAACTTCTTGAATAAAAGAGAATGTCATACCTCCCCCCCTCAACACTGCTTCTGCTCACCTTTACAGTACAAGTCTGATCACAGAACTGCAGAGTTGAAAAGAGGTTGAAGGTCATCTAGTCCAACCCCTTGCTATAAGACAGGATATCCTCTACCTACAGCATTGCAAAGAGATGCTGGTCCAACATCTCATGACCATGGGAATCATTCCATTGATGTCAATGGAATCAGACCTGCTACTCTTGCAAGCCAGCTTGAGATAAAGTAATATTGAAATGTCTGTTCTATTAGAAAGGCAGCACTAGGTCACCCTAGAGGATCAAAAAATGGGCATGGAAAAGGGAAAGTTTGCTTCCCCTTAAACACAGATCTTCAACTAACAGAAGTGCAAAAGAATCTCTTGTAGCCCTTCTGAAAATGGTACGATATTGAATATGCAGTTGCTTAACAGAATAGGTGTGATGAAAAAGGTGGTATGTAATTTGTTTATAGATCACAGTAAGGCATCCAACCACTCGATCGTAATCTAAACAAGACACAAAAACAGAAGTTTCCCCTTGTAACTCTTCCAGGAATATTGTACTACACATCATTGAAATTCCCTCTAGATTTTGGTATGCTTGGAGCAAAGCGTAACCCATTTCCCCCTCGTCAACACACCTCATAGCAGCCAACTACCTGCTATTAATTTGTTCCCTTCACGCATTCAGTAACTTGCACAGCTAGGCAAAGAGCTTCTGTCTTCACACAAATGTGGCCATCCAGCACCAGGGCTAAGACGACGCGGTCTTTTCCTTTTCATGGGGTATTCTGCCCATAGTGTAGAATTCTTGATTTGGACGCAGATCAGTAAAGTGAGCGATGCGGTTTGACATGGCAAAAAAGGCAGCAATCATGCCTACGTCCCAGGCATCTTCACGGTCAAAACCATGCGCATCCAGCTTTTGGTAGTGCTCTTCGGTAATGTTATCAGAATGGCAGATCGCAAGAGCAAACTCCAGCATGGCCAGCTCCCGATCGGTTAGGTCTGCCAGTTTCCAGTTCACAACAACCTATAAAGGAAGTAGAGCTACTAAGGAAATCTGTTCCAAGCCTGGAAATAGTACAGATTGGTTCAAAACTACCCAGACTTAGGAATCCAAGCCACCAACCAAGCCGATACCGTTTCTTGGAGAAACAAGCACCTCCAGGAATGCTCACTAGAGAGATTTTCCTCTCTGCTGCCATCATGCATGTATTTTTCAGTGCCCCTCTTTTCAAAAGTGAATGCAGGGGTGGGAACCTTTCCCTCCCCATGGGTCACTCTGAAAATTAATACAAGCTCTGTCGGCCCAGATGGGAGTTGGGGATGGAAGTTCTTAAGGGATGGGTTCAGATCACAGATCTATTCCTTACCTTTGAGCGCATACTCTCCTCTCTGCTCAGTTGTCCAGTGCTTGGGACTAGATCCAGGAGCCAGAACAAGGAAATGGAAAAGGAACTAAATAAAAATGAGCTATGGCGTAGATTTGGCCCATCAGGCCCGAGATTCCCCAGCTATGCCTTAGAGCATGAGGGGAACAAAGAGATGGCCTGTTGGTGGTCAGGCTGCTTAACTTCTCTTTGAAGTCTGCTCCTGGCTAGTGCATTAGAGAAACCTCGTTTCTTCTGCATCTAGCCCCCTCAGCGCTCTGGATAAGGAAGGCCCTCTCTGCAGTGGCTGTGTGCCAGTTCCATAGAGGATCCAGGGAGAGGGGTTGGTCACAAAGGAATTAGGCACAACAGATTCAACACAATCACCTATGCTAGAAAAAGCACTATTTCCAGAACGGCGGCAACAATGAGATAATGACAGACACAGTTACCGTAATCCACCACTCCCTTATTCCAGAGAAGTCCCTGCAGGAGTTAGATGGGACTACTCAAGAGCAAGTGGATTGTAAGTCATAACCATTATGTCCATGGATCAAAGGAAGGGAAAGAATCCATTCCACTCTGAGCCTCAGCGGAGATGTGCTGCATGTAACTTGTTTAGTTGGGCTTTGCAGGAGGAGTAGAGGCGTGGCTGTCTGCCTATTCAGTTCTAGGAATTTTCTCCAATTAAAGGCAAAAGTGATCCAAAATAAAATGATGCATTACTGGCTTATGGAGGGTTTGAATATTCCTTGGAGTCCAAGGAGGCCTCAATAGGCAGAATAGAAGTAGTACAAACTTGTACTCATTAAGAGTACTGGAGTTTCCACTACTACTCTTGGGATATATCAGTTAGAAGCTAAACAAGGAGAAGCAAGTGGAAAGAGCTATTCCATTCATCTGCAGCGCAGCAAGCCACTTTATGCAGGCAGATCCCAGAGCCTAAACTGGAGGACAGTATGGGATCAGAATCTTGGACAACTCAAATGAGGAGGAAAAGGAGAGGCTATTTTTGAATATGTTATATCATTTTCTCATACTACAAGGCAGCACATGTAAAGCAGGCATGGGAGGAATGTACTGACTATTTTCAGTCAGTAAGTATGAAACACACTGACCTGGTCGGCCACAGCTGGCTTTTTAGAATATATCCGGTGTAAAGCACCATGTGCAACTACACAGTAAGGACAACGGTTAACCACACTGGTGGCCACAATGATGAGCTCTTTGTCAGCTTTGCTGAGTCGTCCTGTGAAAGAAAGAGAGAGAAACATAAGAACTCTAATTTAAGCTTCCTTTTTATTACATGAAATTAAAATACATGCAGAACTGATCATTTACTTGGGTACCAAAGGGCCATGGGTCAGAAGGAAGTGAGATATATTGGACAATGCCTTGGAAAATATATAAAAAGGCACTTTGGGCACTACTGGTAGGTAGGTGATTATACAATGAAGAGGTGACATCCTGCAGCCTCACACCCAGGAGAGAGAGAGAGAGATGAGGCACGGGGTGAAAACTAGGCATTCCCTAGCTGCTGCTGCTCCTCATTGATGCTCTCTTTACTGTCCTGTCATTCAAGGTCCTCTTCTCCCCTTGTAACTAAGCTAAGCATGTGCACCTGCAACTTCTCAACTTCATAAATGTATCCTTGCCTCTCCCTATGTTCCCCTCTCTCCCTAGTCTCCCCCTAAAGTGTCTCAGAGCAGGAACCTGTCTAACTAATGATCAGTGCCAGGTACATTGCTGGGGTGATGTAAATAATGATAAATTTTGCAGCCTGCCTTCCCCAGGATGCCAGAAAAGACCATCTTAACACTCCTTTTTGGCTTCAGTTTAGGAAGCCAGAGTAAGTTGCAGCAGGGAAAGGATTCAGTCCAGAGGTCATAGGTAAATAGGGCCCAACTTGCAAGCATTTAAGGCATGTGCTTCGCTTTACTGAGGGACCCAAGTTCACTGCGTACTGGCACCAATGGGGAGAACACCGTGAACACAGGTCCCTGTGAGAAAAGCCCTACAAAGCGGTAGCCCCATCAACCATTCCCATGAGGAAAGATACTGGTTCCAGTTCAGGGATGGATGGATGGAACTATTTTGTGCATACTTCAGAGTCCAATGATTCATTTTTGTTATTTCTTGCTCCTTAGTAAGTTAATTTTTAACTCACATTTAAAGGCCTGTGTGATGTTGCAAGTCTCCCTGACCTAGAATGCGGGTGGGGAGTGAGATAATAAACTTGGATGTTCCCTGCTTATGAAATAATGTTCTGTTACCAGTCAAGACTAGTTGTCATTCCTACCAACCTGGCTAATAGCTTGTCTTTATTGGCAAGGGTCTGTATGAAAATGTACTTCAGAGTTAAATGTAAGACATGGTAATCTACACATGCCATCTTCACAACAGAGAAATGCAGGTGGCCTTTGGATTTCTCTTTGTCCTTCCCAAGTGCCAGTGCATCTTACTCATCAGTACATAATTAGCAGCAGAGCACTTCACAGAGAATCACTCATAGTCAGAATCTTACGGCAACCAATCATCAATTTTTGCAGATTGCCATTTATTAAATTGCACGTAGCCATTATGGTGGCCTTTGGAAAGCCACGTTGCGTTCCTGAATCTGCAGACAGACCTCCTGTTCTGCTGCCACCACTGCCTATAGCGGTCAAAGGATTGGTAGCATAAAGCAAATAAAACTTTAGCGAGTTCCTTTCCCCCCTCAGAGTTCAGAACCCTGTGGGCAGTCAGGAAACCGTGGGGAAGCATGTCAGCTTAGCACAGAGGTGGATAACCTATTTCTTCCCAGGGAAGGTTTTCAAAATTAAAACAAGCTCCATGGGCCAGACAGAAGTTGGGGGGCAGGGGGTGCTTAAGGAGTGTGCTCAGAATAGAGAAAGGCCCAAAATCATGGATCTATGCCGTGGATCAACCCCTAACTTTGAGCACATGCCTTCATCTCCACTTCCTTTCTTGGAGATCACTGTTTCAGTGTTTGAAGGTAGCCGTTGGTCCGATCCAAGAATTCAAAAAGGGCCAAATAAAAACACACAGTCATGGGCAAGATTTGGCCCATGGGTTCCTCACACCTGGTTTAACACTACTGCTGCTGGAACTCACTACTGGCCTGAGCTGCAGAGGCATCAGCCAGGATAGATGTTCTAGCAGGGGTGGCCAAGAGGGAGGGGG
>QEPC01006122.1:1321490-1343169 GCA_003113815.1 Sphenodon punctatus | reverse complement strand
GCATCTTCATGAATGTTAGACCCCTTGTCTCTCCCTCTGTTCCCCTTCCTAAGTCTCTCCCCCAGCTCCTGTCTCTCAGATTGTAAGCCCTAGGGGCAGGGACCGTGTCTATTTTATTACTTTGTAAAGTGCCAGGTACACTGCTGGCGCTATATAAATGTTTGTTAATAATAATAATAATAATAATAATCCAAGAAACTGAGGGTCTACCAAGAGAAGAATAAAAAAGGGCCTCTGAACGACCATAATGAAATGTTCCTAAGGGTTTCTCCAAGAAAGTCCTTGAGAGAAGGATACCTATTATGTTTATAGCAATGAAGCTTGTTCGATGACAATGTAAAAAATTTCACAAAACAAAAAGTTCCACTGCACATAGCTTAGATACAATGGGAAATGTTGCCCCAGGAATAGTAGATAACATCTTGGGAAGAAGAAAAAGGAGCTTAGGTTACAAGAGGAACAAAAAATAACAACTTTGGCTGAGAGCAGTAGCTACATTTTCTTGCAAAAGAAGCTGCAAATCTTGCTGTAAAACTGACTGACACCTGTAACCAGAGGCTAAGACAAGCAGGATTCTGGGCTCAGGCCACCACCAAAAGCCAAAATTAGCCTCCCCGTGAAGGCTTGTCTACTTAGGGAAATGGTGTAAAAATAAACAGAGCGATAGCTGACTCCACTTAGCTATTTCAATATAAAATCCTAGTGTAAAATAAAACAGTGCAACTTTATAAAGTGCGCTCAGCTAGTCAAGGGTACCTGTTGCCTTTAGTGAGCCATGATTTTACCAGCGATTTTGACTTTAGAGGGACTATTGCATTAGTGCCTGTGGGATCCAGGCCAAGGGTTTACAATCTAAGATCACTAACTTGAGTCAATGATTCTGATTCAAGAACACCTTCACAAACGTGGACAGGTCCTGAGTTTTGCCATTAGCTTCACCGGGGCTGGGAGTTAGACCCCCAAATCAAAGATTTAGGGGGGTATTTATGGGTTTGATTCTACTCTGCACGCTGCATGTTACCCCACACGCCAGGGTAATCGTAATCAAAATGGGTCAGGTCCCAGTTGTGAATAGGCAACACAGGGGGCAGGATGGCAGAATGTCAGGCTGCGAGTGAGAGGGGCAGCAGGGAGAAGTAGATTCCCTCTTCTTCTTCTCCTCCTCCTCCTCCTCCTCCCCAGTTGCTTAACAGCTGCCACTGCCTGGACCCACCCAACTAGGGTGGCCAGATATGCAAATTTTAGAACTTATGAGAAATACAGGTTGCAGGGCTGTATTGGAGTCAATGCCCTGCAACCTGTATTTCTCATAAGTGTCCTCTAACCGTTGCCTATCTGGCCACCTCACCCCCAACCCACAGCGTGCTTTGTGACAAAGATCATCTTCAATGAGGAGGGAAGGGATGCCAGGAGGCTGCCCTGCCCGTTAGATTCGTACTCACAGACACACAGCCCCGGCGGAGCTGCAGGAGGCTGGTAAGAACCCTCTTCATGGTGCTCTTTCTTTCTTTCTTTCTGCAGCCTGTTACAACCGCAGCAACAGGGAAGCGAGAGGCGCGGCTGGGGGCCTGCTGCTACCAGCCAATCTGCAGGCAAGGCGCACGGAGCGGAGGTGAAGCGCATGCTTACAGCAGCGCCCCGGTCCCGCCTCGCAGCAGAGGAGGGATTAGTAGGGCAAAGGCGGAGACAAGCAGCAGCAAACAGGGACGGAGAAGGGTGGGGAAACCCAGAGGCACAAAGCAGGGAGGAACGGCCGGCCAGATGACCCTTCCTTTAAGTGTCACAAAACCCCGCCGGAGAACAGGCCCCTCCAGCCTCCGAGAATCCCGCAGAACAGACACCGCTCAGACTATAAGCTAAATAACTCCACATCCAAAATTTGCCACCTTGAGAAGATCGGGTTTTGCAATGAATATTGGTTTTGGCACCATAAACAAGTTACTCTGCGGTTGAAAGCGACTCTCTCCCCTCCTTTTCAATTTTTAATATTTTTGTTGTTGTAAATGTCATTTAAAATTTGGGGGAAAGCTCTATTTCGATAGCCTCAAAACCCTAACCCTAATTTTATTTTAGAAAATGTGTAGACTAGAGCTGGTCAAAATCATCTAATATTCTGATCAAATTCTTTTTTGGTCAGAAAAAAAATATGCATGCTTTTTTCAGTTTACAAAAAATAAGATTTTGGGAGAAATGTAAAAAAAACATTTTTCAGGAAACAAAATGTACACCATGAAACGTCCATTTTGAGATTTTTTTATGCAAATAAAGATTATAGACTGGGTGTAGAGTAGAAACAGCACATCTTGGCCACTGACCCAAAGGCCAAAGAGGGTACCCTAGAGGTTAGGAGGGTGTTGAGGACTGTATCAGAATAGCTCAGATCTTTTAGGGCCTGGCATTCAATTTCCATGCAATCAGTTTGATTAGGTCCAAACCCTTGTATAGGATTGGCCCCTGACTAAGTAAATTTGGACATTTTGAGGGAATCAGAGGTTCTGCGATACTTAGATCGCTCAGATATGAGAACCATGGTTCCTTGGCCAAAATGGAGTCACCACGATTACGTGAGCTCGTTCACTGTGGGTTTTTGCTAGAGTCCTGCCTATGGGAGGGAATGGAGGGAAGGCATAGAGTAGGGTTGCCGGCCAGGTCTGGTTGAGGGCATCTGCGACCATTGCATCTCGGTGTCTGAACCTTGACATGTACCGGGGCACTTTTTCATTTCTGGGAGCCACAATCTGTGGCATGATGAACTTGTGCGCTATCAGACCGAATGCTTCCTTGCATAAGTGTCCATTCCCCCAGATTGACTTGTCATCTGCTGAGCCAGTCTGCTGTGGCTTTGTCCGTGCCCCTGATGTGCAAGGCCTTTAGGGATGCTATCTGTGGCTCCACCCATGGGAAGAGTTGATGTCTCCGCATGAAGTTTTTTTTTACATTTGGAGTCCCCCTGGATTGTTCAAATAAGCCTTTGCTGTGATGTCAGTATAGCTCAACCCATGCTGACCCTGGATCTGATTCGCAAAGTGTTGCAGAGCTAGTCTCACTGTCTTTAGTTCTAGCCAGTTGATGCTCTGTAGACTTTCCTGCTCTGACCACTGGCCCTGCACAGTCACCCCGTCAGGCTTGCGTCTGTGAGGGGAACCCCCGTGCGTGAGCCTGTACCATTGTAATCACCATGATATGGCTTTCTTTACCTCTCAGGTGACTCGTACTCATGGGTTTAGACCTCTTGTCATTTTCAATTGCAGTGGTCTCAGCAGCTGCTGGAGTGACTGGAGATGGAATCGAGCTCACTGTAGCTGTTGCATGCAGGACACCAGCAAACCCAGGAGGCTGCCCAGGGTTTTTAGCCGCAGACTGCTCGCCTGCAGGATCCTCACCATGGCTCGAATCTTCTCTTACCTGTTAGTCCCCCTGAAATGGATTTCAGGGTTTCCATGCAAAACTTCCAGGTTCTTACTCTCCTGTTCAGCCGCTTCAGATCTAGCACTGCCCTCCACTCTCCAGACTTTTTTGGTACGAGAAAGGATTGCGTACAGACCTTGTCCCTGTTTGTCGAGTGGAACTGGTTCTGTCGCTCTAATGACATGAGGCCTGTTGATTTCCAGCAGCATGGCTCCATGTTTGACCTGCTTCGAAGAAACGGGAGAGGAGAATTCAATTAAGTGCTTTATTGCAAAGCCAGAAGCCTATTGCACAGTTACAAAACCATTCCGGAGTATAAAAATTGACAGGGACAAAATCAAATAGCAATACAATCTTATAAGAAATCTATTTAAATAATTTCCCTTATTTTAGTAATACAAAGAAATTTTGAGACAGCTAAATTTGACAATACAGCTACATAATCTATCGTGCCACTTCCCCAAAGGGAGGTAAAAAGTTAAGGCTCATGGATAATCACCCCTAATTCTCCCATTCAACACCCCCAAATTAGCTTGGTAAAAAATTATTGCCAAGACAGATCCATTTTTATTAATGCCCGTATCTCCCGAAACCCTTTCTAAAAGAGGGGAATAATCTTCTGACCAGAAGTTCCCAAATTGAAATAATTTGTCATCAGTCTGGCCTAGCTGAGCATTAAAATAACCCCCTAGAAGAATAAATGCTTCTGGGAACAACAGATCTAAATTATACCAAAAAACCCAATAAAGTTTCCCATATTGTGTCATTATATAAAGCGGAGAATACATTCAGTATTAACATAGTGATCTCTGCTGTTTGTAATTTAAATCCACAAATACCCCCGGGACAATTTCCAGTAGCTGAGCCCTTCCAAGTTGGTTTGACAGCCAAAAGACATGCTAATCCTCCAGAGGGTCTTCCCTTATTCATAGGGGGAACTGCATTCATCATAAAGCTTTCATAGACAGTTAATAATAAATTCCCAGTAAGCCAGGTCTCCTGGAGGAAAATATCATAGCCCATAAGGAACTGCAGGAAACCTTTATCAACTAATTTTGATTTCCACCCCGATACATTCCAGGATACTAAAGAGATTGTGTTCTGGTCACCCTCTATAGTCAATCAATCATCAGCTACTAGAACACGTGACATTACTTACTGCCCGTCCGTCCCTGAGACCACCTCCTGCCTCACTGCCAGCTTCTGTTGGTAGGGCAGGTAGGGACGGCTGAGTGCCTTCCCCTAGCTGGCTCATACAGGCTTGTTGACTCACTGATACCCCAGGGGATAGGGATTTAGCCTCTCTAAGACCTTTCCCTAGATGAAACAAGGGAGGGCTCTAACATCATTAGCTGGCTTGCATCTAATGATGCCTCTATTGATTCAAGCAATGGGATACTATCTCCCAACTCAAATTCCTCCAAGTACCTTGATTTGTCCCAATCGTAACTCATTACTTCAGGGTCACTCAAACCTGGCTTATTAACGAACACCATACCTGGATCCTTTTCCCCATCAACAAACACAAATTTTCCTTCCTTCCCCTTAATAGGGGGAATTAGTCGTACATCTGGTACTAAAGATGTACTAACTGCCTTAGCATGCAGCTCCACCAGTTTCCTATGCAGAAAGCTAAATCTGGCCAAGGCACATTTTTGCTCCTCCACAGAAGATGAATAAAAGGAATTCAGTTTTTCCCCCCCCATTAGACCCTAAACTGCACATCTCGTACCTCTCAACATTTCCCAACAACTCCACTATTTATTCAACTAAGTTATGGGCCTGGGCTAACCCACTCCCAGACTCCATCCTTTCTCCCCTGTTCCATACTCTATTTATAGGCCCACGGTCTCGTGGCCCTATAGTTAAGGTGGTAGCAAACTCTCATTGAACAGCGCCTATGCTGTTCAATGGGAGTCAGTAGAGCAAAAACTTCTGGTTGGAAACCATTCTAGCTTTCCTCCAGCAACATGTGTTCTGGGATTACAAACAATGAAGGGGAGTCCAGGGGCGGGGTGCGATCTGAAGGTGAAGGGGTCCCCATCCCTCATCTGCCTTTGCCTGCTAGTAGTGCTGCAGCAGTAGCGGGACACCAGGCCACCAATTGGACTAGGAGATAAAGCTGTTTGTTTACAAACTCCTCCCCACATGAGTGATCAGAAGGTTGTTGCCTTGTAAAGAAGGTTCTTCGAGATAGCATCCAACATTCTCACAAATGGGTTGTGCATGCTCACCTTATTCAAATAATAGACCACATGATGGTCTCGAGCTCCTCTAGTATAAAAAGCACTCCCCCTCAGAATGACAGTTCCTTCCAACCCTTTCTAGGAATATAAGAAAATTCCATGTGGGGTTGGAAGGGTGGGTGTTGTGAGAATGTTTAGAGCCATGGCGGGTGAGGGATGGGGACCCCTCCACCTTCAACCGCTGCCCCTGGACTCCCCTTCATTGTTTGTAATCAGAGAACACATATGTTGCTGGAGGAAAGCTAGAATGGTCACCACTCGCCAAGCAGAAGATTTTGCTCTACTGACTCCCACTGAGCCATCTCAAAGAACCTTGTTTACAAGGCAGCAACCCATGAACACGCAGAAATCTGCGTGTTCATGGGTGGGAGAAGCCCATGTAAAAAGGGCCACATTCTCACAACTGTCTTACTTATACTATCTTAGGTATGAATTTAGGATGTAAAGCAATATCTATTGTGTCTTGGAAAATCTGCAAATATGGTTCTGAGATTATTATGGCTGCTATTTCACTAACTCTTCTTAATGAAGTTATTGCTAACAGGAATACTGTCTAACCCACCACCCCATAACCAGTTCATTTGCACTCCCTATATAATAAATTCACGCTGCCTCAGGTGCGCAAATGAACTGGTTATGGGTGGGAGGCAGTATGAATTGATTATATGAGGGGTGAGGACGCAAATGAACTGGCTATGGGGTGGCAGCAGCATGAATTGATTATGGGGGCACAACTGAACTGGTTATATATGTCTCTTTGCATGGCATAATGAACTTAATAAGCTGGCTGCATTTTGGGTGTCGTGTGTGTTTGATAACAGTGCCTCCAGGCCTGCCGAGCCAGGCGGCACCCCTAGGCCCGCCGGCAGGACACAAAGAGGGGGGCCCATCTTGACTTCTTGGCCACGGGTCCATTGCACCCTAGCTATGCCCCTGGTCTAGTGTGCGTGACTGATCAATTTGAATGAATGTGTGAGATGAGTATGTGTGTACTGTGTATGGATGATTGTGAGAGAGATCAGTTAAAATGAGTACATAACTGAAATTAAACTGTATAACATTCCTTATCACGTATAAGTATTGTTCAGTCACCATACCACACATACGTAGCTTAATTTCAGTTGTCATAACAATTTTTTATTAATGAATAAGAAAAGAACAATGTATAGATTGGTCTGATATTTAATAAAGTTGCCTTAACATACAATTTACTGTCATATTAATGTTTGAGTAAAATTTGTAATGCTGCCTTAACAAGCTTCTTAAACCAAAGTTTTTTTGTATAGGTAATTATAATAATCTCCATGCCTTCTCCTTTATCAGGGGAACCTATAGAGGCCCTTACAAATTTCTGCATAACTTCACTCTGTGCTGTCACTAACATCTAACACCAAAGAATCCAAAGGTTTCCTTGATACTAATTCATCTTTCCCCTGACTTAGATTAAATAACCCATCAGTCTGTACATTTAATGATACATGAACCTCTTTATTCTCCCGACATAGGCTTAATTCCAACCAATCCTTTCTCGGTCTGTATGTTTGTACTAAACTTCTCATTCTTCAGATCCCTCCTTGCTATTCTATATTGGGAGACCCTACCAGGAATTAAATTTGAAACCAATCCAGTATAACTGGAAAGGAGAGGAGAGCAAGAAGTTTGGGGGCTGACTTCACAATTCTATTTGGTACCACTGTGATATCACCTCCAGAAGTTTTGGACAGGCCGCTGACTAAAATGCGGGTCCGCAATTTGCGGATTTCCCGCAGAATCCCCCTCCCCCACGGAATCGCCTGCCCCACTTCACCCACCACAGGCTGCGTAAATAAACACACTTAGGAGAAGGAGTGGTGGCAGCGGCAGCAGCTTCATCCAGCAAGCTCCCTATGCGGCTTCTACTAGCCACTTCCTGGCCCCTCCTAACAGGGCCTCCCAGAGTGATGTGGCCAGATGAAATCATTTGGTTGCATTGCTCTGGGAGGCTCTGTTGGGAGGGGTCAGGAAGTGGCTAGGAGCAGCAGCACGGGAAGTGCGCTGAATGAAGCTGCTGCTGCTGCCACCCCAGATGCGTTTATTTACTGCCAGGCTGGGAGGGGGGAGAGGCGAGCCCTGGCAGCCCCTCCCACCTGACGCAGCCTGGGAAAGGAGGCCCTGTGCTGGATTCGGGAGGGGGGAGGAGAAGGCAAGCCCTGGCAGCACCACCCCTCCCAATGCAGTGAGGCACGTTGTTGGGCCCCAAAGCCTCCCAGGCTCCTGCAGAATTTTCAAAATAATTCCGTGGTAGAATCAGGGCCCTGGCTTTGGAGCCTGCACCCCATGCCTGAACTTGTTAGTCAGTTCTGCTTTGATTGGTTTGAGCCGCTCAGGTTTCTGGGGCAGCTAGTGTTGGGAAACATTTTCTTCCCTTGCTACTTGGGTTTGAATTTATCCTCTCTAGAGAGCTGGGTCTGACTGTATCCCTTTCTAAAAGGCAGCTGAATTCCCTGCGTAACAGTAGGGGGGATGAAAAGGTTTATTTTTGGTTCCAAATTGTTGTAGAGTCTGCCTTTAAACCTTGTCGGTGGCATCAGCCATGACCTTTTCTAAGCATTTGGCAAACAACTTTGACCCTTGTTAAGGTCCACAAATTTTTTGCTACCAAATCCCCATTTCAGGATCTGAGCCATAGGCAGTGTCTAGCCATCGCACTAGCTGCCTTGGCAATGGAGGCCCAGGAGAGTGTCAAGAAGAGTCTGCCATGAAGGTGATGGCTTGAAGGATTTGGGATGTCATTATCTTTGATCTCCTTTCACAAATATTGGGGTCCTGTATGTCTTGGAACCAGCTGATGAGGGCTCAGGCTACACACGAGGTGAACGTGGCCACATGTAGCACCGTGGCTGATGCCTCAAATTCCCTTCTTAGGGCAGACTCAATTCTCTTGTCTGTGGTATCTCTGGGGAAGACTGTCTACCGTGCCAAGGAGGTCACCGCCGCGTCCACTTTGGGCGTGCGGAATATAATGCCTCTTGCGCTCTTGTCATCCTATAGGACCTCCCAGGCTGCTTCCATTCAGATATTAATTTTTCAAATGCCCTGTCTAGGGGAACCCCCTTATCCTTTTCATGGGCCTGGCGGATATGTGCCCTTGGGCGATTCTTAGGAGGCCTCCTCCTGTATTTTCTCTTTTGGTTGTAGTGTTTTTATCACTTGCTTCATGAGCTCATCCCTATATTGCATAGGGAATTTCCTCTCTTGGTCATTATGAAAGGTTGCTTGTTTGGGATCTGTCCTTCCTCCAGGGAGGATTCAGAATCCCTTTGAAAGTCTTCTCCAGACTTCCCTGCCCCCCCCTCCCCCCCTTCCTCCTCTGATCAGAGAGGGTCTCTTGCTGGACTTGGGCCTGACTGGAGGCTTCTTCGGGTAGAGGATAGTCCGACCTGTGGTTGGAGCTGCAGGACCTGAGTCCTCTGCTTTGGATTGGGAGTGATCTTCTGGGGAGTCTAGCAACACTGCAGGGCTGGGCTTTGTAGCTTGTTTGCCTTTTCCCACCCTTTTACTGGGTGATTTTTTTGCTAGAGCCCGTGGAAGTGGAGGGAGATCGCCTCCTCTTGGCTCTAGGGCATGCCCTGCCTTCCTCAGGGAGGACATTATTCTCCCTAAGCCCTCGCGACTGTCTCGGGGGGCAGCTGAAGCTCGTTCTTCCACTTTCTCTTTTCCATCCACGGAGCTGCTTGCTCTCTGCTTTGTGCCCTGGGCTGCTCCTGGGCTGTTCTCTGGGTTGCTTCCTGGGCTGGTTGGGGTTAGTGTGGGACTTACCTGGTGCCATTGTGGGTGCTTGATTTCTGGGCCACAGCGTAGGAAGAGTCTGACCTGCAGTTGAAGCTGCAGGACCTGGGCCGCACTGTGGGCCCGAGCTAGGTTGGCTGGAAGGCGGGGGGGGGGGGGGGGGGGGGGGGGGGGGGGGGGGGGGGGGGGGAGCAGCATGTAGTACACTCCCCACTCTGCCAGGCCCAAAGGCTGCAGAGAGCTGCTGTGTGCGATCTAACCTGCTGGCAGACACAGCCTGCCCTATGGTTGAGCTGCTGCTGGATGCTTGCATCCCTCTTTTGAGGGAAATTTGCTTTTGTACTCTAAAAATGCTCCTCTATGGGGAGCAAGCTAAGTCTGCTCCTGCTTGGTCCAGAGGCAGAAACGAAACTGAAGAGGCAAGAAGGATCATTCCTATGCGCATGCTTCAGAAAAGAGGTTTCTGCCTCTGGCTGGTGGAATAGGGGAATTACCCTAAAGTGAGGACTGTCAAGCATCCAGGATGAGAACACCTTTTACCTTGTTGATATATCTGGTTGTGATTTAAACACAGGGAAAAAGAGACTTTAAAAAAAATTAAAAATGGAGAGATTTCCCCATTTAACATGAAAAAAAAAAAACCTCCCGCCCCCAACTTCCAAGTGTCTGGTTTCCAGATTTTATTACCATACCTATTTCTTCATTATGTGCAAGTTGCAGAGGGTCTTTCCTCTATGATTGTTTCGGTTATACTTGGCCAAAATTCCTTTATTCCCCCCCCCCCCAAGGATCAGTAAAATTGCCAATGGCCACCTAACTTCATTGAAATAATACTTTTCATTAATATACCATCCTTCCACTTTTTCTCAGTCTCTGGAAACCCTGAGAGAAAAGACAAAGCTCAGCACATAAGATAAAGATGCCCAAATCTGGTTTAGGGATAGCTACATACGAGTCCTTACAGCCAGAAAAGACCACTGTGATCAGCTAGTCTCCTGTACAGACCGTGTTTATAATCCAAGTTGATTAAACTCTCTCTTTTAGGAAGAAGAGAAACAATGACTCCCCTCAAACAATTGCGATTCCCCACCCTGGTAAAGTTCTAGGGCTACTCCACAGGAACTGACGTGTGGATTAGACAGTGGACCTATGTTGAGTTACCTTCCCCGCTAGAAAGCTGCATTGTATTTCAATGCTAAACTTGTCTTTCTGCAATTTTTGCCCACTGGAACTTGTGTTTCATTCTTGCAGAGACTGGCAACTACTAGTATCAAATTTAGATGTAGCCCATTTCCCTCCCCCCTCCATAGTAGCATTAGGTATCCTGGGTAGTTGTTGATACTCTGCATTTTTCACAGTTCCTTCAAAGGTCAGAAGTAATGCCCTCCTTTCCAATGCACCCCATGTTTCTGAGCATCCATATGCTATTGCTGACAAAGCTTGCCGGGTTAGACAATTTTTTCAAGCTTTAACATTGTTATAAGCCTTACATAAAGCTGCTAACTCTCTTAATTGTTCTGCTTGAATCAGCCACTTTTGTTTCATCTAGAAAAATCAATAGCATCCTCGTTGTTAGCCTTTATAGAAGGGCCCATTACAAGCCCATAGGTAAGGGAACATTTGGGGGGTAGGGAAGGAGAGAAAAGACCTCTACCTTCCGCTATACATTTTTTTTTGTGTCCATCAAAGAAATAATTTGTGTTCCTGGTTTCCCCCCTCAGTTTCTTACGTCTGAAAACTCAGGTGTGTGACTGTAGGCATAAGGCCAGAGAATAACAAACAGTTCTGGTAAGAAAATGTCTGCCTAGAGGGCCTCTGTCCAATCTGAACTTCTAAAGGCAAGTACAATTTTATAGAACACCTACTGTACTAGCCCAGAGCAGGGTCTGCTCACACTACAAGCTTCTTAACCTGCCCAGTCATTCTGGTTTCTGAGAGGCATATGTTGGAACACAAGACCCTAGGGAGAAATCCACTAGATGTTTCTCTGACCTTTTATGCTTGTGTGGTCAGTAGCCACACTATGCCTCATTCACCAAACTACGAGCCTCAATATAACCATAGGGCAGGGACCCATCTTCACAAATATTTATCCACCTCCTTCTTAAAAACCTCCAGTGATGAGGATTCCACACGTACCCTCTGGTTTCCTGCACAAGGTTTCTGTTAATTTGCTTACACCTCTGTATGGCCCTCGACGTTACGTTGCAAGTTAAGATACTAAGCAAATTACAGGTTTCCTACACCACCCTAACTCTGCCCACCATTTTGTCTTTAATGGGTTTTGATTATAGGAGGGCACAGGGTGAGTGGAGCCAATGAGGAAGTATTGCTTGTTTGACTATTTTGTCATGCAAGGAGAGCACAATTGCCTATGTATAGCTACTGTTATCTGTAAAAGAATCAAGTAGCAAGGGGCAGCTTCCAGTCTGGCAACCACCAGAGAGTCTTCTAGGAAAGGGCTCCCACACAGTTCTTCTCCCTTCTGGCATTGCACTCTTTTGGAGCTATGCATGCTGGATGGTTGATTGGACAGAGCTAAGGACGTAAGCCACCCTGAGCCTCTGGGAAGGGCGGCATATAAATAAATAGATTATATGCCTTTAAGGACATAGCCTGAGCCAACAGCAAAGGTATTCTTCAGACTCAGCCAGCCATGACTGTGGCACATGATATGCATGGGCCTCCTGCTGGCACTGACCGCTAGCATCAGCATCACCCAGAGGATCATCCTGCCAAGGTAGTTCACTTCTCAGAACTTTGAGGCACAATCCTCACCTGTTTAAGCCAATGAGAGTTTTGCTAGACAATAAAACTAGCTCATTAACAATAAGATGCATTTTAACCTTATATAACCCCAAAGATAGATTAAACAACTGATGGAAACTTTCTATATCTGTACCAATTTAGGGGAGAGGGTTGTGGTTTTTTTTAAAAAAACAAACCACCTAATAGCACTCATGCTTTAACTGAAAGCCTGACACTGGCAATTTAATTATTTTCATACCTTTTAATGTTGACACGGCTCCTTGATTTATGAAATATTTAGCTTTATTTTAATTATTAGTAGCTGTTTTGTCAAGGCTTAAAAGCCGAGGGAAGGGTGTTTGAGCAAATCAGGATGTGGGCTGTGACGCAAGATAAAATTCTTAGTGACCGAGTTCAAGAAATAAGTGAGTTTTGTGTGACTGGGTGACCTTTGAACATGTATTACTACTTATTGTTATTGGGGAATGTGGATGTTAAATCCTACCTTCTTTCCTCAGGCATGTTCAGTACCTTTGTGAAATAGGTCAGATTGCTTTCCTACCTAGCCTTTCGTCCTTGGCTTGCCAGCATGCCCTTGTATTTCCAACTAGTAGTTCACAGCTACCATCAGGGCCTCCAAGTCCAATGTGAGCCCACGATTTGCAGATTTCCTGCAGAATGCCCCCTCACCCCCCATGGTATCTCCTGCCCCACTTCTCCCAGTGCAGAATTTCCAGCCTACGCAGGGGAGACATGAGGCAGGAGATTCCACAGGGGGATGAATAAACCCTTGGAGCCCCCCCCCAAGACTAGGTTGCATTGGGAGGGGGGCTTGCCCCCCCCCCCCCCCCAATGAACACATTTAGTAGCGGCGGCAGCAGCAGCAGCTTCTTTCAACACTCTTCAGTCGCTCCTTCTGGCCGCTTCCTGGCCCCTCCTAACAGGGCCTCCCAGAGCAGCGCGGTCAGATGACATCATCCGGCTGCATCGCTCTGGGAGGCCCTGTTAGGAGGGGCCAGGAAGCAGCCAGAAGGAGCGGCTGAAGAGTGTTGAAAGAAGCTGCTGCTGTCGTCATTGCCACCACTGCTAGGTGTGCTCATTTGCCAGGCTGTGGAGGGAAGGAAAGCCCTGGCAGTCTTCTCCTCCCCCCCGCCCCCCAACGCAGCGGGGGGAGGAAAGGCCCTGCATCGCATCTATGAGGCTGGGGGGGAAGGGAGGAGGCAAGCCCTGGAAGCCCCTCCCCCCTGCAGCACAAGCCAGCATGGCGCGGTGCAGAATCAGGCCCCGAGACTCCCACACTCACATGGAATTTAAAAAAAAATTCCATGGGAGAATCAGGGCCTGGCTACCATCTGTGTGTTGTGTACTTTGCTGTATTCTCATAACCTGCAGCACTTAATATCTTTTGAGTTCCAAGAGTCCCCCTAATAATAGTCAGCTGTTTCTTACTGCAGAATCTTTTGTATCCAACAGTATTTTACAGTTGCAACTTGCTATAGTCAAAAATAAAAGACAGACAGATTTAAAAAACATATTTCAATTGTATTTCAACTGTGTTTTGTCAAACTGTGAAAAATCAATTCCATTGGGTAACAAACCAATATGTTCTAGACTACTCCGTAAACTTGACCTTTTCGCATTTCAGACGCCCTATGTGGAGATACTTTTGCTGTGCTTCGCCAAAGGGATTTTATCAGGTTGCTGACTGAAAAGCTGCATGTGCCACATTCACAAGACACTCTAGAACCTGCTTCACATTACTGTAATTAGGGACTTCATTTGGTTTAAGGGTCAAGTAGAGTTAACCAACTCTATGACTTCCCCCTCCCGCCCCCCTATTTTTTAATTTTTATATAAATGACAGAAGGGACAAAAACAAATGTTATGATAAAGCCAATGTTCAAACCATTCAAATTAAATGACAAATTAAAAAACATCATACATTATTTCACCCCAGTTTTCTACCATTCGTAAGTAGTAAGGCCTATACTGCTAAAACAGTTGCCACATTAGAGTACTGTATCATTTATCTACGAGAGCGTAGTAAGCAGTTTCAAATTAAAAAAAGGTTTTTCCTTTCCTCTCAAATTTTCCCATTTTTTGTTTAAAAAGTCAGTTTAAGTCCTGCTTAAAAATCTCTCAAGCTTGCAGTGCACAGAATTGCTGAAATACAGTCAATATGTGATGGTCCAGTTCAGCTGTAAATAGGAGGTTCTCCAAGGTCACCATGTACTGCTGGATTATCTGGTGATGCTGCAGACAGAAAGAAACACTTATTACTCTTGCTATTGGCTTTATTTGCAAAGGTATTATCATTAATAATTATTTATATAGAGCCAGTGATGTACCTGGCACTGTACAGTCAGTATTTACACACAGGTCCCTAACCCAAAGGGATTACAATCTAAGAGACAAGGAAGCGGGAGACAAGACAAGGGAGAGGTGAACATCAGGAGAGACAAGGATACACTCATGGTTTGAGAAGATGCAGGTGCACATGCTTAACTTAGTTACAGGGAAAAGATTCTGAAGGAGGGAGGAGGGTGCAATTTCACTCACGACAAGCTAGGGAAAGCCTGACAGAAGAGGTAGGGGTTCAGGAGGGATTTGAAAGTTGGGAGGGAGGAAGCAGAACAAACGTATCCAGGGAAGGAGTTCCAGGCCTGGAGGGCAGCAAGAGAGAAGGGGCCGAAGATGTTTAGAGGAGCAGGGGAGTCGCAAGCAGGAGAGGGTAGAGGCAGAGGAGGAGCAAAGCTTCCAGGCAGGAAAGTGGCGGGATACAAGAGCAGAGAGATATAGGGGAACAAAGTCATGAAGAGCCTTGAAGGTGAAGACCAGAAGCTTGTGTTAAATGCATTTCCCTAGCGGGAGCCAGTGTAGGGTGGAGGATGGGCTGAACGTGGTCAAACTGACGGGCAAGGTGGATGACATTGGCAGCAGAGCGTTGAACGGAGATCAGGGGGGTGAGATCAGAGCAGGGGAGACCAGTAAGGAGGACATTACAGTAATCAAGACAAGAGATGACTTAACAGTTCAAATTTTAGACTGGACCTAATTCACAACTCCAGTGGTCTTTCATATAAAGATATAGTCTGAAGGCTACAAGGTTATCCAATTTCTTGGCCACTGTGGACTGGATTGCATTGTGTGTCACCATGCATTACTTCTGTGGCACAGGGATAGTCAAGCCCTGTTCAAACTTA
Source organism: Sphenodon punctatus (assembly GCA_003113815.1). Classification (NCBI taxonomy): domain Eukaryota; kingdom Metazoa; phylum Chordata; class Lepidosauria; order Sphenodontia; family Sphenodontidae; genus Sphenodon; species Sphenodon punctatus. The sequence continues at coordinate 1,327,796 of QEPC01006122.1, read as the reverse complement.
TAAACATGAACTGCATGAGTTAAACATGCAGAGTTTGGAGCGGTTATTGCATATCATTTTGAAAATGTATGTTGTAGTTTTTTAAAAATAGCAATATTAAGGCTGCATTCAGATGTGCGGTTAATTCGCACAGCAGCAGCATTGTGCAATTTAAAGCAACGCACACTTTCGGGTTGGTGTGAATGCACCTACTGTGCACAATTCAGCATAATGCGAACTGTCGGAGTGCAGTTTTAAAAGCTGCTCCGAGCAGCTTTTAAAACCACACTCCGACAGTTCTCATTACGCTGAATTGGTGCATTCACACCAACCCGGAAGTGCGTGTTGCTTTAAATCGCACGATGCCGCCACCGCTGCTGTGCGAATTAACCGCACATCTGAATGCGCCCTTAATAAAATAAAATTTTATAGTTCATGGGTTGGATGGAACCCTATCATGGATTGGATCTAGCCTGCCACTCGGACAGCCCTGATCTATGAGATGAATTTATTATTTTCCATTTTGTCATCATCTTTTATACTGCCCCATGTGACAAGTAGTGTTTCCACCACTAGAACCTTAGAATCTGAAGTTCCAATCCTGCAACGAGTCTTGTGTGCACCAGGTGATTAGCTGCCAGACCAGGCCCAAAGCAGGTGAGACCAGGGGTTCATCCAGATGAATGGTTGAGGGTCCAATCCCCATGGGGTCTCGTGGTGGGCTGCCACACTGCAGGGTCAAGGTGGTGAGCTGGACAGACTATTGGCCCCTTTGAGGGGTAGCCAGGCTGCTCTCTGATCTCCTGCCATGGAATCGGGCGGGCCGAGGCACCAACTACATGAGTGGGTGCCCGACTCTGCCTTGCCTCCCTCCCCTGACAAAATCCAGCCCCCAGCTGTGATGTGGCAGCACACAACGGGCAACAGCACCCATCGTTCAAAGCCTTGGCACAAAGCTTGCTGCCTGGCGGGGCTGAAGGGCCCCAGCACATGAGCTGCCACGCCTTGGGCAGCCTTACCTCACATAGGGTAAGGCTGCTACATGACATGTCCTCAGACTTTTGCCAAGGACACAGCGTGCAGCAACCAGCTGCTCACCCCACCACATGGCAGGGGAACATGTAGTGGCAGCTGGCCACACGATGCCCTGCATCACATGGTCTGGCTGCCCAGACTGGGTTAAGGCTGCCCAAGGCGTAGTAGCCTCCCCAGGGCATCTCACGCCTTAGAAGTGCCAGAGAAGACAATTTTAGTGAAAGGTTCATAACATATGGGAAGGAGCAACCCATATGAAGAGTGGGTTGCTGTGCTGGTGTTTACACATGAAGGGCTACTTTCAGTAGTTGAGCGACACGTTCCTAGAGTTCCAAGCTATTTCTTTAAAGAGTTGTGTGCTGGGATCTGGGATATTTTCCCCATAGAGCTGTAGTTATGTCATATGTAATGATAGCTCTGGGCATGTAGTTTGGAATACTCCTGACTATTTTAAGTCTTATCTAGTACAAAAGGATTGACAGGGTTAGATCATTCTCATCATAGGAGATGATCAAGTACTCCTATCACCGGACAGCCCAATCCTCTGGCTGTTCAGCACCAGAGCTATCCCTTAGTCCATTTACTTCAATGAGACTTGTACTGCACTGAACAACCAGGAGATCGTACCCCATAGTCTTAGTACAGCTTTTTAGGGATTTGTATTTTATGATTATTTTCAAGTGAGAAATAATGGAATAGCTTGCATATAGCCCTACTGTAAGTGCATTGCTAACTAATAAAGGACATTGCTTGTCAGCCATCAGTTGCGGTCACAGGCTTCAACTTCTTGTTGAAGGAAGTTTTGTATTTGGGGGGAGGCTAGCCAGAGAGGACTCATTCTTATGTTGGGCAAAGCTTTGTTTCTAATTTCCATTTAACATTTGTTAATTGTTATGCAAGACCAACCTGCAAGAAGATCTGCTGCAGCCTCTCTATACAGTTCTTGTACCAAGGAGTCAGTACATCCGTACCACCAGTTTCACACCGCACAAGGTGCTCCGTTAATATCATAATGAAACGCTAAAAAGAAACGACAGTTAGCGACACTTAAGCACAGCCTGCCGAATGAAGGAAAGTCACTGATCTAGGACTTCTTTTGCAAGTCTTCTTTAAAAAGAAGTACAAAGACAAGTTCCTTGGAATACTACTGGTCACACTTGTGTGTGTAAATCTGAATACTTTAATCAAAGTTAAGAAGCCAAATTGACAACACAAAAGTAACTTGTACAGGAAACCACATTTCTTAATATATGCTTCTCCAAATTTCTACTTTGCTTAACACTTCAGTGTTCAACACAAATTCTCTCTCCTTGTGACAGAGTGTCTGGCTGGAATGCCAGCTTCCCCAGTAATTTATTTCTTTCCACACCCTAACTCCATCTAGGTGCCAATGATGACGGCGATACTGTAGGACTGGCAGTATGTGTTTTAGCTCCGATAGCCTATGCCTATAGCTAGAGGTAAGAAACCCTACACCATTACCTGGAATATAACAAGGAAGAGATTCTTTTGTTCACTTTGAGCTGACTCAACTTTCTCCTGCAAGCGTTCTATCTGCTCTTCCAGTGGACCATCTTCCCTGTCACTGCTTCGGTCATCATCATCATCTCGCTGGAAATAACAGGAGTAAAATTAAACTGAGTGCACAATGTGAACAAGGTAGAGACTGCATGAACAATAAGGATTGTCTTGTGGGTTAGGCAGATGAAGAATACCCTGGAGAAACCCGAGTCTGAACTTGAGTCCCCAGAGTTCCTATGGGATGTTGCACAGCTGGTCATTAATTGTATGCTCCTAATTTCCTGGATGCTCAATTTGAGACGACAGAGGTCCGATTTACAAAACTGCTGAGTGCTCATAATTGTTTCACACGTCAACTGAAGCCAGGTTTTGAACACACAGTGCTATAAAAGGCTACATATAAAATCAATCAATCAGAAAATTCAATATGGGTGCACAAAATTAGTCGACATTTGTAGCCTTAAACTGTACCTATGTAAAATAGAGATGATTTCTCCCTGTCTTGAAAGGGTGTTGTGAAGATAAATTCACTAATGCTTGTGGCAAGTGTGAGGTTCACATGGCTTATCTTCAAGTAATGTTTCTCTATCAAAACAGGAACAAGTTACATACTCGTTTGTGCTGCCTGGCTAATCTTGCTTTAGTATCTTCTAGCTCTTTTTTGATCTTCATCACATGCTTGCTCATTTTCCGAATTGTGGAGTGTAAGATTTCCCAGATATAGAACCTAACAAGGAATCAATAATGACCTTATTAATGCTGTCCACAAAATGCAAAGCAAGGGAAATTCTACATTAAGAGCAAATAGAAAATCTGTAAGTATAATATTCAGCCTTCGAACACCAAGCTTAAAAAATAAAAAAATATTATCCAAACATGACCCGTACCCATTTACTCATGCACTTGAAATCTAAATAGTAATTGAAGAATGAACCAAGTGTCTACAGCAAGGCAGGATAGTGGACAAGGTAAGCAATAAGAACCCACTCCACCATGAAGCTTTGCTATAATTCACTGTATAATACTAGAAATGTTTCTCTTTGAAGATGCCTCTCAATTACTACTTTGATCAGAAGAAATAGCTTACTACAAAACAGTTTACTTTAACCAAAGTAATTACTGGCACGCAATAGTTTATACTAGCCACTAAAGTAAAAAGGAGGCACAAACCACAAAGATACATGTGTAGTTACCTAGTAAAATCATGAGCAAGCTCTGGGGAGAAAATCCAGTTTGCTACTGCAGCACAATCCACGATCTGTGTTCGAATCATCTTATCCACTAATACAGCAATCATCTGTTATGGGAGGAGAAAAGAAGTCTTCTGTTCACTATATTACAGGATCTTCATTTTTATAGTATGAAGAGATTTAAACATAGCTGTTCATTGCTAGCGCCAAGTGCAGGTGGAAGTACTCTAGTTTAGGTTAAGGCACGGGTATGTGGCTGTTCTGGTGGTCCTTTGTCCCTCTGTAGCATCATTACTGAACCATGAATGGTATTTCTATTTGAAGGCAGTTGTGCTTTGCTACGGACCCATTTTGTAAAGTCTCTCTGTTCTCCACTTGAATAAGCAAGTGGATACTGGGTTAGTTTTTCATGGAGGGCTTGTTCTCACAAGCAGGGATGTTACTTCAGAGTAACTCCTTTGAAACAACTACCTCTCCCCAATTGCGTTTCCCATGGGTACAGGGAGCAAGGGTTCAAATAGTTTCCCCCTTCTCTGATCTCCCTGCTTGGAAACTGTAAGGAAACTGCCAGCAGGGGATGCTAAAACAACAAGCAGTCAATGAGGTAAAGATGTTGTTTTTCCCCTCACCAAAGGAGGAATTACTGAAGGTTGCTGGGACAGTAGAGGGCAACATTGTTCAGGGTAATTACCTCCTTCCAATAAGCCCCTCAAGGTAGAAGCCCTCCTCCCACTTTAGCTTCACTTGTTTGGAAAAGTACCTCCCTTTTATCTTCAATAGAATCTCTGCTTGTGGGAACATATGGGGAGGTTAAGATGAGTTAGGATGTATTTACCTCTCGAAAAGGGCATGTGTGAACTTAAGTTCACATTGGAGTCAGAATACCAGAAGTAGTGTTTAATACAGAGATTCTGAAAGAGTGGTTTTACTGTTTGCAAGCAGAGCTCCCACTCCCAAGTTACACAGTAAATGAAAACTCTTTCACTTGTAGCAAAATATATGCACAGAAAAAGGCAAGGGATGCTGGAAGAATAAGGTGGAGGCAATTAGTAGCCACCCAGGTGAAGTTAGCTCTGTCCCTACCTTGCTGATAGAGTTCCTATCTAACACTGAGCTAGTCACAAAGCTTTCTGCAGCTTGCCACTAAAATGTGTTTTCTTCATTTCCTAGATCCCATCTTAAGACTCCTTGCATTCAAATTTTTGGAAGCGCTGAGAACTCACAACTGCAGTCAAAAGGACATGCAGACACTCCACATCTCTAGCAGAAAGTCTGGCGAATAAGCATAGAGATAGGAAAGTCAAACAGGCTCTGAAGTTGGGATCCTGGCTCTGTCACAGAGTGCCTCCTTGGACAATCTGCCTTGGATTTTTTCCATCTGTAAAATGCGTTAACACTTGTTTAACTTGTAGGGGCGTTGCAAGTATTATTTAGTTCATCTGTTCAGTATGTAGAACATAGCACTGCCATAAGGAGTTCTAAACACTAAATACAGTTTTTTAAAAAGTCCTAGGTGTGCCATGGGTTATGTCAAATTAGACACTAAAGCTAGCATTGGCCTTAACCTCTCTCTCAGCTTCTGCCTGTGAAAAGCCTTCCCTACCTGAGAAATGCTAGAACAAAGAAGTTAGCCATTCTGTATTCTGTGCAATGCTGTTAAGGCATGGCTGACATGATGATGCAAAGAAATATTGAAACAGACACTTATTCCCTGACTAACCTAAATTGAAGTTGCATACTTAAAAAATAAACATGGTATTGACTAACTTTCATAAGCTTATTTTAAGATTTGCATGCAATAGGTACATAGATTTTATTTATTTATATTTATTTTACTATTTTTCTACCCTGCCCCCCTCCTGCTCACGAGCAGTTTGGGGCGGCTTACAAAACATGTCAACAATAAAAACACACATAAAATATCATTAAACACATTTAAAAAGATAAAAATAACTAAAAGGGCAGAATTCCCCCTCCCCACCCATCTCCCTCTCCAAAGGCCCAGCGGAACAGCCAGGTCTTACATTTTCTACGGAAAGAGAGGAGGTCTGAGGTCAGGCGGGCCTCCGTCGGAAGGGAGTTCCACAGCCTGGGAGTGGCCACGGAGAACACCCTCCCCATTGTCGCCACCCGGGCAACCTGGGGGACTTTCCGCAGGGGCCGTAACGGAATCCAAGGCCTGAGGCAGTCTGCAGGTAAGCCGGGCCCAGGCCGTTTAGGGCTTTATAGGTTATTACCACCACCTTGAATTGGGCCCAGAAGGTAATAGGCAGCCAGTACAGAGAACAGAGCACCGGTGTAATGTGCTCATGGTGACCCGTCCCTGTTAAGGGACAGACCGCCGCATTCTGCTAGACCTTTTGGCTGCATTCGACACAGTCGATCATGAGGTGTTGGTGACTCGCCTGCGGGACTGTGCCGCAATTGGCAGGACGGTCTTGGACTGGTTTTGTTCGTTCCTGGCCGGGAGAACTCACCGGGTGGTCTTGGGGGAGTGTACGTCTTCCCCCCCGGGATCTCACGTGTGGAGTCCCGCAGGGTGCCATTCTGTCCCCTCTCTTGTTTAACATCTATATGCAGC
>QEPC01006122.1:1274574-1311800 GCA_003113815.1 Sphenodon punctatus | reverse complement strand
GTATCAAAAGCCGCTGATAGATCTAGTAGAACCAGGAGGGTCATATGGCCCTTATCCAGCTCTACCAGGAGGTCGTCGACCAAGGCCACAAGCACGGTCTCCGTGCCATAACCTGGGTGAAAGCCGGACTGTGTGGGAATAAAAAAAACTGATGCCATCCAGATGTGACTGTGGTTGACGAGCCATCACCCATTCAATAACCTTCCCTAAAAAGGGAAGGTTAGAGAAAGGCTGGAAACTTGTTGGGACATCAATGTCAAGTGATGGTTTCTTGAGGAGAGGCCGGACCACTGCCTCCTCGAGGCAGTCTGGCACGCTCCCCTCCTGAAAGGAGGCATTGATCACCCCTGCCAAAGCCAGCCCTCATGTCTCACTAGTGGCTTTCACCAAACAGGACGGGCAAGGATCTAATTCACAAGTTGTGGCTCGAACAGACCCCAGCACCTCGGCAGGTGTCACCAATTGAAATTAATCCCACAAATCCTGACCAGACAGAGCATTCCTAACCTCTGGCTCTGCCACTGCCTCAAAAATTAGCTTAGTTTGGTACTATCTTGTATTGCTCACCTCCCCATGCTAGTGTTTGCATTCGCTTTGTTAGTTGTAGGAAGAATTTTTAGGCTTATCCCCCTTTATGTGTTGGTTACCATAAATAAGGTGCCTGTTGACCACATATTCGTCTGCCCTGGCAGAATCAACAGCAGCTTTGGTGACCTTGTTCTCTAAAATGGATGCCTTTAACACTAGACTGCATGCAGTAAGGAAGTGTACCATTACTGCTAGGTCTGTTACATTCTCAACAGTAATATCTTGCTCTCCTTTAAACCACTGACAGGTAAGGTCCCGTAACTTGGCAAAATAGTCTGTATAAGTCTGATCAGATTTTTTAAACTTGCACATTTTTTGTCTGTTTCCCCCAAGTTAATTGTTATTTTGCTAACACAGCCTTTTTAAAGGTCTTGTGTAGCCATACACCCCCTCCCCCAGTTTAGAACTGAAAACAGTACGTGCCTTACTGGTCAGTTTGGGCAGGATTATCCAGACCCACAGAGCCTACTGTATCTCCTCTTGCTTGAAGATGTTCTCGACGGTAGTAAAAAAACCTCTGCAATAGTCACTTTTTTTGTACAGGTGGAGGAGGGTAGTGTAGTCTTTGATCTGTTGTCATCTATCGCTAGGAACTTCATTGGGGTCCCTGATGGGTTTTGCTCTCTCTCTCTTGCCCTTAGCAAGTGTGTTTTGTGTTCTTGTTTCACTTTTAGGAGTTCAATTTCATGCTGTTGCTGCTTCTCTTTCTCTGCTCTTTCTTCTTTTCCCTTTCCTTGTGCTGTCACTGTTTTTCCTTCTCCTTTTCTTCAACCTTCATTTTTTCCAACTGCAGTTTCTCTTTCTCTAGAAAAATTCGAGTTTCATCTGTTGCAACTGTATTTGTAGCTGCAGTTCTGACTCCCCCACTTGGGGGATGCGTTGTGGCCTCACGTCTGATTTGCTGGCGCATCTCATCCACTGTTAGTCCAGGAGAATTGGTAGCCTACCTTTCAGTGAATTCCTTTCTCTCTTACACTCCTTCTCCTTCTCCTGTTGGGTAGCTCTCCGCTTGACCGATAGGAGGCAGATGGATGTTTTCTTGCGCGCATGCACCTCCCGAGCTACCTGGCTGCCATTCTCCAGTCTGTATCATAGCCGAGTGTCCATGTAATCCTACTCCATGTCAAAAACAAAACTACGACAGACTACTGTATTGTATGTGGGAACAACTGAAGTAAAAACATGAACTGCAACAGGCAAATAAGACTGTAAACCTCAATTTTCTAGCTCTCCTGATTTGAAAACTGACTAAAAATAGGCTGCCTGGATAGAAGTTGGCTGGCTCTCCCCTATGTGTTACCCCTAGCTGTCTGGCAGGGAGGGCTGGAGGAGGATAAGGCGTGTAAGAGAGAAAGGAATTCACTGAAAGGTAGGCTACCAATTCTCCTTTCTCCTCTTACCTCCTTCTCCTTCTCCTTCTCCTGTTGGGATATACCCAAACAGTCTGTTTAAACTATTTTGGGTGGAAGCTTACAGCACTGGGAGAGTCCAGTACCGCCTGCAGCACCTGTCTGCCAAACGCTGCTTTTGCTGACTGAAACACGTTGATCTTATAGTGCTTCACAAAGGTGTGCAGAGATGCCCATGTCGCTGCCTTACAAATTTCCTCATAAGAGGCTCTTGCCTTGAAGGCGTTATGAAGTGGCTGCACTGCATACAGAGTGGGCCCAAATCTGCAGGGGAGGAATCCTTCCCCTGGCCCTATATGCCTCTATGATTGATTGCTTCACCCACTTGGACAGCAGAGTCTTGAGCCCCTGATATCCCGGCCTAATATTTACAAAAAGAGCCGTGGATTTTCTGGAACCCCTGGTTCTAGCTAGATAGATTTTTAGGGCGCGGCGTACATCTAACGTGTGCCAGGCTTTTTCTTCGGGGTGGATGGGGTTAGGGCAAAAAGAAGGAAGTACCAACTCTTGGGCTCTATGGAACACTGAATTGACCTTTGGAAGGAAGGCCTGGTCTAGCCTTAATGTTACCGAGCCCTGCTGGAACACACAAAAGTTCTCTTCCATCGATAATGCTCCCAGTTCCGATATTCGTCTGGCTGATGTTACTGCCACTAGAAAAACAACGTTGAGAGTTACAAAATACAAGGAGACATGCCTTAGGGGTTTGAACGGAAGCTTCGTGAAAGCCTCAGGACCAGGTTAAGGTTCCATGAGGGCACTCTGTGAACTACTGGGGGAGACAGGAGTCTGGCTACCCTAATGAACCTCCTAACATGTTTATGAGAAGAAATGGCCTTATTAGTGGATGCTCTAAGTACCGAGTCTACTGCAGCGGCCTGCCTTGCTATGGTGTTAGCTCTAAGACCCTTATCCAAGCCCCGTTGCAGGAAGTCCAAGATCTGCGGCACCCCTGCTTTGCATGGGTCGTGCCCCTGCTGCAGGGACCAAGTAGCGAAAGTCTTCCCGGTGGCCTGGTAAGCTCTCCTGGTGGCCGGTCTTCTGGATCTCTGGATACTGTCGAGAACCGCGTCAGTGTATCCTCTCTTTTTTTAATGCTGAGCGTTCAATCGCCATACTGTTAGTTTTAGTGTCCGAATCTCGGGGCATAAGACTGGTCCCTGAGAGAGGAGATTCGTCACTAGTGGAAGCCGCCTGTATTGGTTCTGGCTGAGCTCTATTAGCTCTGAAAACCAGGGTCTCCTGGGCCACCATGGCGTGACTAGGAGAAGTAGTGCGCGTTCCTTGTGTGCCTTGGCTATTGTTGGTGCAATTAGCGAAAATGGTGGAAAGGCATAAAGCAGGCCCCTGGGCCATGGCTGATTCAGTGCATCTGTTGCCTCCGCTTCCCTGCATGGTGTTTGTGTCATGAAGCGAGGTAATTGTGTGTTGTCCTTGTTTGCAAACAGGTCCACCTGTGGGAGGCTGAACCATCTCGTTATGTCCTGGAACACTGAGCTGTTGAGGGCCCACTCATGGGGTTCCAGTATTTGACGACTCAACCAGTCTGCGGTTACATTGTCTTGGCCCTTGATATGAAGCACCTTCAGCGATGTTATGTGCTTTCGTGCCCACGTGAACAGTTTGATCGCCTCCCGGTGTAACGATGGCGCTCTGGATCCTTCCTGGTGGTTGATGTATGCCTTGGTCGTCACGTTGTCGGTGTATACTAACAGGTGTGATCTGGTGACGGTGGGGAACAGCTGCTGTAAGGCAAAACGTATGGCCTTCAGCTCCAGAAAACTGATCTGTTGCTGTGCATCCCTCTGTGACCAGGTACACTGTATTGACCGGTCCATGTGAGTGCTCCCCAGCCCCTGAGGCTGGTGTCCGTGGTCAGTACCTCTCTTGTTGGTTCTGTGAGCGGTATGCCCTCCTGGAAGGTTGCGAGCCTTAACCACCAAGGCATGGATCTTTGCAGGTGTCTTGGGACGAGTACCAGGGATTGTGTCTGGAGGTAAGCTCGTGCTGGAAAGGCTTTAGCAGCCTCTGTAAGGGACGTAGATGGAACCTTCCCCACATTACCTGGGCTGTGCAGGATATGAGTAGTCCAACAGAGATGCTAGGCGTTTGAGCCTCATTCGTTTGCTCACCCTATCTCCACCAGTTTCAGGATCCTCTGTATCTGGGGCTGTGGGACCAGTGTGAGGTCAGAGCTGGTATCGATGATGGTTCCCAGATGCTCCAGCCTTCGCGTCAGACTGAGGTGGCTTTTTCCCCTGTTCACGAGGAATCCATGCCGCTCCAGGTAAGTGATCGTTGTGCTGAGGTCCGCAATTGCCCTCTATCGAGAATGGGCCTGGATCAGGAAGTTGTCCAAGTATGGGTGGATATGGATTCCTTTTGCTCGTAGATTCGCCACAAGCAGTATCAACACCTTCGTAAAGGTCCTGGGTGCCGAAGACAGGCTGAAGGGAAGGGCCCTGAACTTCCAATGCTCGTTGTTGTAGGCAAACCTGAGCCACTTCCTGTGCGGAGCCCAGATTGGGACACGTAGGTACGCCTCTCTGAGGTCCACAGACACCATCCAATCGTCCTTCTGGATCCTGCGGCAGATGGACGTCACTGTCTCCATTTTGAATTTTCTTTTTCTTACGTGGCAGTTGAGCACCTTCAGGTCCAGGACTGCTCTCCATTTTCCTAGCTTTTTGGAGACCAGGAAAAGAATAGAGTGAAGACCTGAATAGTGATGTTGTGGCAGCACCCTTTCTATAGCTTTGGTGTCTGCTAGCCTTTTGATCTCGCTGGTCATGCGAGATGTTTTGCAATGTTTTTTTTATCTTGGGGATGCGAGAAATCTGCATCTGGGGATGCTCTCCAGCTCGATGGAGTGGCCCCTTTCCACACAAGAGAGGACCCATGAATCTGTGACTGATTGGGCCCATGCCGCGTGGAACTGCTGGAGTCTGCCCCCCACCTGTGCGTCGGCATAGTCATGCTTCTTGTCTTGCGCGACTAGGCCCTGCACCTCTTGCTCTTTGTCTGTCATATCGTCCTGCTCTGAACCCTCTTCCCCTGAAAGTGAAGTTGGGGGTGTACCCTCTCTGGGATTGGGCCTGGAACCTTCTGGAGGTGCTTCTGAAACCCCTAAAACGAAAGGAATGCCCCCTAAAGGAGCCTCTCTTTGTACTCAATTGCTGGAGGGTTCTTGGTTTGTCCTTACTGGAAGCCTCCTCCAGCACCTTTTCTAAACAAACTCCAAACAGTTTTGAGCCCTTGTATGGGCATGCAGTAAACAGGTTCTTTGCTGTCACATCCCCATCCCAGGAGCGTAACCACAACCTACGCCTGGCTGCTCTATTATTTGCCACTGCTCTGGCAGACCATGTTAAAGAATCTGTTGTTGCGTCTGCTAGGAAGACCGCTGCCATGCATATCCTGGAATTAATCCTTTGTGATCTCCTCTCCGAGATCTCGGGATCTTGAACCTCCTGCATCCAGGCTAACATGGCCCTGGATACATAGGAAGCAGTTACGCTGACTTTCAGGGAAGCGGACGTGGACTCCAGGGCCCTCCTAAGGGTTGTGTCCACCGCTCTGTTGGTTGCGTCCCGAGGGTGGCAGTCACCCTCGGTAGGAAAAACTGTATGCCTACCGAGGGATGCCACCCCTGCAACCACCTTGGGGTTTCTGAATGGTTCCTTCTTTCTCGTGAATACATATAGAGTGTCTTGTGTTTTATTCATTTTATATCCCTTATCTGGGTGCTTCCAATCCTCGAGGACTAAACGCTCAAAGGCCTTATCAAGTGGGAACCCCTGATCCCTACCGTGAACTAACGGGATGTAATGCCTGGTCTCTTCTTCTTGTGAATCTGAGGAATCTCCCTTGGAAGACTTCTCCTTAAGCTGCAGTCTTTATAACTTGCGCCACTAGCTCATTCCTGCATTGTGGAGGGAACTGCCTTTCGGATCAGAGTTAGACTCGACCCATTCCCCTTCCTCTAAGTCGGAATTTTCTTGCTCTGACGCTGTGGCTGAACCATACTCTGACTGTTGCCGGGCAGAGCTGTCTGTGCAGTCCCTGCTTGCTGTTCCCCCTGCTCACTCTCAGAAGAGGAAGATGAACCCAGCATACTGCTTGTGGCTCCCTCCGGTGGCCGTTTTGCTTTCTTTTTGGGTGCCCCTAATCTTCCCGCCTTTTTCTTACTGGGCCTGTCTGCGGGGGGTCTCTTTCTGCCTCTTGGCTGTGATAGCCTGCCCAGAGCAACCATAATTTCCTGTACTGATTTTGTTAAAGATGCTAACTGTACCTGGGTATCCTGGTTTTCTTGAGGGGACGCCGTTGTCTCAGAGGCCCCTGTGGGTCCTGACACTGGTGTAGCCTGGTCGCCGCTCATTCTCCTCATGGGGAGTCTGCTTGTTCGCACGGCTCACCGTTGTTCCTTTTTGTGCCCCTCGGATGGAAACCGGGCCCAGGCCCGCTGTCCCTCTCCCTTGATTGCAAAAATTTTATATTGTTGTGCTCTAGGAACCAGCCGCGCTGTCCCTGAGTTACTAATTCTTTAGCCTGATTTAGCTCCAGAGCCCAGCAGCGCTGTCCCTGAGCCTCAGGCGGCGAGGGGGGGGAGGGACCACCTCAGCACGGCAAATGGAGGTCTACGCCTGAAGGAGTCCCTCTCCGGCAAAACTTGAGCCTCCTCTTAAATGATCTTCCTCGCCCTGGTCTGTTTAACTCCCCCCGCCCCTTTTTTTAAAAAAATCAGATTCCGTGGAGCTGTTGCGAAGCGAATCCTACCGGTCATAAGGCAGATGACGGACTGGAGAACGGTAGACGGGTAGCTTCGGAGGCGCAAGAAAACATCCATCTGCCTCCTATCGGTCAAGCGGAGAGCTACCCAACAGGAGGAGGAGAAGGAGGTAAGAGGAGAAAGATGGATTCAGGTTCCGTTGTACACATTCAGCAATGAGTGTCACCTTGGGCATGGAGCTGAGCCCCTTTGGAAGGCTGATATTTGCACACTGTCTCTACTTCCCGAAATCAAATAAACAAAACAACAAAAAAAGCACTCTTGTTCAAACTTTGCCATTTTGTCCCAAAGTTAGGAGCAGAGTTTCAGGCAGCAGCCAGTGACTCAACAATTTTACCTCTCTGAACATTGATAGTTTTGGGGTTTCACTGGAATGGCTCACCACTGTGATTTCCACTGTCCCCCACTCGTGGCCAGCTATGACTCAGTTTTCTCCACTTACAGTCTCCACTGGCCACAACTCTCTCCAGAACTGTCCCAGTCTGTAAACGAGTAACTATCCTGTCACCCCAGTCCCCGGAGGTTCCCAATCACAGAAATTGTATTAAGGTTCACCCAGGTATCTAACCTGGAAAGTCCCATCAACCAATGTCAGTTATCACACAAGCACACCAACACTTGTTTAAAAGAATTTGTACTTATAAATTCAGATTGGTTACAAGACAAAATTGATTCAAGAGTGCAAGTCTAACAAAAGAACTCAAAAAGTAATGCAATCCTAAATTCGCTGGAAAATTCCCTGATTGGCATCTTATCCTACTTACAAGGCCATGTTACACAGCTTAGATGTTTTCTTATTTCTTAGATGCTTTTCAGTCCATGTCTCAGCTGTGTCTTGTCAAATGAATGCCTCCCCACTCTTGGTTTATCTGTCACTGTAAATTCTTCCTTAGTGACTTGCAGAAAATTCTTGTTTTTTCTGTTTCTGGGTCAATCGTTCAGTCTCTGGAAGCTGGTAACCCAACTACCCTCTGCTAATACTTCTTCTACATTATAATTATCTTTTCTTCCTGTCCCAACTTCTGCTTAACTTTACTTTGGGCTCACCTCTTATACAAGTTTTCCCCTCAGTTGACTCAGCGTTTCTAGACAATTCCAACACCACCAAACATGTCATGTTTTCATAATGATTTCAGAACTACAAACGTATTGTTCATTCACATGAAAACCACATTACACGCATGTTACATGTGTGTTGTTTTCATAAAACATTTCACAAATGTATAAAAACAAGCAGAGTTCAAGCTCTTCTTTGGGAAAGCTGGGAGTGTCGGTGCCTTTCACAGTGTGATGGTGCTGTAACAGCATATTTTGGGGTTGTTTTTTTTTACTAGAAACCGAAACTCCAGTAAGTGCCATGTCTTCACTCTCACCTGTGGATGATTCTTCCAGACCTCATACACAACACGCAGGACATGGAGTTTCCCCTCATCACTTTCGGCCAGTGTTTTGAAGACTTCATGAAACCTTATAATAAGTAAAAATGAGGGTCAGAGGCTTCATAGTGTGTAGTTTAGGGGCCAAGCATTATTTGGTTTTACCCAATTCTTCATTACAAATCATTACCCAATATAATCCAGAGCATTGCAAGATCCTCTGATTTGAGAAAGTTACACTAATTGAGGTTTGGTTGGTGTGCATCATGGAAGTTATTTAAAATTATTTTAAATAATTATAAAACTGTCACCAGATATGATCTGTAAGTAAAAGTTCTAGACCCCAATCCAGTAAGGGACTGTGTCTAGGGGAATTCTTATGCCAATGAAAAGCACTAACAGAGCCAAGCTGGGGCTCTGCACAGGCACTGTCATCTGTGTTTCTATTCTGTCTATTGCATGATTGGTGCCTTCCAGCTGCAGACAAACCAAAGCTTTATGAAGCCTGATGTACATCTCTGCATTTATATATCTGTCTTCTTTAAGAGTCAATTGTATATCGGGTAGAGTTCAGAAACAGAATGCATTCTAAAGTTACTGTGATGCTGTAATGTAAAGAACACATTTTAAACACAGCTATTAGCTTCTTTAACACTGTGCAATTGCTAATCTTTTAAATAACTACCAAAAAAAACAACCCTCTAAAGCTAAAATACTTCTGTTTATATGGATATAAATTGGGCACTTTCCTCTGAATATTCCTTCTGTTTATATGGATATAAACAGAGTCAAAAATCTACCAGGAAACTATTCTGGAATGGCTTTTACCTTGCTTAAGCAAAATAAGTTTTTGCTTCAAGAAGATTTTGACCTAGATTAAATACAGATTCAATATTTTGCTGTGTAGCAATTAAGAGAGTCTGGGTTTCAAGCAACTGGAAGGTTTCACCAACTGCTGCCAAACAAGTAGTTTTACAATTTACACAGTTATCAGCTGCTCCTGTCATGAGGCGTCCCAACATACACTGTGCTTGCAACTTCATTCACCCCTGAACACCACTGGAAAATGAAGCCAGGCTGCGGGGGTGGGGGGCATACAATTTTTTTCTCACTATATGGCATGATTTTGCAAATTCAGGGTTATGTTAATACCTCTTTGGAATACAAAAACGTTTGGCAAAATCGCGCCGTATAGTAAAGAAATGAAACACTTAGCTGACCCCCCCATCCCTGGAGGCTGGGTCTATGGTAGCTGTAACAGCATTAGCACAGTGCATGGATGGCTTTAGCGTCTAAGCAGGAGGAGATAATAAATGGTGCTCAGGAGGAAAGGTAATCTGAAAAGCGAAGTATGATTTAAAACCAACTGTACTTATTGGCCTCTCTCGGCTCTCAAGAGGCATTTGGAAGAGAAAGGAAAATTGGGCACTTTCCTCTGAATATTCCTTCTGATGGGGATCCTCCTGGACGGCCAAGTCAGGACAGTAGGGTAGATCCCGCCAGGTATCAGTAGGAGGCAGACAATCAACTTTGAGAAGCTTACTAGGAGGCATTTATCCTCAGCTCCCCAGAATGGAAAGCTCTACTCTTAATCTTAACTCCTTTAACCCCTATTCTAAACCATATAACTAACTTAAAGGGCTAATGAAATCCTGCCCTTACTACGAAAACTCGAGGCCCTGATCCCGGAACCACTAAATTACGATCGGGAACAAGAACTCCCCATCCTGAAAACACCACAGAGTTGACCGCACTCCGGGTGGGGACTGGCCATCCAGGAGGATCCCCCACAGAAGGAAAATTCAGATGTAAGTGCCCAATTTTCCTTTCTCCTGGGGGATCCTCCCGGCCATCCAGTCAGGACAGTAGGGACGTACCAGAGCAGTACACCAGGACTAGACAGAGGGAGGGAGATACTCAAGAGGGAAGTCACAGTAGGTGCTTGCGAACCCAAGACGTACGAAAGTACATCTCAGAGAACCGCCTGCAGTACCCGTCTCCCAAAGGCTGCCTCGGCTGAGTTCTGCAAAGGAATTCTATAGTGTTTGGTAAAGGAATGGACTGAGGACCAGGCTGCAGCCCTGCAGATTTCCCCATAGGAAGCTGTTTTCCGAAAGGCCTGTGACGCTGCAGCACCCCTAAGGGAGTGCGCAAAAACGCCCGCCGGGGGGAGCTTTCCCTCTGCCTTATAGGCTTCGGTAATACACAGAGTCATCTATCTGGCCATCTAGGATTTGAAAGCCTTCAAACCCCTTTTTTGGGGACTATAAGAGACAAACAGGGCCAAGGATCGCCTAAAGACCCTTCTGTGGAGGTAGACCTTCAAAGCTCTCCTCACATCTAGAGTATGCCACTGTTGCTCTAGGGGGTGAGAGGGACTCGGGCAAAACGTTGGAAGAACAACCTCTAGTTCCCTATGAAAGCGGGTATCCACGTTAGGGCTGAAGGCTGGGTCCAGCCTCAGGATCACTGAAGACTCCTTAAAGGAACAAAGCGCAAGCTCCATAGAAAGAGCTCCGAGTTCCGAGACCCTTCTAGCCGAGGTGATTCCCACCAGGAAGGCTAACTTCAGGGACAGTACATGGAAACTTCGGAGAGAGGTTCGAACGGAACCTTCGTGAGTGCTCTGAGAAGAAGGTTGAGATGCCAAGAAGGGAATCTGTGAACTACCGGGGGGAAGAGAGAGATAGGCTCCTAGCCGCCCTCAGGAAACATTTAACGTGAGGGTGTCCTGAGATCCTACGGCCCCGCAGAGTACTCAGGATGCTATTAAGGGATGCTAATTGCCTCTGCAAGGTGTTAGGTTTCAGACCCCTATCCAACCCTTCTTAAGCAAATCCAAGATTACTCTGATAGAAGCCCTTTCTGGTTTAAGGAGCCTAGCCTCACACCACCTCATGAAAGTGGCCCAGGTACTCGGATAGATACACCTTGTCGCTGGTCTTCTTGACTGGAGCAACGTATCTAAGACCTTTCCGGAGTAACCTAGTTTCCCTAACGCCCTCCGTTCAATTTCCAAGCTGTCAACTTGAGAGCTCCCGGATTGTCGTGCAGGATCGGACCCTGCGACAGGAGATCCGGTCTCACTGCCAGTCTGAGCGGAAGTTCTGGGCTGAGGTCTTGTAGGTCTGCGAACTAAGGTCTCTGTGGCCAGAAAAGAGCCACCAGGATGACGGTCGCTCATTCCTTCCTGGTCTTCGCTATTGTCCATTGTATGAGCGGGAATAGAGGGAACGCATAGAGGAGTCCCTTAGGCCATCTGCAGTTCAAAGCATCGAAGGCTATTGCTTTGCGGTTCGGATGTCGTGAGATGAAGCTCTCCGTCTTTGCGTTTTCTGGAGAGGCGAACAGGTCGACCGAGGGGGAGCCGAACCTGTCTCTTATACACATCTAGATGTGTATAAGAGACAGGTTATCAGTTGTACGTCTGCGGGTGCAGGGACCATTCCCCCTTGTCCAGTTGCACCCTGCTGAGCCAGTTGGCCTAGGTGTTGGCTTGGCCTTTGATGTGGATTGCCCTGAGTGACTTCAAGTTGTTCTCTGCCCAGCTGATGAGGATGGTTGCCATCTGGTGGAGCGCCTCCGATCTCGAACCTCCTTGATGATTTACGTAGGCTTTCGCTACCGTGTTGTCCGTGTACACTAACACATCTTTCCCTCTCAACAATGATGCTAAGTCCCGCAGAGCTAGGTAAATCGCCCTCAGCTCTAGCCAATTAATGTGGTGGGTCTTCTCCCAAAGATACCACTTGCCTTGTGCTGTGTGACCCTGCGTGTGCGCTCCCCAGCCTCGGAGACTTGCCTCTGTTGTTAACGATGTTCTCGCCGGACCGGAGAGAGGCATTCCGGGGGAGAACCTGTCCGGTCGAGACCACCACGACAGGGACCTCTTTAGAGATGGGGTCACCACAATTGAAGGGTTCATTTCTTGGGTCAGGGAATCCTGCCACGGACGTAGAAATCGCTGCAGGGGTCTGGAGCGGAACCTGGCCCACTGTACAATCCCTAAGCAGGACATCATGGCTCGTAGAAGGATTGCGAGGGTGTTCAGTTTGGACCTGTGAGCCCCTGAGATCTGCTGGATGAGACGTAGTAGCTTGAGCCTCCTCTGTTCGGAGAAGAATAGTTTGCACTGTTTGGTATCCAAATCACTCCTAGATGTTCCAGGATTTGAGCGGGGGCGAGATGGCTCTTCATGCGGTTGATGATGAACCTGTGGTCCTGCAGATACTCTATGACTTGGTTCACGTCCCTCTGTGCCTGCTTGTAGGATGGTGATCTGACAAGAATGTTGTCTAGGTACGGATGAATTTTTATTCCTTCCTTTCGCAGGTTCGCGATCAGAGTGATCAGGACCTTAGTGAACGTTCTCGGCGAGGTCGCCTGACCGAATGGGAGAGCCCTGTACTGCCAGTGTTGTTGTCGTAGTCATTGCCTGTGGGACGGAAGGATAGGTACATGAAAATAGGCCTCCTTTAAATCGAGAGCCGTCAGCCATTCCCCCTGCACTACTGCTGTCCTTATCGACTGCAGGGTCTCCAGTCTGAATCTTGAGAGCTTGGTTTAATCTTTTCAGATCTAGGATTGCTCTCCATTCATCCAGCTTTTTCGGGACCAGGAATAGGATGGAATATAGGCCCCGACACTGCTCGAGCAGGGGGATCTCCTCTATTGCTCTGACGGAGTTAAGCCTGCTGATTTCTGACTGCATAGCATCCTGTTTGTCCTTGTTGCTGGATATTGGAGATGCACAAAATTACTGGGAAGGGGAGTGCTGGAATTCTATTGCGTACCCTAGCTGAATAGTTTGAAGAACCCAGGCGTCTGTGGTGGTGGTTGCCCAATGCGCCGTGAACTGCTGCAATCTTCCCCCCAGCTTTAGCTGTTCGTGGAGGCAGGGCGTTCTGCAGTCAAGCGTCCTGCTTAGGGCGCCCTGCTCCTTGTCGCTGTCTATTTCTATTGTCATTTTCCTTCTGTTTCTGCCACCGCGGTTTGTATCTCTGCTGGCTTCCCCTGTGGAGAAAGAAGGGTCGCCGGGTACCCCCGGCTGGGGTATAGGATGCATTGGAGGGACGAAAATGCCTCTTTTGGATCCCCACGCTCTGCAGGGTCTGCTTCTTGGTCTTGTCCGCTGCATCAGTTAGTACCTTATCCAGGCACATGCCAAATAACTTACGCCCCAGAAAGGTCTGCCTACCAGAACGTTTTTGACAGTGTTATCGCCCTTCCACGACCTCAACCATAAGTGACGCTGGGCTGCCACATTGGAAGTGGCCGCTTTGGAGGCCCAACGAAGCATGTTGGTAGATGAATCTTCCATGAAAGAATAGGCTAGCTGAATCCTTATGGACAGAACCCTGGTCATCTTCTTTGAGACTCCGGGATCCAAGGCTCTCTTGAACCAGACCATTAAGGCCCTTGAAAAGTATGACGACACTGTGGCCATCTTTATAAATCGATGAGTACTCCTTGAAGTTTCTTCTCAGATTGCAGTCTATGCCCTTGTCCGTCGGGTCTCTAGGAAAACATTCCCCCTCCGTGGGGAAGATGGAGTTTCTGGCCAAGGATGCCGCCGTCGCATCCACCTTTGGGATAGACAGGAGCGAGTTCTTTTTCCTGTTAAAGGAGTATAAGGATAGCTGAGATCCGGTCATCTTGGAGGCCCTGTTGGGGTTCTGTCATTCTTTTCTGATGATCCTCTCATTGGCTTTGTCTAAGATTAGCCCTCTGTCCCTGTCTCTTGCCTGGGGCAGGTACTCTCTTTCCTCCTCTTCCTCGGAGGTGGATGAGGCTCCTTTCTCCTTCTTCTGCTTTAGGTGGAGAGCCTTTGTCACTAGATCATAAATTTGATCCCTGTACTTGCTAGGGAATTGTCTTTCAGGGTCTAGGGAGGGGTCTAGCTCCGTCTCTTCTGCTTCCTCCCTTCCTTGGGACTCCGCTTTGCTCTCCCTTTCCCCTTCAGAAGCCTCCCCCTCCTCCTCGGAGGCCTCTGCGGGGGGTGACTTGCCTCCCTGCCTGATCCTCCTGCGTTTGGGGACCCTCTCCTCTTCTGAGGAGGCTGGGGAGTCAAGAGGATGGGAGGGCCTGCGGGGCTTTTTGGATAGGGGTTGCTTGCCCTTTCCCGCCCCTTTGGATTTGCCCTTGAATTGCCCTGGTTCCCTAGTTCTGGGAGGGGACCTCCTTCTTTTAAGCTCAGAGAGGATTTATCTGAGAACCTCCATGTGAGGGTCCTGCCCCGGGGTGGGGGTTGTGTTTCGGGAGGGACTCACTGCGACCGGCTGTTGTGATGAGTCCTCTGAGGCTGCAGCTGCGGCCTTCCTTCTGGTGGCCATGTTTCCCCCTTTCCCGCTGGCGCAAAGATGAGCTGCGGTGGAGGGGCACCTGTGCTGCGCCCGCCTTGTGCTTCGGCAGCACGCTGTAGTCTGTAGCAGGGGAGGGGCGCCTCAGCTAAGGCCCGACCAACTGCCCCCGATGGTCCTGAAGGGGTGGAAGGGTCTGGGTACGCAACCCTGCTGCTGCTGTGGCAGACGGCTGCACGAGGGTTAAATCAGCTCCTCACCGGGGATCCTAGCCTGCGCTCCGGGCCAGTTGTTGGGGGGCGCCCTGTCTCGCACCTGACTAAGGCCGCGGGTCTGTTTACTGGGCCAGGACCTCGCCGAGTATCCCTCTCTGCTGAGGGAGGGAAGGGGCGCTCTGCCATGCGCCAGGCTATAGCCGCGGGCGGTGGCGGAGACAGAGGGGTTTGAACAAATGGGGCTCGCCTCCCGCTGACCTTGTCCTACCAGGTCGGTTCCGGTCCCCCATTCTCCTTCTATGGGCTCCCCTCCTTGCCCGGGCAGGACTGGAAGGCAGCTGCCTGCAGACAGGTCCCGAAGGGGGAGTGCTGCTGCGCCTGCTTTCAGGGTGCCCCCGCTCCGGTGGGGAGGGGGGGGAACCCAGGAGAAGCTCGGACTTCCCTCGGAATGAGGGTTGGTGAACAGGGAGGAGAATTCCTCTCCCCCTGGCATTGAGAGCCCAATCCTTCTCCTTCCTGATCCAGGAATATGCTGAATTTTTTGTTTTGTTTTGTTTGCAGCTTGCCTGCTTCCTATCTGTTCAGAGGCAGACAAACAACTGGGGAGCTGAGGATAGATCCCTCCTAGTAGGCTCCTCAAAGTTGATTGTCTGCCTCCTACTGGTACCTGGCGGGATCTACCCTACTGTCCTGACTGGAGGGCCAGGAGGATCCCCCAGGAGAAGATCAAGTACAGCACTTGCAGGGCACATTTGAGAAACATGATAAACATCCAAGTACTGCACAGTGGGTGAAAGGAATGATGGGTAGCTACTGCTGTCATGCACCAAGTCCGGGGGAGGAGGTTGGTGGGAGATCAATCCAGCAGTCTCCTACACCCACCCAGAACAGGCTGGGGGACAAACTGCTGCTTCCAGAAAGGGAACAGAATGAAGATGCCCATGCATAGCACTTAAACATGTGGAGTAAGAGTAGATGTTTGGGGTGCCGAGGTTAGCACTGTTCCCTTCTGCTATGACAGCTTCCACACACAGTGGCTGGGGGGGGGAGGGGGAAGACGTGGGATGGGGGAAAAGAGGACATGGAGCTCTTCAGAAGGTTTGTAGCTCTCATTTTGTCTGGCTGCCAAACATTTCCTGAGGCATGTAAATGATAGAAGGGAAATGGTATTTTTGAACTCTTCACATTTCAGCAAAATCTGAATGGAACTTCATAGGACGCAAAAGAAGAATGCTTCTTCCAACAAATCTTCCCCGTATCAGATATCCAAAGTCTCCTACAAATAATGGTGCTATAAGAATTTAAAAGTTGAAGAATTCTTTACAAAGGTAAGTGTTAGGCAACCTAAATATAAGGGTTACTTTTGGATCCTCCCGTTACAACAATCTTTCAAGCTTCAGTAAGATTTTTTTTTTGGTATTGTTGTGAACAAAATGTGTTCCCTAAAACCATAAGTAATGTACTTACTTTGCCAGAGCACTGAAGGAGTGGCTGAAGGACTTGGCAGCCAAATGTAGCAGAGTCTGGACAAAAACGTCTATTTTCAGAGGGTTAAAGGTGAATCCTTCATCTGAAAGTTATTTTAAACATGAAAAAGTAAGCACTACCAATACAGATTTGGAATCAAGACCTTGAGGTCTGTTCCAACTCTACAAGTCTCTAGGATTCTAAGCTCAACCACACTTTGGATGCAACACTCGAGGGCTTTATTATTGCTCTATCACAAAGTTTTTAGCATCTGGCTTTCCCCCGGTGCATACCAACATTCATAAATGCCTTAAGACTGCATCTTTAGGAATATGCACAGAGCCTCATGAGCTGCCGTGTGTAAATAGCAGCATATTAATGAAGTCAGGTTATTAAACTAAACTTAGGCCAACATCATTCTTATGTGAAGTTACAAATAAAATGTTTGAGTTATATCAGCATTGAACCCTCAAAGGTTTATTTAACAAGGTTAACACTTTTTGCCAAAAACATCACCACTTACAGAATAAGCATCAGTATTAATGACTTTAGGATAGAACCAGGGTTAGAAGGTGCCTGAGCGGTCATCTAGTCCAACCCCCTAGTACAAGGCAGGATATTTTCTGTCAGATTCATAGAATTCATAATCATAAGAATTCTTATAGCTTCTTGTGGATTGCAATCCACGGAGAGTATGGTTGCCATTATCTTCCATTGGAATCCAAAGAGTATGTGGTTGTTCTTGTGGGAAATTTTAATTAGCCTTGGCGTTTTCAGAAAAATTGTTAACTTTAAATCACAATCTTAAGTTATTACACGCTTCCCTTTCCTCACTAAAAAGAATTCCTAGGGATGTTTCTATCCATTACTAACAAGACACTGAAGCACCTAACAGGATGTTATTTTAGCCATATGATCATATTTAGCAACCACGTTTGTACATATCTTGAAATTCAGTCTTATTAATTCCAAATAACAGTTTGCATTTTCTTTTTTATTATGTTTAATTACATGCTGGCCCTTTTGTTCACAACACCTCTGTGAAATAGACAAAAAAGTTTCCTCGAGCTATGCTTTTTAAAAAAAGATCTATGTGAAAGGATGCAATTAGGTTCCAAAGAGCAGCCAGTCACAAACCCAAGCTATAAAAGCATAAAACCCAAGCCAAAAGGCATTAAGACAATGAAAAGCAAACAAGTGAGGTGCAACGTGAATTTAGCCACACTCCTAGCAGGTATCTCCTCTCCTCCCAACCCACAGCATTACAGGATAAAATAGTTCTAAACACAGTTGAAGTTGACACACTATAGTGACCAATATATATAAAAAAAAACATGCTTACCATCATCATCATCCTGATTAGGATTGGGCACATCTTTTAAAATTGTGAAGATTTCATCATTGCTGGTCTTATTTTTAATGGCAATGGTTAAGCAGAGTGCGACACTATATCCTGGAAGCGTCTCTAAATGTAATAAAACAAAGAGGTCAAGCCAACCTCTTCAAACAATGGATGTAGCTATAATTTGCAAAATCTTGAAGAATGAAAAGGTACTGACCAGTTTCACTTTAAAATCCCCTGGCAGCTGCCACAACGTTTCAATAGTCAGGTTGCAAACAGCATAGGTTAATGTCTAACTCCATGGTTCCCAAACTTTTGCCTGCAGCATAACCCTTTTTTGAGGCTTATGAATAATCTCATTACACAGCCACAAAAGCATGGATGCCAAGTATTAATGAGGACTGTAACCCCATCTACAGATGGCATGGCCCCATATAATGTCATGAACCACAGTCTACGAACCTCTGCTTTAATTCCAAATAAAGTTCACTGATTTACTTTTGTTGTGGTTTAAAAAATAATTATAAAACTTCCCCATTCCCACCAAAACTTGGGGCCTAAACAATTGATTTATGCCATTTCTATAGACAACATAAATTTTTTTGTACATCTAATAGACTGCTTCTCTGAAATTAAGCTCCCGAGTCAAAATATCTAGATAATTTCTTTCAAAAAATTCAAGAGGTTGCATCTCAAAAAGCAACTTTTCCCAAGGAATCATCCCAACATTTAACACCCCCCCAAACACACACTTACTGTTACTTTCATCTCCATATTTGTAAATACATTGTGGGCTGGCAGGAGTCAGGACCGAAAAAGCAGAAGGAACAATATCTACTATTCGTTGATGGTAAGAAAGCCTGCAAAAGGGAATCAGTTCCCAAAGTATTAAAATGGGAAATTTTCAGGTATCTGAACAAAACCCAAGAAATTCACACAATACACTATTCTTTACTAATATGATGTTTCTGGCAAGTGTTTTAGATTTCAGTACTTGAATTCATCTTCAGGCACTTACTTTATCCACAGCAAGATCAGGCCAGCCTACCCCAGATACTGAGAATTTATTAATCAGGCCAACCCTGTGATGTGGCCAAATCAGACTGGCTTGAAAGTGAAGAGATTTTTAAAAAATATCATCTTGAACTCTGTCTTGGCTCTGAACCATTAGAATACTTGCAGCCATGAAGGCTAGAAACTTTCTGTTTTATTGAAAGTGGATCATTTCAGCAGCTGAGGCTACAAGAAAACACTTAAATTAGAAGAGTTGGCAACTTTGCAAGATTTAAAAAACAACCATCATCTGTTTAGAAATTAGTTTATCACTTAAGATTATAATCAAACAGATCCACAATCAAAGAGATTTACCACACATACTGCTCTATTCTCCCATGCCATGATTTTTGTCTTATATTAGTCACTTAGGATGTTTTCACACACGACACTTTCCACCCACTACACCCATACTACAGGGCACCCATAGGGCAACACTGCAGCCCTGCAACATGTATAGTGGGTGGAGAGTGTCTTGTGTGAAAACGGCCTTCGAGCCAATACACAGAAACAGTTTCCATATACCATTTTTGGCTGATTCATCTAGAGAAGGTAGCAAGTACCTGGTACTTCCCAGTCAACAAAAGTAGAGGATGCTCAAAATTCTGTAGGAATGGGCCTTTAATTACTTACAAAGTACTAGAAGAGCTGAAAAATATGTTGCTCCTCAGTATTTTCAGCAACGCATCCCTAAACCCATTACTCTTCTGCTTTTTATTATCAAATCTTGATACCTAGCCTAGCATTTAAAAGTTCAATATACCCACAGACATAATGGTATCAGTCCCCTAATCCAGACGTATGGGGGTAGTGTCCTGATGCTATTGGTATATATAAAAGAGGTTTGTTGGGTATGACATGTCCACTGAAAAGGGAATGTACAAAAATGCAGATTATGGGAAGCCATCTTTACAGTTCTTACGTACATAAGAGTGCATAAAGATGAAGTATTCCTGGCTAGCAATACCAGTAAACCAGCGATTGTGTGCCAGGACATACTGATATGCCTCAGGAGGGTATCAGGTGTGCCCCCCAAATGTACATCATTATAGTTGCTGAGTGAACCATGGTCCCCTTTCCTACACCGCAGCTGTACAAAGCGTGTCTTGAAACCACAACTTACCTCATGCATTTTTCCAATACCTCTCTTACAAATTTGGGTTTGGGTTTCTCAAGGTCCTGAGTCAGACAGTCTGACCTATCAAAGAACAAAATTTAATAACTTTTAGCCAATGTTGCACTTGCTTTTTGATCCGATTTTGGCTCAGCATCATACAAAATATTTACTAGTTAAGCACAATTAGGTTTTCTGCTCTTGGCAAAACTGACACAGAAGTTAACACAAACCTACTATGTTGATAGTTAATGATATTGTATTCTTATTGCAGGATATGCTGAAACAAGCTGCATTTCTAATACAAAAACTATGGTGGAACTGTACTGAATCAATTGATATATTTAGTCACAAACATAACTCATGGATAAATGTTTTAAAGCATGAAAATAGTCTATAAAGCTTACGCAATTGTTCCTCAATAGACGGCCCATGGTCCAAATCTAGCCTACAAGTCCCATTCCCATGCCCCCCATATCTTCTGTAGCTCTTAGGGCATTTTTAGATGAGACAAAAACCGCAGTCGATCCTTTAATCAGCTGCCTTACTTTGTTCTTGTCTAAATGCTTCACGCGGTTTGCAGCCGTGTCCTTTCGGTTTGTCTAAATGCTTCACGCGGTTTGCAGTCGCGTCTTTCCCACGTCAGACCGGCCCTGCAATCCTTCCCCCTCAAATCCGCATCAGCGAGCTGCCGTCACGGTAGTGAGACGGCAGGTAGCGAGACGGCTTTTGCGCTGCTCGTTTAAAAGCGCCCTTATTGTCACTGCACTAGAGTAGCGAGAAGCATGCTCACTCTTCTCTCTTCCCCTCTCCCTCTAGACACATTGTGCCTGTCATAATCTGAGCTCAGAACCACAACAGTCTGCCGAGCAATGCTCTGATGAGTGTAGCCTCCCTGTGGAACTGGAGCACTCAGCAGAGCATCTGTGTCTGCCAAGTCAGAGCCCAGACAAACCAATGGATGTGGAAGGAGGGAAGAGTGAACATGCATGCTTCTCCCTGCCCAAGTCTAGGCAGAGAGAACGGAGGGAGCACTCCACATTATATGCTCCTGCTATGTATGAGGGGACTTGAGATAGGATATATGGGAGCATCCCAGGGCCTTCCGGAGACCTGTGCCCCTTTCCTCTTATCAGATCTCACTTGGCCTTTTTCTCCTCCAAATTCCCTTTCCACCTAGTCCTCTTCTGTCTCCCTCTTTCCCCCCTCCCTCAGTCTTCCTGTTCCTCTACTCCCTCAGACCTTCCACCATTACTCTTCACCCTGTCCCCATCCTATCCTCTTTCCCATTTGATCCCTTTTCCTCTCCGGAGTTCTCTTCTCCCTGCTCCTTGACTCCTCAGTCCTTTTCATTTGACCCATCCCCACCATTACTTCCTACCCTATTCCCCTTTGCCCTGCCCCCCTCAGCTTCTTTACAACCCCAGTCCTCTCTGCCCTGCCCCTTTAAATACTTTTCCGTTTTACTTGCATGGACCACCCACAAGCTTGCTGCTCCTCTCCCCACTGCCCCTTTTACACTCTTTGCCCTACTCCTTTCACCACCTCACTCCCCTCCAACCTGGGCCCTTGGATTTGCACAATTAAATATACAGATTTTCCAAATTTACCTATTTCATTTTATGCAAATCTACCATTTGGGACACAATGTGCTTTATTTATGATAAATATGACCAGCACCACTTTGACATGTCAGCTAGGTATGCAGAGTCAAGTAGGGGACTAAAGAGAAACTTACCAGTCTTCCCAGCTCCAACGGAACTGGAAGTTACTCAGATGGTGCGAAAACCAATTAATGAACCTTAGCAAAAAGAAGGAAAAGTTAGAATTCCATTAATTCCCAGAAGTGTGCACCTGAAACAACAACTCCTAGAACAAAGTTGGGAGCTTCAGTTATACTTGTCAAAAGGTAAGCCTGAAATAATTTCAGTAAGCCTTCTTAAAAAACATGTACTGTGTAAAAACAAAATCCTTAGTTAAATGTTAAATCAACACACAACTGGTTTATGCAGTATGGACAGAAATTAGAGTGCCACTATGGAAAAAGAATTCTTATTTCATGTCCGATATTTGATGCTACATTAAACTACAGAAGCTATAGAATAATGCACAAGCCCTCTGGTAGGCTCAGAGCAACATCTTCTAGCTCTGGTGCCTACAATTATAACACTAACAGGCATACTAAAAAATGTCTTGGAGATTTAGATGTACAAGTCAAACTTAGGAAGAAAGGAAGGTCCCATGGTTAGGGCACTAGCCTGGAATTCTGGAAATCTGAATTAATTTCCCTGCTCTGCCAAAGTCTTTCTGGATGATCTCAGACAGGTCCCTAAAGGCTTGTTCAGAGATAACTACCCACTAATTCACTTTGTATTTCTGTGAATACAGGTGAAGTTAAAGGGTGGTGACAATGGTAATTACCTCTGCAAACTAGTAGGGTTAAACTGTGAAGAAAGGCTCCTATTCCATGGACATGCTTGTATGTACTCTCAAAGGAAATATATTGCTTCCATTCCTCTGTAAAGACTTCTGCTGTCCCAAACCTAAGTAGCTCTTTTTGTGTATTGCACTACAAGCATCTCTGCCTCATTGATAGATTGTTACTCCAGTCCCTATTCCTAGGAGTTCTAAGGGAAGTATGATCAAGGGAGATGCTGAATCCCTGGTTTCCTCTGCTTGGAAGAATGGAAGTAGAGTGAGGGAAGTAGTCTGGAGAAATTCCTCTGGAGTAAAAGCCCCAGATCTGGCATGCTTGTGCGAATATACCCTTTAGTCTCATTGTGTCTCTATCTCGGAGTTAGGATAGCAGTACTTCCCTGACTCACATAGGTGTTCTAGCATAAATGCATTAATGATTGAAACATTAATATCGTACCCTAATGAGAGCCTAATAAGTAAATGAGACTTCATTATTCCCTTTGGCAGTTTTGAAAGTCTTCAGCTTTTTCTTATGCACCTTCATAAACACAGAAGAATTGTCAAGTAGTTGGCTTCTTAGGAAGAGACAGACCAACGAAAAGCTAAGTAGAAAGCAGGAAGGTTTCCACCCTTCAGTTTAAACTCTCAGGACCACAGTGCTGAAGGTTTACCGTAATATTTCAAATTCACATTGGTTTCGAATGGTGCCAGTGTTGCGTAGAAAAGTTTTCTGGAGACACCTTTTCTATCCAATGTATAAAGCAGAGGAACAAACAAACAAACTGTTCATACACCAGCGCTGAGATGCAGAAACATTTACCTGTCTATACATGTAGTATTCATTGTATCCAGACGCATGTACAGCATTTCTGTGGCTTGTGCTAGCTGTAAGTTTCCAATTAAGGTTAAAAGGGAACAACACATTTTTGATAACAAATCATTCTAATCCTTGCCATTTTTCTGGGAAAATGTGATCACGTCTATATGGTTTTTCTACTGAAACACCAGCTTAAGTAATAAACCAAGGTTACTCACGTGTAACCTCAGTTCTTCGAGATGGGCTCCATCAATCTCACTGTTGGGTCTTTGCACATTTGCTCCGGGATGCATCTGAAAGCAGCATTGTGCACCGCAGCCCCTCCCCTCACATCTTGCTGAGGGTATAAATAGGAAGGCGAGGGCACAAGTTACTTCAGTTTCTTCCTTCATCAATTGTTTTATGACTGGATGCGAGAAACCTGGTCTGCTCTCTATAGGGGCATGATAGGCTGAGATAGCAGCTAGGTGCACTTTGAGTGATGCAGATGCCTGTCCTAATATTTTAAAAAATGTGTCCGTTTTGTTTTGTCGTGTATAGATCTATTCTCGGTCCCCACATTGTTGAAAAATGGACTGTGCTACTGATCTGTTCAGCATCCACTCCTGCTGCGATGTTGTCTGTCTGCTAGTGTGTTTAACTTGCCGGCTACATACATGGCAGTGGGATGTACTCTGTGTGCTATTGCCCAGTTCCAAAGTTTTATGGACTCCACGTAGAGGCAGGAGGTGCGGGTGCCACCTTGCCTGCTGATATACCAGTTTGCGTTGGTGTGGTCTGTGGCAACTTGAATGCGAGGGAGAAAAGCTCGCATTGCCAGTCGAACCAGAGTTCTACGAGATGTGTTTGTAGTGACTGTTCCCACTCATTCCAAAGGCCATTTGTCATTCTGTTGCAGTGAGCATCCCATCCAGAAGGGGAAACATCTGTGGTAATAGTCTCTGAGATGGGTAGGTCTGAGATGGGTAGGTGGAAGGGCATAACTTTGAGCAAGCTGTCCATGCCTGTCCACCACTGCAGTGTGTGGAGGATGGATGGGGGTATGGATAGTTATTTGTTGAGAGAATCTCATAAGTGACTGTTCCCACTCATTAAGGCCATTTGTCATTCTGTTGCAGTGAGCATCCCATCCAGAAGGGGAAACATCTGTGGTAATAGTCTCTGAGATGGGTAGGTGGAAGGGCATTAACTTTGAGCAAGCTGTCCATGCCTGTCCACCACTGCAGTGTATGGGGGTATGGATAGTTATTTGTTGAGAGAATCTCATAAGGGGTTGTATGCCCACAACATCCAATGCTCAAAAGGTTGCATCTTCAATGTGGTGTGTTGCACTGTCAGTACTGTAGAAGCTATATGCCACATGATTCTCAGGAAAAAACATGTGGTATGATTTAGTTGTGTTTGAAGGTTTTGTATAAGTCTTTGGATGGTCTTGGATCTGTCCACAGGAAGGAATGCTCTTCGTTCGATGGAATCCAGGTTTGCACCTATAAAGTTAATGGATTGTGATGGAGTTACTATTAACTTTCCAAAATTTATTAGGAAACTTAATTGTTGTAGGAGCTCTATCATAGTTTTTAAGTCCCTGGTGAGGTTTTGCTTAGTATGGGCGACTACGAGTCAGTCAGCCAAATAAGGAAAAACTGTTATACCCCTCCTTCTTAGGTAAGCTGCTACTGGTGCTAGACACTTAGTGAAGATTCTAGGGGCAGTAGAGAGGTCAAAAGGGAGAACCTTGTATTGGTAGCAATTGTTGTTACAGATAAACCTCAAATATTTGGTATGCGGGGGTCATATACTGATGTGGAAATAGGCATTGCGAAGATTGAGAGCTGCGAACAAAGCTCGCAGGGAAGTATCTTAGCTAAAGTCACCATCCTAAAACATACATTTTATAAATTTGTTGATGGTTCTCAAGTCTAAGTCCCCTATCACACTTTGGCACCATCTGGAGTAAAAAGGTCTTCCTTTAAACTCTAGAGGTACTTCTTCTATCACTCCTTTAGAAAGAAGAGTCTGTACTTCTTGCTCGAGTATTGCCTTGTGAATGGGGTCCCTGAAGAGGGATTGGGTACGGGGTTTTGGTTGGGGGAGGGAGTGGATTTGCATATCCGTGTTGTACGGTTTCTAAGACCCACGTATAAAGATTCTGAAGTGGGGTGCAAGTTTAGAGAAAAAGGATAGAGAGGATGTTGGGCATGCTTTACAGCTCTCTGCAGGTATGTTAAACCCACGACCTTTATTTAATTGTGGTAGGCGAGGTATTTGTTGGCTGTTGTGATTTTTGTTTAAGTTTTTAAAATCTCCTGTTTTGAGTATTTAGGAGTGGAGGTAGGAAAATATTGTTTGGATTGTTGGACAGCCCGTGGAGTACCTGGCAAGATGCATATGAGGGTGTTGCATTGTATATTTTTCTTTGTCTTGTAGGTTACTCCCAAGGTGAAAGCTGTTCTCCTTGTATCCTTTAGCTTTGTTAGGACATCATCTGTGTTAGCAGCAAAAAAGCCCAGCTCATCAAATGGGAGGTTTTCTATTATTTTGTTTTGGAGCGAGTGCCATTGAACTCAGCCAGGCATGACGTTTAGTCGCAATGGTGTTGGGAATGGATCTGGCAGCCGAGTCAAAGATACGAGTCATAGTAGTTAATTGAGACTGTGCAAGGTAGAGTCCTTCAGATCGCATCTGCCTATTTCATGAAATATGGTAGCAAATGGTGTAAAATTGGACCTAAGTTGTCCCATGAGAGGTGTTGTGGTAGGTGCACATCACTGATGCATATATGGAGGCTCGTAATAGCATTGTTTGCTATCTCCCCTCTGGGAGCCCAGGTGTCGGTGGGCTCAGGGGTGTTTATCCGATGGCCAGAGTCTGATGCCACCGTCCCCTCATTTAGGAAGGGGGCGGGGCATGGGGAGGCCGGCTTCCGGGTCGCCCCTACAACCTTCAGGAGCGGCTGGTGGCTTGCAGACAGCAAGAACAGTGAGCGGAGCATCCCCGGTGTGGCCAGAGGATCTGAGCAGCATGGGAGTGATGAGGGCTGGTTGGTGTGGAGCCCTTGGGACTGTGTGGGGCAAGGGGTCAGACCAGGACTGGGAGGCTGATGACAATCAGCTTCCCCCTCTTGAGACTTTGCATGGGGGTGTGTGGACTTCTGGCCCCTGCGTGGTGAGAGTGGAGGAGGGGGAAGAAGTATCGGTCCCCTCTTTGGTGGGTATGTGTCTGCCGGGGGCACTTAACAGCGGCCTTTTCCCCCCCCCCCCCGCCGGGAAGATCATGGGGGGGGAGGGTTTGCTATCTCCCTTCTGGGAGCCCGGGTGTCGTCGGACGTGGGGGTGTTTACCCGATGACCGGAGTCTGATGCCACCGCCCTCTCGTTTAGGAAGGGGGCGGGGCATGGGGAGGCCAGCTTCCAGGTCGCCCTACAAGTTTCGGGCACACCCTTTGGCTGTGCCCTTTGGCAGGGGCCGGGAAATGGACCTGGCGTCATCAGTGATTGGTGGGAAGGGGAATATGTATACTTGGTATGTGAAGGGACACCCCCCCCCCCCCGGTTTCCTGGTGAGAGCAGGAGGGTGAAGGGAGGGCCTCCCCCTGGTGTCAGCAGGGTGGAAAGTAATGAGGGGTAGCTGAATGCTGGGAGACTAATGGTGGGAGGATGATATAACGATGTGCTGCTGTGTTTTGTATTTGGGGGTTTGGAGAAATGTATTTGCTGTTATTGATCTATGAGGGGTTTGTTTTTTTCTTTATTGACGATCTGATTTGTATTGGTGTATTGTGCACCATATATTCTAATGTATTATGTATATGTTGTAAGCCGCCTCGAGCCGCCTTTGGTGGGAGAGTACGGGGTATAAATTAAAATGGAATGGAAAATTGTACTAGAAGAGAGATTGTCGACCCAAAATATCAATTTTTCTCCCTTCTCTGTCTGACAGTGAACTCTCATTTGCTCTATTCTGTTGCTTTTCTGTGGACGCTTCACCACAGAGTTAGGGGTAGGGTGCTTGAGAAACATCTTGTGGTTTTCTGTCAGTAAAAGGCACTGAACCGTGCATCTACAGGAGAAGTGTTCGATGAGGTTTGCCAGTGGAGTTTTTCATAAGCTTTTTAGACAGTGGCAAAGTGACTGGCTAAAGTGTTTATGCAGAAGCTTATAAATGGGATCTTCCTCCTTCTCTTCAACTGGAATGGTTTTTAGGTTCAAGGAGGTAATCATTTTGGAAATTTGAGACAAACTTTTTATGATCTTCTGATACAGTTGATGGTGTTGGATCAGAAATGCAGTCTGATGGTGGTGATGCCAGATCATTTGATTTTATGGAACTGGCATTTGATGTTAGGAGTTGTCACGGGCGATTCCTTTTGTAAAGCGTCTATCGGTGCCGTAGGTGTAAGGTAGTGCCCATGGGGGAGGAGCTGGTTGGTCCAGTGCTAGAGGTATCGTAGGTGGGATACATCGTTCTGGAGGGTCAGAGGTTGTCAAAACGGGTGCCTCGGCTCCATCCAAGAGATGCAATTGCACAAAGGACATTTTTGGCAATGGTGGTAAGGATTTTGCTGGAGGACTCGGGTTTATTTCTGCCTGCAGTGTATATCGTAGATGGTATAATTTGCGCAGCAGAAGACATGGGCACTTGCTGTGTATTAATTGCCAGAATCTCTTTTAATACCTTTGCTATTTGCATAAAAGGGGTTTGTGCCTCGGCCCCCGCTGTTGTGGAAGGGAAGTCTTGTAGCAATGGTGCAGGAGTAGGGGGCCTCCCAAGGAAGGCGGATGGTTCCAACCTTTCACGTGTGTGGTGGAATCCACTAGAGTAATACTGTTTGTACAAAGTGATATGAGGAATCCCATGGGGTTCGTTGGTATTTTTGCGATTGCCAGTACATCTATGGGGCCCATTGCTATTGTTTTGCCCATGCCGGAGAACTGCAAGGAGATGGAAAAGCAGGTTGCCAGGGAAGTGAAGGAGTCTTTCATCTCTCCAGTGGAGCAGTCTGAGATGGCCTGAGAAACATGCGGGGAGCTGTGTAGCACTTCTGCCGCATCTAGATATAAAGGGGAGGCATCTAGATATGAAGGGGTGGTGGTGAGGAATAAGGTAAGTGCCAAGTAGAACCCCTCCCTGGTGTTCCAGATGGAGTATGTGGAATACAGAACAGGCTTCCTGGCAAGTCCCAGATGCTATGGGTTTCTTTCTCCTTCTGTGGAGAGGTCGGCTTATGTTTTTTTAGGAGAGGGATAGTCACGTTCTGGTGTTTTCTCTCCCTTCTTTTTAGGTTTGTCCCGTGACTGGTCTTTTTATGTTTTTTTCCTTCTTTTTTGCACAATGGGGATGAAATTACTGGTTTTGTCTTTTTCCGCTTTGGAGAGGATGTTTTCCTCGGTGCTGGGAGGCTCCATGCAGAGGCAAATGGTCCCAGGGAGAACTGCACTGTAGGAGACTGTGCTGGAGATGGAGTCCAGACTAAGGTAGGTCGGTGTGGGGAGTGGTGTCCATGCCAGGGAAGTTGATGCAGCTGGACAAGGCATCAGGCTGGGATGTAAGACCATGCCAAGGCAGACTTGCTTGATGGACTGGTACAGGAAGATTTTTTTCAAGTTCCCCAGGTGCCTCAAACATTCTTTTTGTCAACAGGAATTATAAGTGCATTTTTTGCTCCTGTAAAGATCTGAAAAAGAGGCTAGCACAAGCCGAACAGGCCGTGGACCTGTGAGCCTCATTGAAGCAACGAGAAATTGGTCGTGGGGGTCAATAA
Source organism: Sphenodon punctatus (assembly GCA_003113815.1). Lineage (NCBI taxonomy): Eukaryota > Metazoa > Chordata > Lepidosauria > Sphenodontia > Sphenodontidae > Sphenodon > Sphenodon punctatus. Next base: position 1,283,153 of record QEPC01006122.1, on the reverse strand, counting down.
GAGGAATTGACATCAGATATTCCATGCATTTTTGAAACCCCCTTTTTTGTCAGAGTAGCCACATGAGCAGTCCAAGAGGCTGGACCCTGCCCGGGGACGAGGGCGTAACTTCTATTATTTTCTTCTTATGCATTTATCTTCATGAGATTAACCATTCTAGGGTGATTGGCATTGTCTGCTGAGCCAGTCCGCTTCGGTGTTGTCCTCTCCCTTAATATGCAGGGCCCTGAGCGACAGTAGGTGTCGTTCCGCCCAGGAGAAGAGTGTGAAGGCCTCCGCGTGTAGCACCCGGCTTCTCGAGCCTCCCTGGTTGTTCACGTAAGGCTTCGCTGTTGTGTTGTCCGTGAATACCAGGATGTGGGAGCTCTGCACCTGTGGAAATCTGAGCAAGGTGAGCCTGATTGTCTTGAGCTCGAGCAAGTTGATGCTGCTGGCTGCCTCGGTCGCTGACCATTCTCCCATGGCAGTCATGGTTAGGCTTGCATCCGACGTGATTCTGACCCTTGTGGGTTCGGAAAGGGGGGACCCCTGTTGGAATGGTTTGTCTGTGAGCCACCAACGCATGCGTACTGCTAGGGTGCGTGGTACCCATATCTAGGGGTTGCTGCCTGTGATGAGGTGCGTCTGCCATGGTCGGAGTGGGCGCAGGTGGAAGCGAGCCCACGCTACCTGTTGGGTGCAAGACACGAAAAGGCCGAGAAGACTTGCCAAGTTCTTCAGCTGGAGGGTTGGGTTGTTGGTGAGGGAGAGTACTCCCTTTCTGATCTTTTCCTGTTGCTGGTGGGTGATGAAGATCCTGCACCTTCTTGTGTTCAGTATCACCCCTAGGTGTTCTAGTCGCTGTGATGGTGTTAGGTGACTTTTCTGCTCGTTGATCAGAAACCAGTGTTTGTGTAGATACTCGATTGCCATCTGGACGTCCTTCACTGCTTCCTCCTTGGAGGCGGAGCGGATGAGCAGGTCATCCAGGTACGGGTGCACATGAACCCCTTGCAGGTGAAGGTTTGCTATCAACGGAACCAGGATTTTCGTGAAGGTGCATGGGGCTGAGGCGAGGCCGAACGGGAGGGCCGTGTATTGCCAGTGGCCCCCATGGTAGGCGAACCTGAGCCATCTTTGGTGTCTGGGGACAATCAGAACGCGTAGGTAGGCTTCCTTGAGGTCGAGGGAGGCCATCCAGTCGTTCTTCCTGATCGCCTGGCAGATCGTTTTCAGGGTCTTCATTCAAAACCTGTTTCCTTACACGTCTGTTGAGGCGTTTTAGGTACAACACCGCTCTCCATTCGCCCGATTTCTTCCGAACGAGGAATAGGATGGAGTAGAGCCCTGTGCTCCGTTGATCCGGAGGAACGGGCTTTATGGCTCCGATGTGTAACTGGTGGATCTCCTGAAGCATGGCCCGGTGCTTCTGTGGCCTGGTCGAGGATGGCAAGGGAAGGAATTTGCTTGGGGGGGTGGAGCTCTATTGAGTAACCCTGAGATATGCTCCCTTACCCACGCATCAGAGACTGAAGCTTCCCAGGCTGGAGAGAAATCCCATAGTCTGCCTCCGATGCGTGTGAGTGGGTCAGTTCTGTTTTCTCTGGCTGGCGCCCCCTCGGGATCTGCTGCGATAGGGTGGCTGATACTTCCTCTTTCCTTGCCAATTTGACTTGTTCTTAGGTTGTTGTCTGTGAAAGGAGTTCCTCGGGTTTCCCTTTCTGAACCCTGCCTAGTCCCCTGTGAAGCACGCTTGGCAAGAGGAGGGCCTCTTGTTGCCCACCTGCTGGAGTGTAGTGCGCTTCTCCTTGCTATTGTGGTCTTCCAGGACCTTCTCTAGGTATGCGCCGAAGAGCTTTTGCCCACTGTAAGGGCTATTCACCGATAGATTTTTTGCTGTGTGGTCACAGCCCCATGATCTGAGCCAGAGTCATCTGCGGGCTGCGACGCTTGAGACTGCTGCTCTGGCAGAAGCTGACAGAGCGTCTGTGGATGCATCTGCGATGTATGTTATTCCTAGCATTAGTCGTGATGTGAGAACTTTCGCCTTTTTCTCTGAAATGTCCTCGCTCTGGACCTCTTGAAACCAAGAGATGAGGGCTCGTGACATACATTGTGGCTGTGTTCATTCTCATGGCCGTGGTGGTTGCCTCGAACCCCTTCCGAAGAGCCCCCTCGATGACTTTGTCCGTGGAGTCTTTTGGTTAAAGGTCTCCCTCGGTAGGGAAGAGGGTTTGCCGCGCTAGGGAGGCTGCCTCCGCATCCACCTTAGGTTGGTGGAGGAGGGATCCCCTACGTTGAGAGAAGGCATACAGCTGCTGCTGCGGCTTGGGGAGCCTGTACGAGCGAGTGGGTTGTTTCCACTCGTTCAGGACTAGTCTCTCAAAGGCTTTGTCCAGGGGTAGGCCTTTGCCTGGTTTATGGACCCTGGGGATGTGGGATCTAGCCTCCTGTTCATCCTCTGATTCTGAGGGCTGGTCCTTAGTTGCCCTCTCTTTCAGTTGGAGGGTGCGAGACACGTGTTTCTTTAGTTCCTCCCAATATTGGGCTGGGAACTCCCTCCCGTGGTCGGGGGCTATGGGCAGGTGTGCGTCACGGCTCTGAGCCAGTGACCCCTCCCCTTCCAAGTCCCCCAGCTCTCCCTCATCCTCCAAGGGGGAGTTGTTGCTGCCCCCTTCCTGCGATCCCAACGGACTCTGGGAGCGTGAATGGGGCCTGCGGCTGGAGACCTGGGGTGAGGCGGGTTCTCCTCCTCTGACTCTGACCCGGAGTCCAATAGTCGGACGACCCTGGACCCTGCGGCTGCCCCTCTGCCCTTGTTCTGTGGCCGCATGCCGGGAGGAACACCCTCGGTTCCCCGGGGCCTCTTGCTGCCCTCCTGGGGGGGGGCGGATTTTCCAGTCTGTCGAGGCGGGCCATGATTTTGCTGAAGGCCTCCGCTATTACAGTGCTCATGGCCTGTTCCCGTTGGGTAGCGAGGGAGGGGGCGGGGGGATAGCTTTGATTGGGTTCCCCTCCCTTCTGAGCACGGGGGGCGAAGGGTCCCTTGACTGCCCGTGGCCCCTTTGGATCCTCGGGGGACACTTTTTGCTTTGGACCCCCATCCCTGTACCTGTGACCCCACGGGGTCGAAGAGGGCTCCAGCTGGAAGGGGTGCTTTCACGCTGCTTTGGAGCGAGGGATGGGGCTGGATGCATCCCAGCGATGGCGGTGGGGCGGAGCCGGGGTGCTGCGTGGGAGCCGGCCTAACGGCTGTTTGCAGCAATGAATCCGGACCGGGGATGGTGCTGGACTGGATCGCCACGTGGGAGCCGGGTTCGCTGGCGAAAAGGGTGGCGGTGGCTGCCTTGCAGCTTGGGGCTCTTCTCAGGACGGGGGCTCTTCTCTGGCTGGGGGTGGAGCCGGGCCAGGTTGCCACGTGGGAGCAGGGTTTGCCGGCTAAAATGGCGGCTGTCGCGGCGGTGGCCGCCTTGCAGGCTCCTCTTCCGGTCGTGGTGGGGGAGGGGCCCAATTATTCTCTTCACCGCTGAATCCTGGTGCCACCGAAGCCTTGGGTCCTGGGATAACTCACAGGACGCGCGCGAACAGGGGAGCCTGGGCATAGCGCAGGGTCCTACCACGATGTTGGGAGGTTCTGGTGCACGCCTCTCTCAGGGCTGTTCTCTCCTTGCCCCGTTTTTCTCTCTCTTTTCTTTCTTTTTTTCGTACATTATGCAAGCTCTGCTCTGTGGAGCAGAGTGAGACTGCTCCTGCTAGCATGGAGGCAGGAAGGAAACGGAGTTGCACAAGGGGGTGACCCCGCGCATGCGCAGTCAGTTTCTTTGATTCCTGCCTCCTGCTGGACAAGCGCAGTGTCACCCATGAGCTGGGCTGGCTGAAGCCCTGAGCAGAAGAACTGCTTTCAGAAGCATCCCAGAGCATTGGATGAACTGCTTTCAGAAGCAACTGCACAGACAGACCCAAAAGTGAATGCACAGGGTCCCACTCGAAGAACTTCGATGTAACCAAGTCAGTGTTGTTGGAATTAGAAGTGCTCCCCACATGATGCGGTCCATTCTCTAATCTTCACAAAGCACAATGAAATAGTTACCTACTTTTTATTTTTATTTTTTTTTAAAAAAGGACACAAGAATTCCCAATACAATGAAATCTGCACATGCAATTCATTAAACATCTGAATGAAAGAATATTGAGTGAAGCTTTAATCCTACTAATGCTACATTTATTAAGGGTACATTTTTACCCATTATTAGGGCTAGCAAAGATTACTGGTAAAAGGGTTACACAAAAGGTAGTTTAAAGAATCCAAATATCCACTCTTATTTTGGCTACTGGTATCTTCACAGCCATAACCAAGGTATTAGTGGAAGGACATTACCACAGTAATGCAGCAAGAGCTCAGTGACCCAAGTGTACATGATTTCATTGCTTTATACTTTTTTTCTTTTTGTAACACTGGCTTTCTAGAAGTTTGAATAAGCCTTTATGCTTGTGGGTATTATAGTCTGATGGTGAGATACTGTTAAATAGGTCAAAGGCTTTATCCTAATTTTAGGAGATTTAACTGAGTTATAAAAATAAGGTAGGATCTGAAACTTTATACACCAGGTTTTTAAAGGGTATGCTTTAATGTAATTAACTCTACTGCTTGTGTTTGAGATGTCTTCTACTTGAATCCTGCAAGTAAAATACAAGTAGAATTTATTTTTAAAAAAGCATTTAAAAGAAAAAGTCTACAAGTATTTTGGTGCTAAGAATAAATGTAACTTTTTAAAACATCAGAACTTTACAAGTTAAATTTTAGCATTATACATTTTACACAACTGGCACCCCAAATTTAGTTTTAGACCCCGATATAAGAAGGCACACTGTTAATGGAGATGTTAGCGCTCTGTAAGATGATATTTTGTATGTAAACATAATGAGATTTTGTGCCAGTTTTTTTCTGTACTATACAGCGGAGTTCTACTTCTCTCAGTTCCAATACCAAGAACCAGCATCAGCAATGGAGAATATTCAAGAGAAGGGCAGAAAGACACTGGACCCACCCTGCTCCCACCCTGAAATGGCTATTTGTATACATTATTCTCAAATATAGGAGATGTTAATGAGCAAAGTATTTTCTAGTCTAACTCAAACGAATAAAGAGTACAGTAATAGTTATAATTTGCAGATTTTCTTCATTAACAAACAGCATATTTGTTACAGGTCTCTTTCAGAGGAAAGGATACAACTTGCGGTAAGGAGCCAGGCTGAAGTTTGCACAACTCAATAAGAAGTGTTGTGTACATGACCTCAATGTGCGGTGGACTTGGAAGCTGAAACAGCTCTGCAAAGATAACCTGAGAAAAGAAATTCACAACTGAAGCTCGACATACATTTACAAACCCATTTCCATCATGTCTGCACAATTCTAATCCTGAAAAAACAAAAACACCAATATTAAGAAACTATAAGCCACAAATGTGAACTTATTAGTCAAGCTTATGCAATGGAGACGTAGAAGCTGCGTTCAAGATCATAAAAGTGATAGCGCCATCCAGGAAAGTCTCTCTCCTAGTGACAGCACATGCACACAACAGTCTTTTCTTCTTCTTCTTTTTTTTTTTTAAAAGGAACTTTGTCCATTCAAATTTGATCCCAGGCTCAAAAAATAAGCATGTAAAAGAGACATTTTAAAAAGACCAAGTATGTTTTTCTGTTTGTTTTTTTAATTTTAGGCAGCAAGTTATTATGAATAGCTATTTTCCTGCAGTTTCAACTCCTCAAATATTGCAGAACCTAAGAGGGAAGCTATAATCAAAAATGAAAATGTCTTATTTTCTTAAGTGGAACTAGAGGAAGCGATAAAATAGTTGAGAGAAGTAAATTTTAGCTTCTCCCATAATATGTTAAGAAAACTGGTCAAGATATCAAAGCCGATGACCCCCCAATAAATAAATAAATAAATAAATTCTATAAAACAAGACAAGTTTGCTTAGGAAAGATTTTAGTTGTTAGGATCAACCTAAACTGCACAGCATAAAAAAATAATAATTTCAACTTGCTGCCTTTAAAAATGTATTATGCTAATCCAAGACCACTGGGGACAGTGGGAGGAACCCCAGGCGTATAAGTCTATTTTACCAGAATGGGGATTTTTTGAAATTCTTTTCTATTTTTAAGTCCCGTCTTTCTCATATGACACATTTACAGGAAGATAACTTGGATGTGGATTCTGAGCCACAAACAGCAATCTTATTCATGAGCTCCAGCAGGGAGCTACCAGGACTTCTTGAAACAAACAGGAAAAACGCAGACTGAATCAACCATTTCCATCAGAAGATGGGCTGAGCTGTAGTGTGTGGCCAATAAAAAAAAAGGGTTGTTACCTGTTGGTTTTGTTCTGGGAACCCTGACACTACCCATGATAATAGAACACCAGGTTACAGCCATTTCCTTGCTTGTTTTGTATGATCAGCCAAGTGGCTAGGCATAGAAGGTATGACCCTAAAAGCAGTCAGTATATTTGACCTTCCATTATGCAGACATGCCATTTCCAGGTAGGAGAAAACTCAGGCCCAGGGGCTAGATGTGGCAGGGGCTAATTTTTATTTGACTCCTTTTCGATTCCTGGACATGACTCACTGATTCAGTTACTACCAAGCACTGGAAGACTGAGCTCTGGGTAACGCAGCAGAAATGAGGGCATATGTAGAAAAGTAGGTGACAGAGCCATGATCTGGACATTCTTGAGTGTACTCCTGTCCCCAGCTTCTATGGAGTCACTGAAGCTTGTACTAATTTTCAAAGTGGCCAATGGAAGGGAAAAGATTCCCCATCCTGGGCTAGACAACTAATAAGAGCTTGTCATTGAGATGTACTATTGACACCAAAAGCTCTGTCTGTTGAAGAGAGTAAATCTGAAGCCACTTGCTATAATTTTCATAAAATGAACTGAGCTACTTTGGTTAACAACCGTCCAAGTTCTATGCCTTGGACCAAGCCATTTTACTAGGGTCTGGCAGAACTGCATTTATCCCTGGGAATTCAAAGGTTTTTTCTGGGTGAGAGAGTAGAAGCTCTCTCCAGTTAGAAACATGCAGAAAACAGGTCAAAAGTCAAGCCTGGCTCCCAGATAAAGAGGAGGAAGGGTGAGGTATTTTCTCTTACTATCATTCTGCAGGTGAAAACAGAAGAAAGAAATGTTCTGGTTTGAGTGAGCCATTTACTAAGTGCATCTTCTATGTATTCATCCCTCCTCCCACATCGCAGTTTCTGGGAAGTTTCTGAGAGAAGCTTAATTTTTTAGCCTACTGTAATATTAATTGTTATCTTAATTGTCAATTGCTTGTACTAAAACTCAATTTAAGTAGAAAATATTTTGATAAAGCTTCAAGTTGCTTAACATGTAATTATGATAAGTGCTCTCCAAATTTCTTTGCTGTTGCATTTTTTTTTTTTAATATCAGCTTTAATGAAGCTGACAACACATTCAGCTTCTTGACCAGTCGCTGCTCCAAAGAAGCAACCTCACACCTACAGAATACTCAGAGAAAGGCATGGACAAAAGTACAGCCATTGGTTTGATGGCTTCTTTATGCAGACAACCCATACTTTGGATCACTTCTAGTTGATGGACTAGGGATAGTCTGGAGTCTATTATGTAGCGTGACAGGGCAGGTACTGGCCCCTTAAAGAGTCTGCTCTGTGCTTCAGCCCTGCCCTCTTTTGAGCTCTAAGAGCAGCAAAAGACTGGAACCCAGACAGTCGGATTCTGGCCAGTGAACTGGAAAGGCTAGAGGCTGGGCTATGCTTGGAGCTGCCCAGGGTAATGAAGCCCTGGGGAAGGAACAGTGGGATACAGCGGGCTGAGACGACCAGGCTGGGAGAAAAATGGCTGAGAGCCTAGAGGCACACCATGCCAGGAAGACTGGGAACCCAATGAAGGATGCCTCCCCAAGTAAGACTGTACATGTATATCAAGTTTGCAACACTAAATAAATGTGCACTGGAACAGAGTCTGCTGGTATGAATGGCTGTTTTGGGGTGAGGACTAGGTGAAGAACTGCTTGTGTGTATGCACCTTGGAACTTGTACTAATTTTAAAACTGGCTCCCCAGAGGGAAAATATTTCCACACCTGGCCTAAGGTGTGGGAAATGCACTTCTCCAGATTGTCAAAATAACTGGAACTGACCGTGCCCACCCCACCTGGGAGCTGGAGAAGAGTGTGCATGTGGCGCCAGTGACACAAGGGTTCCCTGCTCCCTCACTGGAAGCTAGTGGTGTGAAAGGATTTTATTCACAAGAAAAAAATTAAAGGATTTAATTTACAGTAAAGCATTTATTAATACAGAGTTTTGTTTACAATAAAGAAGTTTTACAAAATTAAACAATTGTACTTGGACAGAATGAAGATGAAGTTACACATTCCATATTGAGCCCACTGCCCTTCCAGAGAAGCGAGGACTGGAGTCCTGGCTCCCAGCCCCTCTGCTCTAACCTGCTAGACTCCACTCTCCCCACCCACCCACCCCCAACCCAGGAGTCCTGGCTTCCAGCTTGTCCCCCCACTGTAACCCACTCCCCTCTGAGCCAGGAGTCCTGGCTCCCAGCCCC
>QEPC01006122.1:1225991-1266464 GCA_003113815.1 Sphenodon punctatus | reverse complement strand
CGTAGTACCCCTAGGGGAGGACACAGAAAATCCTCTGCAGATTTCTGATGATGAAGATGAAGATTTTACCATGGTCATGAGATTGGCAAAGTTGGTCACAAAAAAGGAAAAAACAATGGCACAGTCAGGCAGTGTTACCATGCTTGATTCAAGTTCTGATTTAAGTCCTCAAACTACAGGAAAAAAGGGTGCTAAAGACTCTCATCATCCCTTTGACGCTGATAGTTGTTCTGAACTGGAGAAATATTCTGATTCAGGATTTGCTGCTAGTGCACCTAAGCTGCAGAAAGAAACTTCTAGGACTGTCCCTGACACTAAGCCAAAGAGAGACTCTGCAGTTTCCTCTCCTACTAGATTGCAGGCAGCTGCTCAAGCAGAGGTTACGAACAGTGATTTTGATGACTCTGAGGTAGTTCAAGTCCCACTCCGACTTTACCCCACTCCTGGTGCAGACAGCCCGGGTACTTATGTTAACCGTCCTTGGACCCTTGGAGAGATCCATGCCATAATTAAAGACTTACCCAAGCCTAGGGATAATCCTATAAAGCTTAAAGAGGAGCTGGAAGTAATTATTATTGCTTATAATCCATCTCGTGTGGATCTTATGCTCCTAGTTAAAGCTCTTTGTCCTGCCAGTGATTACACTAAGTGGTGGAACCATACAGGCACAGGCATGTCCCTTAAAGATGCCTATGACACAGCCAATAGAGAATGGAACCATTCTGGTGCAGAAAAACATTATTTGGCTGATCTCAGGATTTTTACAAATCACCTTTTGGATGCTCTTCCTGCTGTGTTTTAAAAAAAACCTAATTGGCCAGCAATCCGATTTTGTAAACAAAAACAGGGAGAAATGGTGGTAGAATACAGGGAACGGCTAACTCAGGCTTTTGCGCAGTATTCAGGTATGGAAAAATCAGAAGGAGATGATAATGCTATTCTGGCTAATATTTTTGTTGAAGGTCTGTTGCCTCCAACTAAGGATTTGCTTAGGAAAGTTTGTATTGGATGGCAAAATGAAACTATTACTAAACTGACCGATTATGCCGAGCACTGTGAAAAACAGGCTGAAAAAAAGGAAAGAACAAAAACCAAGGTTCTTGCTCTTAAATTACAGAAGCTTCAATATCAAGTTCCCCAGCCCTCTAGTTTTCGGCATAGGGGACCGTACCGCAACTATCCTCGTGCGTCTAATAATAATAATAATAGGATGGCTGCCCAGTTTTCTTCACCCCCACGTCAGCCAAAACCTCAGTTCTTGCCTCTACCTCCACCAAATCCACAAACGCCTGCTAACACTTGCTGCCATTACTGCAAGCAACAGGGACACTGGAAAAGTGACTGTCCCCACCGGCCTCGTCTGCTGGGACAAAATAATTCTTTTGCCCAAAATAGACAAAACTTTGTCCCTATGTCACCAGGACAGCAGCTTGTGCCCATGCAAGCACTGTTGGAAAATCCAACTGAAGCATTTCCTGATCAATGACTATGTTCAGAGAAACAGGATGTAACTTGTCTTGCTCCTTTGGTGCCTCTCACTTCTGAAGGTGAAGTGTCGGTCAGAGTAGGGGGAAAGTCTGCCTCCTTCCTAGTAGACACCGGAGCTTCTATGTCGACAATTCAAAAAGGCCTACTTTCTTCTCCCCCTCTTTCTTCTAGAACAGTAACAGCTGTCGGTATTTCTAATGTTCCTGTTCCTCACCCAGTAACTAAACCTTTGCATGTGACTTTAGGTCCTTTACAAGCAGAACATTCTTTCTTGCTCTTTACCACCTCACCAGTAAACCTGCTAGGTAGAGATTTGTTATGCAAGTTAAGATGCAAAATGTTTTGTACCTCTGATGGAGTGTATCTTGAGTTCCCTCACATGAGGTATCTGAGACGATTAACTTGTTAAATACTGAATTCAAGCCTGAAGTGACGTTGGACCTTTCTAAGTCTGAAGATGATTGGCTTTCTCAAATTAACCCTTCTTTATGGGCTGTTTCTGCAAGTGATGTTGGGTCTATATCAATGGAACCTGTTAAAATTTCCATTGACATCACTAAACCCCTTCCTCAAATAAAGCAGTACCCATTGCATCCAGATGCCCTTGAAGGCATTGCATCTGTCATTGATTCTCTCCTTGCTCAAGGAGTTATTTCTGAGACTAAAAGTCAGTGTAATACACCTATTTTTCCAGTCCGCAAAGCAGATGGCACTTCCTGGCGGTTTGTTCAAGACCTCCGTGCCATCAACAAAATTGTATTTTCTCAGTTCCCTATTGTTCCCAATCCTGCTACTATTCTTTCTTGTATACCTGCTGATGCAGCTTGGTTTACTGTAATAGATATTAGGAACGCGTTCTTTTCTGTTCCTATTGATCCTGGCAGTCGGTTCCTATTTGCATTCACTTATAACGGGAAACAGTACACCTGGAATGTTTTACCCCAGGGTTTTTGTAATTCCCTTACACCTTTTTCTCAGGCTCTAAGGGATAACTTAGCAGATGTTAGTTTCCCTGCCAAATCTACCTTTGTCCAATACGTTGATGACCTTCTGTTATGTAGCCCTACAGAACAGGCTTCTAGACAGGACACTTTGGTCTTGCTTCATGCTTTGGCGGGAAAAGGACAAAGTTGCTAAAACCAAGCTCCAACTTTGTAAATCTACTGTCCAATATTTAGGTAATTTCATTTCTGCTGGATAGCATCCTCTTACTCCTGATAGCATTCAGGCTATCCTTTCTTATCCCCGCTCCATTACCCTAAAGCAGCTATGGGTTTTTTTAGGGGTTGCGGGATATTGTAGGGAATGGGTTCCTAACTTTGCTCAAATAGCACGTCCTCTTCAGAATCTCACATGTAAGGATGTTCCTGAACCCTTACCTTGGGCCTTTGTTTGTGAGGAAGCTTTCACTACTCTTAAACAATGCTTGTCATCTGCCCCTGCTTTAGGGCTTCCTAGCTATGCTAAGCCATTTGTGCTTTACTGTCATGAAAGGGACGGATATGCCCTGGGTTTTCTTACCCAAGCTCATGGCACGAAACAATGTTCAGTTGCTTATTTTAGTACTTTATTAGATCCAGTTGCCAAAGCCTATTCTCCTTGTTTGCGTTGCTGCAGCTGCTAGATTAATTGAACAATCAGAAAATATAATGTTGCAGAATCGTTTGTACCTACAGATCCCTCACTCTGTTGAAACATTGTTATTACAGTCCAAAATCCAGCATCTTTCTAATGCTCGTCTCATAAAGTATGAAATTCTACTGCTCTCAGCTGCCCATATTTCTATTTTTCACTGTGGCCCTCTTAATCGTTCTACTCTCCTTCCTTTACCGACTGAAGGATTGCCGACTGAAGTGTTGCTTTGACAGCTAGTATTACTCGCCCCCGGCCTGATCTTCTTAATATTCCTTTGCAAAATCCTGATTTGATTCTTTTTACTGATGGTTCTTGTTTTAAAAATTCTACTGGTAATGTGGTTGCTGGATATGCAATTACTACTGATACTTCTGTTTTAGAATCTGCCCCTCTTCCGGATGTTGGTTCAGCTCAAGTTGCAGAGCTTGCAGCTCTAACGTGCCTGTCACAAGGCCAGTCTGCTAATATCTACACAGATTCATGGTATGCCTTTGGTGTAGTTCATGATTTTGGTGTTATGGCAACAGCGAGGTTTCTTGACTTCGGTGGGCACCCCTATTAAAAATGGCCCTTACATTGCTAAATTATTGGATGCTATTTGCCTTCCAGCATGTTTAGCCATTCTTAAATGTATTGCTCATAGTTCGCAGCAAACGTTAGAGGCTAAAGGAAATAGCCTTGCTGACTCTGCTGCCAAGAATGCGGCTCTTCGAACCCCTCCTCACACTGTCTGTCTGGCCGCTTCTCATGTTGTTCCTTCTCTTATTCAGTTAGCAGACTTGCAGGATCGGGCCCCAGAAACTGAAAAATGCAGCTGGTCTGTGGCCGGCTGTATTTTGCATTCAGATCATTTATGGAGACACTTGGACGGCCGCCTAGTGGCTCCTCGATCTCTTTTACTCTTTGGTCGCCGTGCTACATGGTCCTGCGCATGTCGGACAGGGGGGAATGATTGGTTTATTCAAACAACACTGGTTTTCTCCCTGTTTCAGTTCTGCTGCTATTTTGCACTGTGCTGCCTGCCACATCTGTGGACAATATAATGTGGGTAAAACTGTAAAGGTATCACAGGGCAAATATCCATTGCCTCAGGCTCCTTTCATGCATTTGCAAATGAATTTTATACAGTTACCTAAATGTAATGGTTATGAATATGTTTGGACTATTTGTTGTTTATTTTCTGGTTGGACTGAAGTTTTCCCTTGCAGAAAAGCACTCATTTTCTGTTGCAAAAGCTCTGTTAAATCGCATAATACCCTGTTGGGATATTCCACAGACGCTTTCCAGTGACAGAGGCACACATTTCACAGGTAAAGTTATTCAACACCTGTCTAAGTATCTGAACATTTCCCACCATCTGCATTGTCCGTACCACCCTCAAAGTGCCGGGGCTATCGAAAGACGGAATGGAATTTTGAAAAATAAGCTCTCAAAGCTTTCTGCAGAGACTGGTTTAAAGTAAACTGAGGCTCTCCCTTTTNTGAGTGACACCCGCAGTTGTGTACCTGAAATAAAGACTGAGCGTCTCCGAAATCTGTGTCAAAGGTTAATTTCTACAAATTGGAGGTTCCACCGAGATCCTGACTGCCTGCCCGGATTCACTGCTGGACCCGATACCTGGAAGGGAAACTGTCTTGCCGGCTGGTAAGCCCCTTGCGCTGCCATGGGGGTCTCCCTTTTGGGGCTAGGATTCCAGGTAGGGAATCTAGGGTAAGGCTACAGGAGTGAACTGGTTACGTTCTCGCTCAGTCTTTTTCTGGTTTGGGTTTTTGGTCTGGTGGTTGTTCTTGATCTGGTTTGCTGCTGTTTTCTGATTTGGGTTTTTAGTAGACGGCTATGTCTAATTTCAAGAGCACTGCTCCTTGCCTAGATGCTAAGGTTCTGTTAGCATAAAAAAAACCCAGGTTTATTCTGGTTCTGGTCTGTTGTTGGGTTTCTGTTTAAAGACAGAGTGCCCAGTTGTTGCCTCATTACTTTGAAGACTGGTCCCTTACCCTTGGATTGTCTAATTCCTCTTTGTCTCTCTGGAATTCCCATTCCTTCTGTGTGGTGTATGTTAAAGTAACCCTTCCCCGTCTTTGGTCCCCTGGTTTGTATTTTATTTTTTGTCTGTGTGGTATGATTGCGTTTGAGTGCTGTTGCCTTGTTTTACGAGGACAGCTGGTTCTTCCGGACCCTTGCCCTTATGGTTGAGAGAGTGTACAGGGGAGTTCGCTTTTGCTGGTAGCTGCATTGGATTAATTCTGGTTGCAGGGGCTAGTTACTGTGGCAACTGCCTGGTATCCTTTTGTGTCTCTGGTCCCTTGTTTTCTTCTTCCTTTTGTGTCGTGCACGTGAAGTTATCTGATCTGGTTTGGGAAAATGGGGTGTGGTTCATCCAAAGACGACGGACCCCAAAAGGCTACTCCTGCTTTTTTCATGCATGTAAATTACGGATCCAATTCTTGTAAATGGCTAGCCCACTGGCATGATATTACTAAGGTTGACCCATGCCTGCAATTCCCTCAGAATGGAACTTTTGACAAGACTAAAATAGATTTTTTGAGTGCAAAGTTAGAAAAATCAGAAAAGACAGTTTCTGCTGCAGAACTTCTAGGGTTTCAACATTGGTTAAAGGAATGTCATAAGAGACAGCAAGAATCAACCTTGAATTCTTGCCAGAACGTAAGGGATTTGTTAAAAGTGGAAAATGAGCAGACCAAGAAGGAGCTTAGTAAGCTGAAAGAAGAAATTGAGACAGGTCAGTTGAAAGGAGAGACAGGACAAATGCACTCTAGGGCCCTACAAAATAAGCATCTTCAGTCACTATCTGAACTGAGCTCTCCACCGGTACCTATTCACCCATGTCTAGACAAATGCCAACCGCCTATTCCTCCACCATATCCTAAACACGTAGTACCCCTAGGGGAGGACACAGAAAATCCTCTGCAGATTTCTGATGATGAAGATGAAGATTTTACCATGGTCATGAGATTGGCAAAGTTGGTCACAAAAAAGGAAAAAACAATGGCACAGTCAGGCAGTGTTACCATGCTTGATTCAAGTTCTGATTTAAGTCCTCAAACTACAGGAAAAAAGGGTGCTAAAGACTCTCATCATCCCTTTGACGCTGATAGTTGTTCTGAACTGGAGAAATATTCTGATTCAGGATTTGCTGCTAGTGCACCTAAGCTGCAGAAAGAAACTTCTAGGACTGTCCCTGACACTAAGCCAAAGAGAGACTCTGCAGTTTCCTCTCCTACTAGATTGCAGGCAGCTGCTCAAGCAGAGGTTACGAACAGTGATTTTGATGACTCTGAGGTAGCACAAGCCCCACTCCGACTTTACCCCACTCCTGGTGCAGACAGCCCGGTACTTATGTTAACCGTCCTTGGACCCGTGGAGAGATCCATGCCATAATTAAAGACTTACCCAAGCCTAGGGATAATCCTATAAAGCTTAAAGAGGAGCTGGAAGTAATTATTACTGCTTATAATCCATCTCGTGTGGATCTTATGCTCCTAGTTAAAGCTCTTTGTCCTGCCAGTGATTACACTAAGTGGTGGAACCATACAGGCACAGGCATGTCCCTTAAAGATGCCTATGACACAGCCAATAGAGAATGGAACCATTCTGGTGCAGAAAAACATTATTTGGCTGATCTCAGGATTTTTACAAATCACCTTTTGGATGCTCTTCCTGCTGTGTTTTAAAAAAAACCTAATTGGCCAGCAATCCGATTTTGTAAACAAAAACAGGGAGAAATGGTGGTAGAATACAGGGAACGGCTAACTCAGGCTTTTGCGCAGTATTCAGGTATGGAAAAATCAGAAGGAGATGATAATGCTATTCTGGCTAATATTTTTGTTGAAGGTCTGTTGCCTCCAACTAAGGATTTGCTTAGGAAAGTTTGTATTGGATGGCAAAATGAAACTATTACTAAACTGACCGATTATGCCGAGCACTGTGAAAAACAGGCTGAAAAAAAGGAAAGAACAAAAACCAAGGTTCTTGCTCTTAAATTACAGAAGCTTCAATACCAAGTTCCCCAGCCCTCTAGTTTTCGGCATAGGGGACCGTACCACAACTATCCTCGTGCGTCTAATAATAATAATAATAGGATGGCTGCCCAGTTTTCTTCACCCCCACGTCAGCCAAAACCTCAGTTCTTGCCTCTACCTCCACCAAATCCACAAACGCCTGCTAACACTTGCTGCCATTACTGCAAGCAACAGGGACACTGGAAAAGTGACTGTCCCCACCGGCCTCGTCTGCTGGGACAAAATAATTCTTTTGCCCAAAATAGACAAAACTTTGTCCCTATGTCACCAGGACAGCAGCTTGTGCCCATGCAAGCACTGTTGGAAAATCCAACTGAAGCATTTCCTGATCAATGACTATGTTCAGAGAAACAGGATGTAACTTGTCTTGCTCCTTTGGTGCCTCTCACTTCTGAAGGTGAAGTGTCGGTCAGAGTAGGGGGAAAGTCTGCCTCCTTCCTAGTAGACACCGGAGCTTCTATGTCGACAATTCAAAAAGGCCTACTTTCTTCTCCCCCTCTTTCTTCTAGAACAGTAACAGCTGTCGGTATTTCTAATGTTCCTGTTCCTCACCCAGTAACTAAACCTTTGCATGTGACTTTAGGTCCTTTACAAGCAGAACATTCTTTCTTGCTCTTTACCACCTCACCAGTAAACCTGCTAGGTAGAGATTTGTTATGCAAGTTAAGATGCAAAATGTTTTGTACCTCTGATGGAGTGTATCTTGAGTTCCCTCACATGAGGTATCTGAGACGATTAACTTGTTAAATACTGAATTCAAGCCTGAAGTGACGTTGGACCTTTCTAAGTCTGAAGATGATTGGCTTTCTCAAATTAACCCTTCTTTATGGGCTGTTTCTGCAAGTGATGTTGGGTCTATATCAATGGAACCTGTTAAAATTTCCATTGACATCACTAAACCCCTTCCTCAAATAAAGCAGTACCCATTGCATCCAGATGCCCTTGAAGGCATTGCACCTGTCATTGAATCTCTCCTTGCTCAAGGAGTTATTTCTGAGACTAAAAGTCAGTGTAATACACCTATTTTTCCAGTCCGCAAAGCAGATGGCACTTCCTGGCGGTTTGTTCAAGACCTCCGTGCCATCAACAAAATTGTATTTTCTCAGTTCCCTATTGTTCCCAATCCTGCTACTATTCTTTCTTGTATACCTGCTGATGCAGCTTGGTTTACTGTAATAGATATTAGGAACGCGTTCTTTTCTGTTCCTATTGATCCTGGCAGTCGGTTCCTATTTGCATTCACTTATAACGGGAAACAGTACACCTGGAATGTTTTACCCCAGGGTTTTTGTAATTCCCTTACACCTTTTTCTCAGGCTCTAAGGGATAACTTAGCAGATGTTAGTTTCCCTGCCAAATCTACCTTTGTCCAATACGTTGATGACCTTCTGTTATGTAGCCCTACAGAACAGGCTTCTAGACAGGACACTTTGGTCTTGCTTCATGCTTTGGCGGGAAAAGGACAAAGTTGCTAAAACCAAGCTCCAACTTTGTAAATCTACTGTCCAATATTTAGGTAATTTCATTTCTGCTGGATAGCATCCTCTTACTCCTGATCGCATTCAGGCTATCCTTTCTTATCCCTGCTCCATTACCCTAAAGCAGCTATGGGTTTTTTTAGGGGTTGCGGGATATTGTAGGGAATGGGTTCCTAACTTTGCTCAAATAGCACGTCCTCTTCAGAATCTCACATGTAAGGATGTTCCTGAACCCTTACCTTGGGCCTTTGTTTGTGAGGAAGCTTTCACTACTCTTAAACAATGCTTGTCATCTGCCCCTGCTTTAGGGCTTCCTAGCTATGCTAAGCCATTTGTGCTTTACTGTCATGAAAGGGACGGATATGCCCTGGGTTTTCTTACCCAAGCTCATGGCACGAAACAATGTTCAGTTGCTTATTTTAGTACTTTATTAGATCCAGTTGCCAAAGCCTATCCTCCTTGTTTGCGTTGCTGCAGCTGCTAGATTAATTGATCAGAAAATATAATGTTGCAGAATCGTTTGTACCTACAGATCCCTCACTCTGTTGAAACATTGTTATTACAGTCCAAAATCCAGCATCTTTCTAATGCTCGTCTCATAAAGTATGAAATTCTACTGCTCTCAGCTGCCCATATTTCTATTTTTCACTGTGGCCCTCTTAATCGTTCTACTCTCCTTCCTTTACCGACTGAAGGATTGCCGACTGAAGTGTTGCTTTGACAGCTAGTATTACTCGCCCCCGGCCTGATCTTCTTAATATTCCTTTGCAAAATCCTGATTTGATTCTTTTTACTGATGGTTCTTGTTTTAAAAATTCTACTGGTAATGTGGTTGCTGGATATGCAATTACTACTGATACTTCTGTTTTAGAATCTGCCCCTCTTCCGGATGTTGGTTCAGCTCAAGTTGCAGAGCTTGCAGCTCTAACGTGCCTGTCACAAGGCCAGTCTGCTAATATCTACACAGATTCATGGTATGCCTTTGGTGTAGTTCATGATTTTGGTGTTATGGCAACAGCGAGGTTTCTTGACTTCGGTGGGCACCCCTATTAAAAATGGCCCTTACATTGCTAAATTATTGGATGCTATTTGCCTTCCAGCATGTTTAGCCATTCTTAAATGTATTGCTCATAGTTCGCAGCAAACGTTAGAGGCTAAAGGAAATAGCCTTGCTGACTCTGCTGCCAAGAATGCGGCTCTTCGAACCCCTCCTCACACTGTCTGTCTGGCCGCTTCTCATGTTGTTCCTTCTCTTATTCAGTTAGCAGACTTGCAGGATCGGGCCCCAGAAACTGAAAAATGCAGCTGGTCTGTGGCCGGCTGTATTTTGCATTCAGATCATTTATGGAGACACTTGGACGGCCGCCTAGTGGCTCCTCGATCTCTTTTACTCTCTTTGGTCGCCGTGCTACATGGTCCTGCGCATGTCGGACAGGGGGGAATGATTGGTTTATTCAAACAACACTGGTTTTCTCCCTGTTTCAGTTCTGCTGCTATTTTGCACTGTGCTGCCTGCCACATCTGTGGACAATATAATGTGGGGAAAACTGTAAAGGTATCACAGGGCAAATATCCATTGCCTCAGGCTCCTTTCATGCATTTGCAAATGAATTTTATACAGTTACCTAAATGTAATGGTTATGAATATGTTTGGACTATTTGTTGTTTATTTTCTGGTTGGACTGAAGTTTTCCCTTGCAGAAAAGCACTCATTTTCTGTTGCAAAAGCTCTGTTAAATCGCATAATACCCTGTTGGGATATTCCACAGACGCTTTCCAGTGACAGAGGCACACATTTCACAGGTAAAGTTATTCAACACCTGTCTAAGTATCTGAACATTTCCCACCATCTGCATTGTCCGTACCACCCTCAAAGTGCCGGGGCTATCGAAAGACGAAATGGAATTTTGAAAAATAAGCTCTCAAAGCTTTCTGCAGAGACTGGTTTAAAGTAAACTGAGGCTCTCCCTTTTGTACTCATGTCAATGAGGGCTACCCCACAGAGACCACATGGACTCGGTCCCTTTAAGATCATTACGGGAAGACCAATGAGACTTTTGTCTACTCCTGGAAGTATTCCTGATGTCTGTCTGTCTGTCTCACAGTATAATCATACAGTACTGCCAACAATTAATGGAAATTGTTAAAGCTTTCCATTCACAGGTAAAAGAGGCTTATCCTGATGTCCCGGTCATCACTGATTGCCACAATCTGGAACCTGGTGCCTGGGTGTATATAAAGCATCACTCTAGGAAGACATCTCTAGAACCACGTTGGAAAGGTCCATACCGTGTTCTGCTGACTTCTCAGACGTCTGTGAAACTAGACAGAGTCAATACCTGGATTCACGTCTCCCAGTGCAAGAGGACTCTTGCACCTCCGGGGGAGCAGCGCCAAGGCGGTTCCAGAAACCCACCTTTAGAAGCAGACAAATCTAGTCCATGTCTAGAGGAGCACCGCCGAGACAATACCGGCATTTTGTCTCCAGAAGCAGACAAATTTTGCCCAGCTACAAAAGGCAAAGACCGAACATCCATACTCAGACCTCGGAAGAAGATTTAATGAATAACTCTTTTCCTTTTGGCAGGTCCTCATCAGACCCTTTACAGTCCCTAGCTACTCCTGACAGACCACGTGAATTTAGAGTGGACAGTTTTGCTTGGCACCGCAGGGATTTGTGGTTATTGGGACTTAGAGTTGTTTTTATTGTTTTTTTAGGTATTACTTGCCTGATCCATTCCTTGCGCCCAGATTGGTTTTAAGGAAAGTTAATAACCAGGCAGGAAAATGTTACAATTGTATGTATTTATGGGTTTCAGGACAGGAAAAACTTATTGCCCCTGACAAACACCCTGTCTTGGATATCTATCAGAATTTGGCCCTATCTTTGAACCTTTCTGATTGTTGGATTTGTCACCATGTCTCATAACGCCCTGGTGGATCCGATTGGGTTTTATGCTTATCCGGCCCCGCCTGACATATGGGAGGAGGAACACATTGCCCAATTTGTACCTAACAAATATTTGGACTCAGATTCGGACAAGACGTACGGCCAACAATTAGCAGCAGGCTATGTAGACTATCATCTGAGTCCAAACTCTCAGGCTGTATTTCCTGTGTGTATTCAATCCCATTTAGGACATGCCTCACTCACACTTATTGGAGTTTCTCCCCAGATCCCAGTGCCAGTATACCCTCTCCCTCAATTTAACTAGTGGTTTCTGGAATGACACGGGCTCCTGGGATAACACATGGAGAACGGAGACTTGTCCAGGGGAAAAGGGTGATCCCCCATATCACCACCCTTTCAAACTTTTCCATTTGAATTTTACCAATGGGGGATGGGAGACCTGGAATATTTCCTTGCATAATCGGACCCTCTATTTCACTGAGTTTGGATTTCCTTACCACCATGAGGCCCTGTTAAATACAGATGATGGTTGTCCCCCACTGTCAAAAGAATCTACCTTCAGATTTAATCTTTTAAATACTATGTATCATCAGCTTATGTGTGGATTTAATACTACTTTGTCTCATACCAGCATTCAGTCTCAGTTTTGGTCTGCTACTACCAGATGCCCATACTTCCATCGTGACAGAACGTTTTTGGGACACATACATTACTTAACTGTAAAACTCACCAAGCCTGGCCTGTATTTTATTTGTGGTAATACGGCTGGAAAAGCCTTGCCTGTTGCCTGGATAGGCCGATGTGCTCCTGGATACATATATCCTAATATTTCAGTACATAGACAGATACATCACTCTCTGGTTCGCAACCTGGGAAGTTTTTCTCATAAACTTGTCCTTCGCTCCACTAACCCAATTGTAACTTAGCCCACAGTGTTTCATCAGTTCCTTTGTGCATTTTTTCTATGATAGGGATTTCACAGCTAGAGTTAGCTATTGCAAATATCTCAGCTACTCTTGAGACTGCTTTTAACTCAACCTTGGATGCCATTCAGGCCCTGCAACAGGAGGTATCCTCCTTGGCTGGGGTAGTTATGGACAATAGGCTCGCCCTGGACATGCTCACCCTCGCTGAGGGGGGAGTGTGTGCTTTAATTAACAAAAGCTGTTGCGTGTATGTGGATAAATCAGGAATTCTTGAAAGAGATACCACAAAAATCAAGGAAGCAATTGCAGTACTCCACAAGATAGGGGAACAACCTTCCCTAGACTGGTGGAGTTGGTTGCCAGACCTGGGCGGTTGGTGGGGAGCCTTGCTTAAGACCATTCTCAAATGGGCATTCATTCTGTTGGTTATTTTTGTTGTGATCTATGTTTTAGTGCAATGCTGCTGCATTTTAACCAAAAGACTTTTTCAAAAGGTATTCTCCCCAGAAGCATTATATACACAAATGCTCCCATCTCAGCTTAATGGCTCTTATCCAAGACTGCACGTTGTACAGCTAGAAGTGACAGAAGTTGAGGTATGGGTACCTCCAAAAAAATATTAAAAAATGGGGGACTGTGGAAATTTAGGATTTCGGGCCTACTTGGGCCTAAGTTTTGACCAAAGTATTGCTCTGTATAGGCTTGACAGAAACGGCTGTTCCATATGAACCTTGTACAGCCAAAGAATCTGCTTACTGTTGCATTATCTTTTAAAATAGAATTTAGAAAGTTTACACTTGGCCTACTCTTTAGTATTTAGCCTTGTAGACTATCAGAGTCTCCAGTTTCCGCTTTTAGTTGGGACAGAAATCTGCTTCGCTATGAAATATAGGATTTGACCAGATAGAGAAGTTCAAGTCAGTTCTGTCTGGGCTCGTGATCACGCAGGTAACAGATGGTCTTTGGGTCAAATGTCTGTACATCAAAGTTTTCTGCTCATGCAGCTGGTTTTGGGCTAGGACAAATGGCCCAGATGGGAAGGAGGACCAGGAAATTATCTTCTTTGGGCATGTGTGATGTAATCGCTTGTACCTACCTTGTCACTGCTGATGTATGCATGTTTTATTTTGAACAACAGCTATGAAAACCTATATAAACTGCCTGTACTCTTTGTTCTGGGTCTCACTCTGTTTGAGTGACACCAGTAGCTGTGTACCTGAAATAAAGACTGAGTGTCTCTGAAATCTGTGTCAAAGGTTAATTTCTACAAAGTTCTATGGCTCCGATGGATTGGAGTTTGTCTATTTGTTTGCATTGTGGAGTGCTTGTCCACGGCTTGCTTGAGACCGGTGAGACACAATAGGAGTTTTGAGTGATGTGGGAGAACTCGATTGCATATCCCCTCTGTATGGTTCAGAGGACCCATGCATCTGAGGTGGAGTACAGCCATTTCTCTGCAAACAGCTGCAGCCTGCCTCCTAGGGTTGCAGGGTCCTGAGGGGGGCAGGTCCCATAGTCATGCATCTGTTTTGGGACGTCCAGAGCCCTGAGTGTGCTTGGCTCTGTTCCCCAATCCCATCTGTTTGCACCATCTAGGCTTGTATTTCTGCTGGTTTCCTCTGCGGGGATAGAAAGATCGTCTGGTGCCATCTGCTGGTGAGTAGTCTGTACTAAAGGGATGAAAAGGCTTTTGGGAAATCCCAAAACTTTGCAAGGTGTGTCTTTTGGATTGATCTGCAGTGTCTGTGAGGACCTTCTCCAGGCAGACCCCAAAGAGTTTGGCCCCTTGGAAAAGTTCACCCACCAGGGTATTTTTGGCTGTGGTATCCCCTTTCCAGGACTTGAGCCAGAGGTGGTGGTGGGCTGCTACGCTGGATGCTGCCGCTCGTGCTGCCCAGCACAGGATATCAGAGGATGAGTCTGCTATAAAGGCATAGGCCAACTGGATCCTGATGGATAGAATCTGTGTCATTTTCATAGAGACCTGAGGATCCCTGGCTCATTTGGCCCAAGTCATAAGGGCCCTTGAAAAGTAGGAGGTGACGGTGGCCATTTTTATGATTGAGGCTACTTCCTCAAAATTCCTCCTTAGTTACTCTCTATTCCCTTGTCAGTAGGGTCCCTGGGGTAGCACTTGCCCTCGGTGGGGAAAACAGAGTTCCTGCAAGGGATGCCGCTGAGGCATCCACTTTAGGGATGGCGAGGAGGGTCTCCTTGCTCTTAGTGAGCGAGTAGAGGGATTCCTGTGTTTTATTCATCTTGTGAGCACTGTTGGGGAGCTGTCACTTCTTTTAAAGAATTTTCTCATATGCCTTATCTAGGACTAGCCCCCTGTCCCTGGATCTAGTTTGTGGGATATATTCTCTCTCAGCCTCATCCTGCGAGGACTCCGAAGAGTTGTGTTTGTCTTTTTTCTCTCAGATGTGAAGTGCCTTTATGACCGGTTTGAAGATCTGGTCTCTGTATTTACTGGGGAACTGCCAGTTTGGATCAGAGGAAGCTTCAATCCCCGGCTCCTCTCTCTCTCCCTCCTCAAGGAAGGAGTGACTGTTTTCTTCCTCAGAGGCCTGAGGTTCCTCTGAGGAGCGGGCCTCTGAAGCCTCATCCTCCTCGTCACTGGCTGGTCTGATAGGAGCCTTTTCCCCCTTTTTCTTTCCCCTAGCTAAAGTCTCTTCCTCTTCAGGAGTGGATGGATTGCACCTCCTCAGAGGCTGCCCCTGAAGAAGAAGAGGGGGGGAGGGGAGTCCAGGGGTCATGGGGCCTTGCATGGCTTCTTGGACAGGGGAAGCTTGCCTTTGTCAGTGCCCCTGGAGCAACCCTTGTAGGGGTAGGCTTTCTTGGGCTTAAGAGGAAATCTCTTGTGCTTGTCACGCTTTAATTCCATTAAGATCTCTCGAAGGACCTCCATATGTGGGTCTAGGGCACACAGGGGTGGGGTTACTGCTGCGGACGCTGTCTGGTCTGTTGCTGTGCCTGTGTCCGCCGCCACCATCCTCTTTATGGTGGCCATCTCCGGGCTGGCTGCTGCCCTTTCGCTTTCCCCGCCGCCGTTTTTCTGAGCGGCCTTGGGGGGCGGGGGGAAGCGAGCCGGGGCCTCGTTTGAAGCCATGCCCCGGCTCGCCAAGAGGGAGAGCCTATGGGGTGTTGGGTGGGGAGTGAGTGAGCCGGGCCTAGCTGCTGCAGCGCTTGGCACTGAACCCTCCCGGTGCTGGTGGAAGGGACCTGCTGTGCCGCCGGGCCCCCGAGATACCCACTGGGGGGTAGGAGGCAGGGACTTGCCTCTGCCTGTTCCAGAGTCGGTTGGGCCGGGGCTGTCGGGCTCTGTGCCACTGGAGCGGCAGATCTCTCTGAGCCTAGGGACTGATAGCTAGAATTCCCTGGGCTGCTGCTAAGCCTGCACTGTGTGGGCCCCGCACCAGCTGGAGAGGGGGCTGTCACGGAGAAATATGGGGTCACACGTGTAACACGGGCTGTCTCTTATACACATCTAGATGTGTATAAGAGACAGGCCCTCTAGTTTTCGGCATAGGGGACCGTACCGCAACTATCCTCGTGCGTCTAATAATAATAATAATAGGATGGCTGCCCAGTTTTCTTCACCCCCACGTCAGCCAAAACCTCAGTTCTTGCCTCTACCTCCACCAAATCCACAAACGCCTGCTAACACTTGCTGCCATTACTGCAAGCAACAGGGACACTGGAAAAGTGACTGTCCCCACCGGCCTCGTCTGCTGGGACAAAATAATTCTTTTGCCCAAAATAGACAAAACTTTGTCCCTATGTCACCAGGACAGCAGCTTGTGCCCATGCAAGCACTGTTGGAAAATCCAACTGAAGCATTTCCTGATCAATGACTATGTTCAGAGAAACAGGATGTAACTTGTCTTGCTCCTTTGGTGCCTCTCACTTCTGAAGGTGAAGTGTCGGTCAGAGTAGGGGGAAAGTCTGCCTCCTTCCTAGTAGACACCGGAGCTTCTATGTCGACAATTCAAAAAGGCCTACTTTCTTCTCCCCCTCTTTCTTCTAGAACAGTAACAGCTGTCGGTATTTCTAATGTTCCTGTTCCTCACCCAGTAACTAAACCTTTGCATGTGACTTTAGGTCCTTTACAAGCAGAACATTCTTTCTTGCTCTTTACCACCTCACCAGTAAACCTGCTAGGTAGAGATTTGTTATGCAAGTTAAGATGCAAAATGTTTTGTACCTCTGATGGAGTGTATCTTGAGTTCCCTCACATGAGGTATCTGAGACGATTAACTTGTTAAATACTGAATTCAAGCCTGAAGTGACGTTGGACCTTTCTAAGTCTGAAGATGATTGGCTTTCTCAAATTAACCCTTCTTTATGGGCTGTTTCTGCAAGTGATGTTGGGTCTATATCAATGGAACCTGTTAAAATTTCCATTGACATCACTAAACCCCTTCCTCAAATAAAGCAGTACCCATTGCATCCAGATGCCCTTGAAGGCATTGCATCTGTCATTGATTCTCTCCTTGCTCAAGGAGTTATTTCTGAGACTAAAAGTCAGTGTAATACACCTATTTTTCCAGTCCGCAAAGCAGATGGCACTTCCTGGCGGTTTGTTCAAGACCTCCGTGCCATCAACAAAATTGTATTTTCTCAGTTCCCTATTGTTCCCAATCCTGCTACTATTCTTTCTTGTATACCTGCTGATGCAGCTTGGTTTACTGTAATAGATATTAGGAACGCGTTCTTTTCTGTTCCTATTGATCCTGGCAGTCGGTTCCTATTTGCATTCACTTATAACGGGAAACAGTACACCTGGAATGTTTTACCCCAGGGTTTTTGTAATTCCCTTACACCTTTTTCTCAGGCTCTAAGGGATAACTTAGCAGATGTTAGTTTCCCTGCCAAATCTACCTTTGTCCAATACGTTGATGACCTTCTGTTATGTAGCCCTACAGAACAGGCTTCTAGACAGGACACTTTGGTCTTGCTTCATGCTTTGGCGGGAAAAGGACAAAGTTGCTAAAACCAAGCTCCAACTTTGTAAATCTACTGTCCAATATTTAGGTAATTTCATTTCTGCTGGATAGCATCCTCTTACTCCTGATAGCATTCAGGCTATCCTTTCTTATCCCCGCTCCATTACCCTAAAGCAGCTATGGGTTTTTTTAGGGGTTGCGGGATATTGTAGGGAATGGGTTCCTAACTTTGCTCAAATAGCACGTCCTCTTCAGAATCTCACATGTAAGGATGTTCCTGAACCCTTACCTTGGGCCTTTGTTTGTGAGGAAGCTTTCACTACTCTTAAACAATGCTTGTCATCTGCCCCTGCTTTAGGGCTTCCTAGCTATGCTAAGCCATTTGTGCTTTACTGTCATGAAAGGGACGGATATGCCCTGGGTTTTCTTACCCAAGCTCATGGCACGAAACAATGTTCAGTTGCTTATTTTAGTACTTTATTAGATCCAGTTGCCAAAGCCTATTCTCCTTGTTTGCGTTGCTGCAGCTGCTAGATTAATTGAACAATCAGAAAATATAATGTTGCAGAATCGTTTGTACCTACAGATCCCTCACTCTGTTGAAACATTGTTATTACAGTCCAAAATCCAGCATCTTTCTAATGCTCGTCTCATAAAGTATGAAATTCTACTGCTCTCAGCTGCCCATATTTCTATTTTTCACTGTGGCCCTCTTAATCGTTCTACTCTCCTTCCTTTACCGACTGAAGGATTGCCGACTGAAGTGTTGCTTTGACAGCTAGTATTACTCGCCCCCGGCCTGATCTTCTTAATATTCCTTTGCAAAATCCTGATTTGATTCTTTTTACTGATGGTTCTTGTTTTAAAAATTCTACTGGTAATGTGGTTGCTGGATATGCAATTACTACTGATACTTCTGTTTTAGAATCTGCCCCTCTTCCGGATGTTGGTTCAGCTCAAGTTGCAGAGCTTGCAGCTCTAACGTGCCTGTCACAAGGCCAGTCTGCTAATATCTACACAGATTCATGGTATGCCTTTGGTGTAGTTCATGATTTTGGTGTTATGGCAACAGCGAGGTTTCTTGACTTCGGTGGGCACCCCTATTAAAAATGGCCCTTACATTGCTAAATTATTGGATGCTATTTGCCTTCCAGCATGTTTAGCCATTCTTAAATGTATTGCTCATAGTTCGCAGCAAACGTTAGAGGCTAAAGGAAATAGCCTTGCTGACTCTGCTGCCAAGAATGCGGCTCTTCGAACCCCTCCTCACACTGTCTGTCTGGCCGCTTCTCATGTTGTTCCTTCTCTTATTCAGTTAGCAGACTTGCAGGATCGGGCCCCAGAAACTGAAAAATGCAGCTGGTCTGTGGCCGGCTGTATTTTGCATTCAGATCATTTATGGAGACACTTGGACGGCCGCCTAGTGGCTCCTCGATCTCTTTTACTCTTTGGTCGCCGTGCTACATGGTCCTGCGCATGTCGGACAGGGGGGAATGATTGGTTTATTCAAACAACACTGGTTTTCTCCCTGTTTCAGTTCTGCTGCTATTTTGCACTGTGCTGCCTGCCACATCTGTGGACAATATAATGTGGGTAAAACTGTAAAGGTATCACAGGGCAAATATCCATTGCCTCAGGCTCCTTTCATGCATTTGCAAATGAATTTTATACAGTTACCTAAATGTAATGGTTATGAATATGTTTGGACTANGGGAAGGATCGGGCCCTTGGGTGACAAGAAGTTTCATTGTGGCACACTTGAATTAGCCAGTGAGAGAAACTGATTCAAGAGAATTGTGCGCAAGGGAAACTGAGTCACTCAAACACGGTAAAGTGGGGGGTGCGGACTCCCAAACCCGTGACAGGGGCACCCGGCTCCAAGCCCTCCTAAGCCCTTCCTATAGGAAGGACGTGAACAGGGAGAGAATTCCTCTATCCCTGGCACCTGGAGACTACTTAGAATTCCAATAACCTGACCTGCCTTGCAGATCCGTCCTGCGACGGAGGCAGCTAGCCTGTGTCCTACCGGTGTGGAGGCAGACAAGCAACTGGCGCTTAGGGGCTAGATCCCCACTGAGCATGGTCCAGAAAAAAGATCAGGAAGCCTGCCTCTACTGGCAGGGATATAACCCTACAGTTTTACTGGCCATCCAGGAGGATCTCCCAGGAGAAGGGGAAACAAGCAGAGTATGTGACTTAAGAATAATTATCCTCTATGCAAATGAAGGATGACAGTACTGTTATAACCCCAGATCTCAACTCCCTTTAGCCCTAAACTTATGTGCTCTCCTAATAAGTTCAAGAGAGCAACTGTTGACTTCTTGAACTGTTCTAAAACACGAGAAGCACCACACACATCAAAACAGAAAAACTACACTTAGAATAAATTTTCTTAGTACAGAATTTTGTTATTCACTCTGGACCATCATCTTCTAACATCTGGCATATACATACATGAAGGAGGGTAAGTGAACAAACAAAGAAGTGTTTCCAATATGCTTCCCTGACCCTAAGCTTGAGACTGACATCTGTGTTTCTTGCCAAACCCAAGGAGGCAGGATGAGGTAGTGGGTCAGATCTGTTTCATTTTGTACAAGTTGCATGGCCATCTTTTTAGCTCCAGGATAACCTCCAGAGCCAATTTGTGAGTCAGCAATACTGTATTTCTGAACACATGGTCCACAAGTTATTAGTGTTTTATTGGGTGCTATGCAGTCTACCATCAACCTTTAAACATCTTCCCAGACCTCAGAGGCCAAGCCAAAAGGGAACTGATGCTTTACCAAGTAGAACTACTACAAGAACTAACATCAGTGAGCCAGTAAGCAGCTAAGTCTTTATACTAGTCCATGTATCAAAATACATGGACTAGTATAAAAAAAACATCGATTGTGGGGGGAAAGAGAAGACCACTGAATAAACTGCAGATTTATCAGACTTGTGAAATGTCAGCTTTTTTATAATGAATTTCAGTTTGCTAATGCTAAACTTTTTTTCTTTATTCATCTTGACAGTTGACCACTTATCTTAAGAGCAAATCCTAAAGACACTCATAAGGGAGGAATCGCCATTTCATATATGGAGCATGCAAACCATTCAATTACATTAAACAAACAGCTGATCACATCCTTGAGTTGTTCAGCATTGAAAAGACATGACTTGTGTCCTCTTCAAAAGTGATGTGGGACACAAAGCACAAATGGAATAAAGCAGGATTCAGATATGAGACACCAGAAAGGGACAAACCAAGTCCAGATGGAGTCTACTAACAGTCCTAAACACACCCAACAAAGCCAAGATTACTACAAGATATAGCCATCCCGAGCTGTTTTAGGAGAGGTGGTGGTAAAATTGCAATAAATAAATATAGTTCAAGTTTCCACAGTAAACTCTCAAGTACTTGATAATTTCTGATTTGGAGAAAATAAAGAGATTTCTATGGTGTCTTAAACTGACCTGTACAGGTAGGAACACTACAGGGTTCTCCCAGTGACCTCATTTTCAGCCTGTTTTATGTTTGGCTGCAGGCTCTCTTTCCAAATGACCAATCTTTCAAGTGCTGAGCTGATAAAGGACAGCATCATGATGTCCCAACATGCTTTCTTAGAAAGGGAAGCCCGAAGTGCTCTTCCTACCATGCGCCCACATTGCGTAGTCATTCATTTATTCTTTAATAATATACTATCTGCCTAAGTGGCCTCTTAAGGACAACATTTCTCCCCTTACAGTGGTCTTAAATTTTGAAGAGGTTTTTTTTACCTGAGAAACTAGAAATATAGGCTTGAATCTATGATGAATTAAAGAAACAGGGGAAAAGGAGGAACATTTTCATCAACTTAGTATACTTTCCAGGCAAGTGCTATTAATACTAAGTTTTGGTACAAGATGCAGTACACAACTTTTCACACACATCAGTTGTTACAGGGTTAAAAAATAAACCCATTTACCTCTTCTTGTGGATGTGGTTTATCGGCAGTCCAAATTTGTAACATTGACACATGAATTTTCTGGCGCCGCCTATCACATAAAAAGAAAACCCACCTTTTTATTTATTTATATTTATGTCCCGCCCTATCCCCGAAGGCTCAGGGCAGCTCACAACACATATATAAAATACAAAAGTAAAATATAAAATTAAAGACAAACTACAAAAAGCAACTACGTTCTCTGTTGTATTTGTGCCAGCAATTAATATATAGTATTTTCTGTTACTTTTTGAAGGAAAAAATCAACTACAGTGACATTGTCTTTACTACTGAGCTGTTGGCTATGAAGCCCTCCAGACAATGTAAACAGCTTGTAAGCAAAGTTCTAGTATTTCTGCATTACAAACACAAAGAGATGACAACTTTTAGATCACTGGATAATACCCGATGTATCTCCCAGTAATTAAGAGATGTATTACTGGGCATGTAAGAGATGTGTTACTAGTACAAACAGCTTACAAACTAACAATGTATCCTATTTGCTTTTGTGTTAGATTGCTGGAAAGCAAAAGCTTTCACAATTTGTTTTCTGTCCATTCAAAAGTAACCTCAAAGACATTGGTCGACTCTCAAACTTGTAGAAGGAAATTACTATTAGTTGCAATCTTACTTCAGAAAGCTTTCAACCTGAGAGAAAATGCGATCCATCTCAGCATCTTTTTTCTCATATAATTCCTTCCCAACCCAGGGCAAAGATGACAGAACTGCATAGACATACCAGTCACATCGCACCTGCAATGAACAAGACCTATAATGTGAAATTCCATACTTTTAGCAAGAAATCTTCAAAGCCTTTGCATTTTACAAGGAAAGTGTTATAAGTGCATATATTAGAGAAAATACAAGCTTTGTGAAGATCAACTGCAAAGAAATTACATGTTTTCCAGGTACAACTGTGTGTTAGTGAAGTTTTTTAAAACACCACAACCCACACAGTTATGTCAAGAAACATTTGAGCACATTCGTAGTGTACATGTGTATTTTGATGTAAGGCTATTTAGACGTATGCACATAAATATGTATCTGTAAATGGATACGGGAAGACATTACACAGATTTGCTACCAGGTTCCTAGTGTAAAGAGGCTTGCCTCCCCCAGCGGTACGCTAACAGCTCAAGAAAAACGGCAAGGGAAGAAGAGCACAGTCCAGTGCCCCCTGCAGTATTCTCTGCTGGGGTGCCTGACACACCTGCATCACTTCCCCTGCACACAAGATGGACAGGGGGCAGGCTGAGAAAGTTAATCCGTAGCTTGTTGGGAAACCCAGCATCAGGAGGTGTGGCCACACCCCCATGCCTATGTAAGGAGCACAGCTGCTGCTCTTCTCTGTCAGTTATCCACCTCTCTTGTCTACATCGGTCACTTGCTTTCCAGCATTTATCTGCCTATTCTGTTAATCTGCCTCTGAGTCCTTGGTTTGTGAGTGTATTGTTGGTCTTGTTTGCTTGTACTGCCTCCTTCCCTTGTGGTGGTGTCTGCCAGTTGTGATTCCAGGTGTGTTCTTAGTTCCCTCACTCCCCGCCATGTTCTGCACTGATCTCCCTGCATGAGTACCTTCCCCCTTACCCTCACCCTACTGCCCCTCACATCAGTGTTTCCTTATCTTCCTGACTCTCTTTTGTCCATCTACCTTCTATCAGTACAAACAGCCTTCCTATGATGAATCCAGGTTTCTGCTCAACGCTGATGTTCAGGGTACTGATTCCTCACAGCTGTTACTGTTCACTCTGGGCTCATAGCTCCCCCTGCTAACTTCTGATTCCCGACACCTAGTCCTATAACATTTTGTTTCAAACACTACAAAAAAGTATGTTAAAGCAGGCTTCTCACCATATTTTCACTCGTCTTTGATTTTTAAGGTATTAATACAAGTAAATTTGGGGGCCAACTGAAACTGTCTCTCTCTTTAAAGCATTTTTCTGCTCCAGGAAAGGACTATGTAAAAATATCCCCTTATTTAACAACTGGGTATATTTAGTTACATCTGTGGACTTTTGTGACAACTCATTTTACCCCTGTACAACCAATAAATCCAAGGAATGAGACGACAGGATCTGTTCCTATCTAAGCATTAACGGGATTGTTCATTAAGTTCTCACCTATAACTGAAATTTAGAAAAAATCAAATAAAACAGTAAGGCTCTGCAGACTTGGTAATGACGCGTGGAAGTAGTCCAGCACAATTCAGACCTAAACTATCTTTACGCATCCTAACCAAGTGTGCACAGCCTTACTGAGCACTTTTTTGATGGCAGCTAGAAGAAACTCTTTTTGCTTATAAAGCCAAGTCATGGGTGCCATAAATACATGCAAATGAACAATGCGTTGCTAGGGAATCACTTTTCAGATTAAAACTGCATTTTTTAGTTTTTAAACAAACTTGGTAGAATCTCACCAACAATTCTGTGCATGCCAAGCATGAACTGAAAAGAAACCACTTGAGCACTCTGGCCAGCAGCAACAAACTGTCCACGTGTTATACAGTTTATATATTTCAACTGTGCAAAGAATTTGAGGAGTTACAATAAATCATCTACCACTTTACCTGAGGTACATCTTCCTCCTGAGTCACAACCACAAAGTTCTCAAACATGGCTACCATTGAAGGGGCTGCTATTACATGACAATTCACAAGATCAGATAGAAAACGAATCTATAGAGATCAAATGAAAGAATTCTGTTATTTTTTTTAAAAACTACCAATTCTATCACAGTTTCTTTAGCAAGTTTAAAAAGTTAAATTTAGTCATGGCAACAGAGATTATAATATGGAAGCATTAGTTCAGCTACTAAAGCAGCACAAAAATAAAAACTAACAGCAATGGGTTAATGGCATAAAAGAAATAGCCAGTATAAGAGTCTCTCTAAGCAATTCAGTACTTAAAGCCATGCATTGTGACCTGTGGGTCTCCTTGAAGGAAACAGCGGGTCTCCAACTGTATTTGCATTTACCAGTAATACAAATTTAAGGGGTAAAAACTCTCAATTAAAAAATGAATGGTGGGAAACCGAGGCAGTGCCCCACTAAATGCCTGGAGCCTCACAAAGCACCCCATTGCCGTGCCACAGTCCCAGGTGGCTGACATGATCGCCGTGGTGCTGCCATTACCTCTGCACGTGCAGCGGGAGCTGTTTTCTCGCTGTTTGCACATGCGCATGGCTACTGAGTGACAGAGAATTGCTTTGCAGCCTTAGTGCATGCAGAAACAGTATTTTCTCAGTGTTTGTTGCTGCGCATGCACGAGGGGGCAATGGCGCAGCAGGTCAGGTGAGTGATTTTGGGGCTCCAGGGGATGTGTTGGCATGGGAAAGGACTTGGGCACAAAGCATGTGTGAGAGGGAGGGTGACAGAAACTTCACCCATATTTTACCCCTCTCATGCATGCTTGATTGTGTCTAGGGGTGGGGGCAATGAAGGGGCTGGGAAGCTTGCCTATGGATTCTAATGCAGGAACCAATGCATAAAAAGGAGCAACGGAAGGGCACTGGGGATGGGGGAAGGGAGATTTTCCTTCTGCGGGGGATCCTTCTGGCCGGCCAATCAGGACAGTAGGGTAGATCCCATCAACTACCACTAGGAGGCAAACAATCAAATTTTCTGGAGCCTACTCCCAGGGATCTATCCTCATCTCTCCAGTAATACCAAGCCTTCTCAACCCGCTTGTCAATTAAGCTAACTCTAGTTCATGTGCTAAATAAAGTTCTAAAACTACTACCTAGTGAACTCTTGAGCAAACCTGCTCTAATTCTCCCTTCCCTTTCCCCTTAGAAAATTAAAGTACTAGGGGTCAATGTTCTAGTGGTAATATTCACCAGTCCCAGAACATACACCACAGAGTTAAACTCACTCTGGGTGGGGACTGGCTGGCCAGGAGGATCCGCCGCAGAAGGAAAATTCAGAGGTAAGTGCCCAATTTTCCTTTCTCCCGGGGAACCCTCCTAGCCGTGCAGTCAGGACAGTATGGATGTACCAAAGCAGTTCCCCAGTCCTACATTATGGGAGGGTAAAAAAGGGAAAAAACAACCAGATCAATTGTGAAATACTCAAGGCAGCGCCTCTGCTCAGAGGACTGCCTGAAGAACTCTTCTCCCAAAGGCTGCATCCGCCGAGTCCTGCAGTGGAATCCTGTAGTGTTTAGTAAAGGAATGCACCGAGGACCAGGCTGCAGCTCGACAGATCTCCCCGTAGGAAGCCGTGTTTCTAAATGCTTGCGAAGTCTCAGCTCCCCTAAGGGAATGTGCGAAGACCCCTTCAGGGGGGGATTTCCCCTCTGCCTTGTAGGCCTCCATGATGCAAAGTCATCCATATGGCAATTAATGCTTTGGACGCTCTCATGCCCTGCCTCTGAGGGTTATACGAGATGAAAAAGGTCGGGGTTTTCCTGAATCTTTTGGTTCCGTCTAGATATATTTTTAGAGCTCTCCTAACGTCCAGGGTGTGCCAAGCCTGTTCTAACGGGTGAACTGGGTTAGGGCAGAAGGACGGGAGATTCACTTCCTGCTCCCTATGGAAGTGGGAATCCACCTTGGGGCTAAAAGCCGGGTCCAACCTAAGGACCACCGAAGACTCCTTGAAGGAGCAGAGAGAGGGGTCCATAGATAGGGTTCCTAACTCGGAGACCCTCCTTGCTGAGGTAATGCCCACTAGGAACGCTACCTGAAGGGACAGATAGTAGAGGGATACCTCGATCAGCTGTTTAAAGGGAACCCTGGTGAGGGTTCCGAGAAGGAGGTTTAAGCTCCAAGAGGGGAAACGGTGGATCAGCGGGGGAAGATATAATTCTAGCCGCCCTGAGGAAACGTCTCACGGGGGGGTGGCTGGAAACCCTGCGGCCCTTAACTGTGCATAGCACATTATTAAGCGCTGCTACTTGCCTCTGCAGAGTGTTGGGTTTTAGACCTTTCTCCAACCCCTCTTGAAGGAACTCTAAGATACTCCTAACGGATGCCCTGTCTGGCCTAACTGTCCTACTCTCGCACCACCTAGCGAAAGTAGCCCAAGTGCTCTGGTAAATGCGCTTGGTTGCAGGGCACCTGGACTGGAGCATAGTGTCTAGAACTTGATGAGAATAGCCTAATCTCCTCAAGGCCCTCCTCTCAACTTCCAGACTGTCAGTCTGAGTGATGTTGGGTTGTCGTGGTGGATCGGGCCCTGAGTCAGTAGATCTGGGAGGTGTGGCAACCTGAGTGGAGGTTCTGAGCTGAGATCTTGCAGGTCCGCGAACCATGGTCTCCGTGGCCAGAAGGGGGCCACCAGAATGACCTCTGCTCCTTCCTTCTTTATCTTTGCGATGGTTCTCTGTATAAGTGGAAACGGAAGGAAGGCATATAGAAGTCCCGGGGGCCATCTGATCTTCAGTGCGTTGAAGGCTATTGCGCTGTGGTCCGGGTGATGAGAAACGAAGAGCCTCACCTTTGCATTGACCGGGGATGCAAACAGGTCTACCGTGGGGGGACCGAACAGATTGGTTATCGTCTGGAATGTCATTGGGTGCAGAGACCACTCCCCTTGGTCCAGTTCCACCCTGCTGAGCCAGTCGACTTGGGTGTTCGTTTGTCCCTTGATATGCAGTGCCTGGATGGACCGCAAGTTTTCTCTGCCCACCAGATGAGAATGGTCGCCATCTGGTGGAGCGCTTCAGACCTTGATCCGCCTTGGTGGTTTAGATAGGCTTTTGCCACCATATTGTCTGTGTACACGAGGACATCTTTTCCCTGAAGTCTCGGAGCCAGGCTCCGCAGGGCCAGATAAATTGCCCTCAACTCCAGTCAATTGATGTGATGGCCCTTTTCCCAAGGTAGCCATTTCCCTTGTGCTGTCATGTTCTGTGTGTGTGCTCCCCAGCCCTGGAGACTTGTGTCTGTTGTTATTGCCGTTCTCTCTGGATCTGCAAGAGGCATTCCAGGAGTGAACCGGTCTGGATGCATCCACCAGGTGAAGGATCTCTTGAGCTCGGCCGGAACCAGGATGCACAGATTTTCTCCCTTGATCAGTATATCCTGCCATGAGTGTAGGAAACGTTGGAGAGGTCTGGCATGGAACCTGGCCCATTGTAGGATCCCCAAGCAGGAGGTCATGGCTCTCAGAAGACTCGCTAGGGTTTTGAGTCTGGTCCTGTGAGCCTGCGCGATCTGCTGAAGCAACATGGTGAGTTTCTGTTGTCTCTGTTGCGAGAGGAAGAGTCTGCAGCACCTGGTGTCCAGTATCACTCCTAGGTGTTCCAGTACTTGTGAGGGTGTGAGATGGCTCTTCTTGAGGTTGACCACAAACCCGTGATCTTGTAAGTACATGATAGTCTTGTGCACGTCCCTCTGTGCTTGCGCATAGGTTGGGGATCGGATTAGAATGTCATCGAGGTAGGGATGCAGTTTGATCCCCTCGTTCTTAGATTCGCTATGAGCACTACTAGGACTTTGGTGAATGTCCTCAGTGAGTCAAGGGGCCGAGAGGGTGTGTGGGGCTTCTTGGCCATCGGGTGTTTACCCTTACCTGCCCCTTTGGAGCGGCCTTTGTAGGGAGATCTTTTCCTCTTCAGCTCGGAGAGGATTTCCAAGACTTCCATGTGCGGGTCTTGAGCTTGGGGGGGTGGGCGGTGGGGCTCACTGTTGTAGCTTGCTCCTGAGCCTGTCTGTTCTACCGCAACCCTGCATCCGGTGGCCATTTTCCCTCTTGTGCTTTCCTGCCGGCGTGAAGCGCGGCTGTATGGGGGAGGGGCAGAGATGGGCCTAGCTTGCTGAGAAGGCCGTGCGTCGAGTTGAGGGCCACGGGTAGCAATGGATCCGGGCAGGGACTCCTGAATCCTGCACGGGCTCTTTGAGCAGCGCATCGGGCTATAGGCCACTAGCGGTGGCTGGCCTTGTGGGAGGGGTTCCTCAGCTCCACACCGGATCCATATAGGCCGGGCTACTGCCGCGGCAACTGTTTTTGAGGGGTGGGAAGGGAACTCCACGCCGAAGGTGGTCGGGAGGAGGGCTGTATGGGGCTGTCCGGAGGCGGCGAGTTCTTACCCTCCGTTTGTTCTAGGCATTATTCCTGGGTGCCCGGGCTTCGTGTCGCCGGCCCGCACTCTGCTCCTGAGCCCGAGCCTCCCAGCCCCAGTGGGGAAAGGGACCAGCCCTGAAGCACGTCTCCCTCTAGGCTGCTACTCCCGCTCCTCGGGGACCCCCGCACCAACAGGGAAGGGGGCGCCCGGTAGCTGCTCTGCTCCAAAATCCCTTCTGAGAAAGGAAGTGAACAGGGAAAGGAATTCCTCCTCCCCTGGCACCCGGAGCTCCTTTTCTTAATCTTTTTTCTTTCCTAAGAGCTGTCTCGTTTCAGAGACAGACAGCCTGCTTCCTAGTCGTGTCGAGGCAGACAAATAACTGGAGAGATGAGGATAGATCCCTGGGAGTAGACTCTAGAAAATTTGATTATCTGCCTCCTAGTGGTAGTTGGCGGGATCTACCCTACTGTCCTGACTGGACGACCAGGAGGATCCCCCGGGAGAAGAGGGGAAACCCAGTATGCTTATTTAAACGCACTGCAGTGGTACATTCCCCCTTTCTGGTTAAACCGTATCATCATATCAGGTAAGATGAAGAGCAGCTGCTCTTTATTACCTTTTTTCCTCTGGGGATGGGTGGGGTGGCTATTCCTACATGATTTCTCTTTTGGTGCTACTTCCCAGTATGGGGAAGGGGCCAGGGCTATTCTTGTTTGATTTTTCTTGCCTTTGCCCCCTTTAAAGTTGATTTACAATAGTTTGGGAGAGTAATCCTGATTTGGTTGGTAGCCAAAATTTAATTGTTTGGAGGAGCAACCCTGGTTTGGTTTTTAATTTGGTTGTTAAAACAGACATGAAGCCTTGAGCTGCTAACATTTTTTTCTAGCACTTGTTGTACAGGAGCAAATGCTGGTTTTCCCTTTATTTCTTTACACAAAACTTTGCATTTTGCTCATTATTGCATGCCACCAGCATTGTGTGTTTTTTCATTCTGCATACACTTTTTTTTTCATTCATTGTGTGTTCTAGTCTATTGATCATGTAAGCATGAAATTTTAATGCTGTCCCCTGGCCCCAACCTAAGCCACCATTGGTGGGAAATAAGAGCACAAATAAAAGTTGGAAGGCAGACAGGGTCGTATAGTTTGGAAAGTGGGGGGGGGGGGGGGGGGGNGGGGGGGGGGGGGGGGGAGGAAAGGGGACTGACAACATGAGACAGCTTCTAGAATCTACAAAACTGATCTAGTATTTTAATAAGTTTACAGTGTTTAAAAGTCAAGAGTACATTCTTTGAGTCACCTGGATGCTTTCTCCCTCCATCAACTACCACCAGCTCTGCAGAGAAGAAGCCACCCCACCTGGGACTGCTGGCCATATAATTTGGGCCACCCCCCTTCCTCCCTCCCCTGCAGTCTACATCAACTGCTGACAGCCCTGCTAAAGGGTGGTGCCTAAGGGTACTGGCCATTAGGTGGCTAATGGTGGCAGGACATTATGCTTCACCACTTCTCAGATTTTGGTGTTTTACATGAGGGGGTTTGTGTTGTACGGTAATAGGGGGCAGGGGATATTGGTCTTTGTAAGATGTTGTACTTTGGGCGTATTTATATTGCGGTTGCAGTTGAAAGGGTTGGAGTTCAGGACAGCTACAACCCCTCTGTGAGGGGTTACGTATCCGGAGGAGTGGATATGGGGAAGGGAATTTCCCCCATGAGTGAGTAGGATGAAATTGCATATAATTGTTGGGAGGGAGGGATACGGGCTGACCATGGCCCCTCTTTAGGAGGAGGGTATGGGCCAGGTAAAGATTAGGAAATCTGGGGAATGGGGATTTCCCAGACTGGGACTGGTTTGGGGTTTTGGAGGTAGGTGTGGGTGGGTGGGTGTGGGGGTGTTGTAAGCTGCCCTGAGCCTTAGAGAAAGGGCAGGGTATAAATCTAAAAAATGTTAGAAATGCAGTTTTAATGGAAATGGACTGGACAAAAGAATATCTAACCATACCAGGATATCAGAGTAGTCTGTCAGCAAAACAGTCTATTCCCTCTGATAATCCTAGAAATTCTGTTACCTACCTATTCTAGAAGAGGTCCAATTTCTAGGAATCCCTGCACGCTCATACACATACAATTTCCATTTCATTTCAAAGATCCCTGAAGCCATGTCTACAGGCAAGCCTCTAAAAATCTAGAAACTAAGGAATTATTTAGAACTTCGTATTTTGAAATTTCTCCACCTATGTAGAAAATCTAGAAGCGAGGGAAGTGTTGAGAACAACTTCCTATTTTGAAATTTCTCCACCTATGAGAATGAAAGACACCAATTATTGCTATCAGGATCAGGGCACAGATGACCCAACAGAACAAGTGCCACTGTTTCTATCGTTAACCAACATCCACCTTCGACGTTGCTTTGTAGAACAGGCTGGGTCAAAATAATATTATTATTTTTTTAAAGTTATGAGGACAGTAGTAATCTGCAGTTAGTTCTGAGATTTTACTATTGATATTTTGGTGAAGAAAATAGATCTTAAAACCTTACATGCCCTCCTTATGCATAATGAGTTCTGATAAACACTAGTTTATAAACTTATCACAATGGAGATGCTTTAATTCTGCTAAGTACCAAGGACAAGAAGTCAAGTTAAGAGGAAGAGCATGAAAGAATCACTTACTAAATACACAGCTTCATTATACAGATTCACTTTCAAACATTCTTTGAGCTGACGAATCATGGCTTCTACAAATTCCCCACCAAAATTGTAGTTCCTGGCATTCAGCAACCCAACTAGAGTTGTGTAAACTGTAAGCTTTTCAGGTAACAGACGTGCACTAATTTAAAAGCAAAAAAGAAAAAAGGAAACACTGCATTAGACGTTTATTTATGTTATGCCAGCTGTTGTCCATTTCCTGAACTAGAATAAGAAAAGGCAAACTTTAGCCCTTTCCTCTGGATGGTATTTTATGGAGTAACACTTTTAATAAAATATTATCCTACTGAAGTTTAGAATCTAAACACATGTAATGGTATTTTCTTAATATTTAGTTTTAAAATATTCACCTTCAACTCAGTCTAAGCTTCCGTAGCACTTTTAGAAACAAGGATATAACTGTGGCTCAGCAATTGAAGAGTTACAGGTATGAGGATGTACATATGCTATCAGTTTTTATTTTTCCCTTTAAACACTTTTTTTAACACACCACAACATCAGGAATACAAGACCAAAGTACAGTTTTAAAATTTAGATACAAAAATAACTCATTAATACGGCCAACACTAAATGCAAAACATTTAAGGAATTCAAATTCAATCTTCATGGTAATTTAAAATTACTTCCACTGATTATGCAACAGAGTATGAAAGTTATATGACATGTAAATGTATTTAGATGTTTACAACTACTGCGGGAAACAAGTTAATGGTTTATTTGACATCTATGTTTAAAATTTTAATTTGACATTATTTAGTGCACTTTCAACTATCTTTTACATTCAACTATCTTTCACCTATCTTGAAGATGAAAACTCTGAAGTACATGAAAAATGGAATATCAACACAGCTCAAACCCCATTAGGCTGCTGAGTCCCTTCTGATGAATTTCTCACACAGGTAGGGAGGATTCACAAATGGCACTATAACTCTGTAGGGCAGGGGGAGAAAGGCCTGCCAAAATGTGCAGTAGGTTTGGGGTGCTCTACATGTTAACTGATCTCAGTGAAAACATTAGATTAATGTAAGGTACATGTGCAGCCTGTGCGCTCCAATTTTTATTCAAAGTAATTGTTAAAAGTAAAGTGAATCTTAAGCATAAAAGGCATTCTAAAAGTTTAAAATTTTCATGTGAAGAATTTGCACATGTACAAGGGTGATCATTTATTTATCTGACTGCCTTGCATGTATCCCTATGAGTAATGGGCAGATGAATAAATGATCATCCTATATACCTAAAAAGTATTCAGTGGTAGTATTATCACCTGATCCATAAAACTTTTGAATACATACACTGTGCAGAGAATTCTTAGTATCTTGCTTTTGTAGTTTGGCAGATCAGCCTCTAAGACACCTGCTAGGCCTTCTAAGTTGCTTTCCAAAGAGGAAGTACTCTAAAGAGAGAGAGAAAGAATTAGAAACATCAGAGCACATCAAGGGCTCATTCAGCTCCACAGGTAAGAAGTCTACTTGAAAAGAAATCTATTTTGTTGTATTGTTAGTAGTTGGAGAGGTGAAATTTTTTTGGATACAAATCAAATTCTTTCACGTTTGGTTTTAACTGAAGGGATGTTAATAGACTGTCTAATAGAACAAAAACTATTAGACCACACAAAATATAATTCCAGTAGCTGGGGAGTAGGCAGATGAGCAACACTTTACCAATTCCATTCTAACCTCTAAAAAAGAATTCATTTTCATTTCCAATCTATAAAAATATGTACCAAGGGAAAGAAAGTCACAATTATTTTAATGTTTTTTAAGAAACTGAAAATTGTAACTATCTCCGAAATTAAGGATTTTCTAAGACAACAACATTTGACAGTGGCTTCAAATATATCCCTAAACATCTCACAGCTCTTGTATTCCGCCACACTCCTGTCCTGGAGCTTCACTCCTCCTCTGCCCCCACCCTCACCTGCTCACAAACCCCTTGCTCCTCTAAGTGTCTTTGCTCCTTCTCTCTTGCTGCCCCCTCATGCCTGGAACTCCCTCCCTGGATATGTTTGGTCCTCTCCCTCCCAACTTTCAAATCCCTCCTGAAAACCTACCTCTTTCGATAGGCTTTCCCTAGCTCGTCATGAGTAAAACTGCGTCCTCTTCCCTCTCACTCAGAATCTAGTTCCCTGTAACTAAGTGAAGAAGGTGCATCTGCAACTTCTCAACCTCATGAATGTACTCTTGCCTCTCCCAATGTTCGCCTCTCCCTTGTCTCTTAGATTGTAAGCCCCCTGGGGGTAGAGACCCATCTATAACTATTACCTGTACAGTGCCAGACACACTGCTGATGCTTTATAAATAACAACAACAATTAGCCAGGATGAAAGATCAATACTGCCCATGACTCAGTAATTTAATGGAATAAATATGCCTGTCACTGTTTTAATTTTACAAGACAAAATAACTTTCTGCAAAGGCATTCCCAAGATACTGCAGCTGACTGAACAGCAGAAAAGACTGTCGAATGTATTACTCAACAGCAATAAATCAGACTGATTTTGTTACAAGCAGTTACTATTTCATAAAACCCACACTTAAAAAGAAAGGCTTTATACTTAGAAGATATAGACTCAGTCTTGTATCTTGCCCTGTCTGTGCGCTGTGCTGCAATGGAGCGCTGCAAAGAGGACAGTCTATTCATAAAACAAGTTACCTCAATTCTTCTAATTTTAGACCTAAGGGCTTGTTCAAGCTGTGCAACTGAAAGTTCATTAAATGTGTTTGTTCTTTTCCCAAACAATGACCAAACTCTCCTAATACAAGCTCTAAACGAGGGGTTCTCAACCTTTTTTCGGTCACAAGCACGGGAATGACATAAGTGACTACTTGGGAGCACTGCATAAACTGTTTGAATGATTTGCATAAATATGCACAGATTAAGTCTCCTCTCTGCAATTCAAGTCAATGGAAATTGTGATAATTATTCAATTTCCCCACTCCAATTTCAGCTTGCTTCAATTCAGTGCAATTCACTTACTCCACTTACAGCAGTGGCTTATGACTGGAGGGCTCCGTGTGGAAGGAGTCCCCTGCCCTGGCATGGTCACAGTGATCTCAGGGGTGGCATCCTCCAGTGAGCTCCAGCCAGAGCAGGCAGGCTCATTGAAACGGGAGGGGAGGCAGTTAGAGCAACGGTGGCGCCGTTCTCAGTCTGAAGCCGATTGATTGCAGCATAGAGCAACTTTAAGAGTCTATGCTGTGGCTGTGCGGGCAGCCAAAAAGAGGTTCTTTGCTGCCCTCATAGCGTCTGTGAAGTCTCATCCAGCAGAGCTTTTCCGGGTGGTGAGGGGGCTGGTCAGTCCGGCCTCCCTCCNACGGTGGCGCCGTTCTCAGTCTGAAGCCGATAGATTGCAGCATAGAGCAACTTTAAGAGTCTATGCTGTGGCTGCACGGGCAGCCAAGAGGAGGTTCTTTGCTGCCCTCATAGGGTCTGTGAAGTCTCATCCAGCAGAGCTTTTCCGGGTGGTGAGGGGGCTGGTCAGTCCGGCCTCCCTCCGCCTGGAGCTGGATTCGTCCAGCGCCCACTGTAACATGTTCGTTGAGTACTTTGCAGATAAAATTGCTCGTATTCAGCGTGAGTTTGACACTGCATTTATGACAAATCCCAGTGCCAGGACAGCCATGGTGGTGGGTGGGCTGCAGCTGGAAAAGGCAGGTTTCAGGCTCTGTTCCCCCAACAATGGGGCGGGGGGGG
The DNA here is from genome assembly GCA_003113815.1 of Sphenodon punctatus. Taxonomy (NCBI): domain Eukaryota; kingdom Metazoa; phylum Chordata; class Lepidosauria; order Sphenodontia; family Sphenodontidae; genus Sphenodon; species Sphenodon punctatus. The sequence goes on along the minus strand of QEPC01006122.1, from coordinate 1,231,671 downwards.
GGCTTTCAGAGCAGTGAGGATATGAATGCCCAAGTCCCCTCTCCCTTTCACCAACTTTTAAGCCTCAAAAATAGAGATTCCAGGACTTAGGTCAATGCTTTCACCTAGACATCAACGACAGGAATGGGTGGGGGCAAGGTATTTGAGGAAGGACACGGAATTTGCAGGCACCTGAGAGCCATTGACACCCAGAAAACGGAGGCTGGTGACTGATTCAGGAGTGTATTGGGGCAAGAACAGTTTAACATCAGGATAAGATCTGGTGACTGATTTTTTATTTTTAGGTTCCCAGAGTTCAATCTGAAATTTAATGCCCTGTTTGAGGGGGCAGGAACAGCTCTAATTGAATGTTTTAATTTGAGCACTCTGGTGCTCCCACGAACCAGGCTGAGAATCCCTGTCTAGACAGAGGTATCTCAAAATCTCATCTCCAAGAATTCTATATTAAAATTCTGGCTTTATATGGAGTTGCTGATTTCTCATACCTTTTCTCCCACTCTGCATATTAAAGATTCCAGTCTCTCTTCAATTTCAGACGGCTCTGATGTTCTCCTCCTTTTGTGAGGTTGTCCTCCTGTTTCAATCCGTGAATAAGATGGAAAGTACACATTTAATTCACTCATTACTTATTATTTAAAAATCACTGAAGAATTTTGAAACACTCAGCCACCAATATGTCTAGACTACAATATGAAGGACAACAATTTTTGTAGTATTATTCAACAGAGAACCTCCCAGTATAACCTCCCATTTTTTGTTTGGACACAAGTCCAAACAAAAAGCATGTTCCCGAAGATGTCTGATATTGGGGCTACTATTGCAGTGAGTTAAAAACAAAGTTGACATTTCCATTAAATGCACCCAAGTTTCTGTAACCAATTTACACCTAGTATCATAAGATTTTATTCACATTTAATGTTATAGTCCAAATTTGAAAAGACTGGATATTATGGAGTAGACAGACTTAAAATGAAACTACATGCAGAAACTCTTACACATTAACCACTTGGCACCCTCTTGGTGCTATACAAATAATAGTTCTTATAAATGCTTTACATTTATATCATAACCCTGCAGTTACTTATGCATTTAACTCCAAGAACGTAAGTAGTTGGACTGAAGCTAATGAGATTATTCCAAGAATGGGGAACTTAAATGCAGACCATGGCACGGTTTTGGTGTGGCACCCTTCCAATTCCTGGATTTGGCCCCTGGTTGTAGTTCCTACCCCCTCTCCCCTCCCGCCTCCCCAGAACTTAGCTCAGGATAAGGGAGCAGAGATGAGGGTATGCCCACAAGGGTAGACAGACCCAAGGTACAAATCCATGAACCGGACCCTCAGCACATCCCCTTAAGAGCCCCTACCTCCAACTTCTACGTGCGCCTTGGAACTTGTACTAATTTTCAAAGTGGCTCCCGGGAGGAAAAAGGTTCCCTACCCCTGGATTATTCACTTGGCACATGCATTTATCTTTACAGGACAAGGGTGTTTGTTGATTGAGGCCTAGCTTCCAGAAAGTAGTGAGCAAGTGAAGGCCCCCTGAACAGTATTGTAACCCTACTTAAGTACGAGACATGGATGGATAGTAGGAGAGAAACAAGATTACACATCCATGATATTTTTAAAACAAGTACCAAACTGACTAAAATTCTGTACTAGGTAAAAGGGTGCAAAAGGTTTATTCACCTTTGCTTACAACATCCAGCAATCTAACATGCACACAAGTCCTGTCTGAAAACGTTTAACGTTATTGTTAGAGCTATCTAAGAACACTATGACTGAAACATTAGAGAAAGTCTTGCTTCCTTTGTGCAGCTGACATCACAGATGTTGGTCAGTTTCACTGTTCTCTTTACTTGGGTTTGTTTAGATTAGGAGAAAGATCCTGCACCAAGCAAGGGGCAGAACTTGACAACCCTCACAGTCCCTTTCAGCAGTACAATAAATGTAAGAGTATCCACAACACAACTAGAGCCATTTGCTATCAACAAGCAAATCCAGACTATGTGGGTTCACGTAGAAAGAGAAAGATCCTTAGCATCGAAATAGGAGTCTTCAAAACGTATCAGATCTGCAACCTGATTTTTAAAGACAAAACACAAAATGCTTAACACCATCGGCATTTATTCTGAATGTTGTCTCCAATTATAGTCTAATAAAAACACAACCATGTGCGAAGGGTACAGTTCATAAAATGCATCATCCTAAAAACACAACAGGTTGAAAAAACTAGGTTTAAAAAAGGGTTAGACATAAGGTTACAACCAACAGTCCGTTCAAGCTAGCCTCCTTACAGCAGGCAGGGGATGTACGTAAGGGGAGTTAGGTTATAAAAACCACATCTGTTCAGGAGCATAATTTTTGAACTGGTGAGTGTATTTTTGTTTCTTGAATAAAGTACCTCCCTCTCCCAGCCCCGTTCTGGCAATCAGTTTTTTACACCAAGCTAGCCAATTCGATACATCTTTACAGCCTCACACATAGAAAGCAGGGGGATTGTGGAGGGAATTGAATTCCTGGCGGTCCCGCCCAGACTGACTTTTGGTCCCTCAGTGGCTCCGAGCCAGGATGCTCAGGGGGCGCAGCTTCCTGCTCAGGCTGCCCCTAACGCCTGGGGTGAGTGACAGGGAGCCCCACAGCTGCCCCGGGCTTCCCCCTGTGAGAGACAGGGTGCTGGGGGAGACGGATTTGACTCGGAGACGCTATGAGGGGATGCGCCAGGGACCGAGCAACCGGATCCAGGGAAGTTCCTCCCCGGGCGGCCCCCCGCACCTCCCACCCACCAGTTCCCGGGCAGGCAGCGACAGGGCCCTTGGGGCAGAGGAAAGGGAAGTTGCCGACCGGGGACGGGAGAAGAGGTGAAGGCGACCCGGCCTCACCCTGAGCGCCCCGCACTCACCATCGTTCTCGTCGCTGTGCCGCCTCCGCGACATGCTCCCTCCGCTCCCTGCGGCCCGCACGAGGGGCCGCGCGCTAAACCCAGTGGGAAAGGGGGGGTAGGAAGAACGTCACGCGCCGGTTGGCCGGCGGGGGCACACGTGCCGGCTAGGACAGTCTGAGCTCCCACGCCGGGAAGCAGCAGGGACTGAGAAGCAGGCGCGCAAGCGCGCGCTGAACAGAGGCCGCTACAGCAACTGTGTGTGTGTGTATGTGTGTGTATATATATATATATATATATATATATATATATATATGAGCAAATGAGAGACAGCGCGCGAGCGTCTCTCTTTCTCTCGCTACAATCTTTTTCCGGGGGAAAAGAGAAAACCAGCCTCTCTAGCCGCTCGACTCTTTAGGCCCAGCGCCGCTCTATGGTACAGTGGGGTAGAGCGACTTCCGGGGTAGGTAAGGGATTGTCCCACAAGTGCTAGAGTGAAGTCACGAAACGGGGCCTGGGAGCCTAAGGACGGGGCCCGATCCTATCCCAATAAAGTTACGGTCAGTCAGCCCTCCAAGCAGGACTGGCTTTAGTCCTTCCGCCCCCCGGGAGCATAAATAGCAAGAACCAGCCTTCCTCCTCCGATATTAAGTTAAGTTGTTACCAATTAATAATAAATGTGTAATTATATTATTACTATTGATGTGATAATTACTATTTATATATTACTTCCTCTTACTGTTACTGTTCCGTTAAGTTTTATTGTAAACTGCTCTGAGCCTTGGGGATAAGGAGTGGTATAAATCTAAAAATAATATATCATTACTAATATATTGAGGCTATTACTAATATAATACTAATATAGAGTGTAATGCATATTATATAGTAATAGCCTCAATATATTAGTAATTGATATATCTGCCACATTAATTTTTTTTGCCACAATTGATATATCTATATCTAATCTATTTATCTATTGAGGCCTTCCCCCCCTGATGAATCCCACTTTTGGCAATAGGGCCTAGTATTCCTATTTAAGACCAATGGGATTACTACCATCACAATAGTTTGGGGATCATGAGAACCTCTCAGCTCCCACCCAGTCCCTGATATTTACCCAAATTATAACAGCCCCAGTCCCTGCCAGCTCCTAATATTCAAAATTAATGAGCCAGGTTCCTAAAGCCATGCAGTGGGTTCAAAAATCATGAGTGTTGTGTTTGCAGTTTTTTGTGTTTAAATGTGCCTTTATGGTTTCTGAGACTTTATGCAAAACAATGCTGGGGATTGTGAGTGACAGCACAGCTATTAGATTAGAGCCATGTTTGTAAGGTAACTACTATGACTGAATTAAATTGAAGTAACTACTCCACTTCGGTACTGTTTACACTGCAGCTGCAAACAGGAATAGTTACTTGCAGTCTTCCCCTAATGATCATGATATATTATTACCGTTTTCATTTTATTTTGAAGGGTTCATACTACAATTACTTGATGTAAAAAGCGAAGGGGAGTATGTACTAATTTTTCAGAAGTAGATACTACTACTGAATAACTTTGGTTTAGAGTTCTTGAGGTGTAAAAGAATTGGGGATAAAGGTTATCTAAGGCTTAACTACATCTAAATAGTTGTTCAGCAGCTTCATCTAAATAGTTGTTCATATGGGTTTATTTGAAATGAAAGCTGAGGTTCTCGCAGTTTTAATGCGAGTCTTGCCATTTAAGAACCCTGCCAAGATTTGCACTAAAATCCCATGAGTGCAATCTTGGAGTAAACCAGAATAAGTGGTTCCAGGGTTGCAGCCTAGTTATGCGTGTTGAGTGTGTTTTTTAATAGTGTTTGGTCTTCTTTATTTTTAGTATTGCTTGAGGAAGAGCTGTGTGTAGGCAGAAATTTGCATATACAAGTTGGTCCAATCAAAGACATCAGAATTATCTTGTCTCTCAGCTCTCTAATATGGGTGATCAACATTGTCTCTAGAAGTCTTGGAAGGGCTGGCAACCTTGACAGTGGGAGAGTGGCTGAAGCAAGATGAGGCTGAGTGTCCAAAGCAACATGCACAAATTGAAGAACTGATCGGGTCCTGTTCTGGGGGGAGCATTAGGAGTGGAGACGGAGATTGCCCTTCCTTGAAATACAATAGGAAGCATTTAACAAGTGTGTTTGTGTGTGTGTGTTTGTGTAACATCAGGGGTCTTTAACAAACAAAAGTTTGTAACGGAGGCCACATTCCTTCAAGTACTTAGGATGCATATAACAGCACATTTGATTCTGCTGGATCAGTCGCCCATTAAACGTGGCACTACAGTTGTACGGGAACTAATAGTATTACTATACCCAAACTTGATGACTTTAAGCCATACCTAGAAGAGAGTAGTGGATTTAGATACTTGTTAGGTCTTGGTTCTAATAAAATTCTTATTTATTAATTTAAAGAAGAGCAAGAGAGATTCTGACTAATGGTTAGATTTAATCGCTGCTTTCATTTTTATTTTATCGCTGGTCCTGTACAAGAGTTTACTGCAGACTGTAAACCTCACTGGATTGCTGATTTAAATATATTACTCAATTTTATTTTATTTGGATTAATCCATTTAATTGTATTGTATCTTTCTTTGCTGTATGCACCCTTTTTCTTTTGTTTTAGTTTGATACATTGTTAAAGCAGAACTGCTGGAAACAATAAAGATTGATTGACTTAGGATGCATTGTGCAATCCTGACTCCACTAAAGTCAGTGGCTAAACTCCCGATGTCCTCATTGGAGTTAGGATTGCACACTGACTACAGAGTAGTCCTCT
>QEPC01006122.1:1213557-1223900 GCA_003113815.1 Sphenodon punctatus | reverse complement strand
GATCAGTCGCCCATTAAACGTGGCACTACAGTTGTACGGGAACTAATAGTATTACTATACCCAAACTTGATGACTTTAAGCCATACCTAGAAGAGAGTAGTGGATTTAGATACTTGTTAGGTCTTGGTTCTAATAAAATTCTTATTTATTAATTTAAAGAAGAGCAAGAGAGATTCTGACTAATGGTTAGATTTAATCGCTGCTTTCATTTTTATTTTATCGCTGGTCCTGTACAAGAGTTTACTGCAGACTGTAAACCTCACTGGATTGCTGATTTAAATATATTACTCAATTTTATTTTATTTGGATTAATCCATTTAATTGTATTGTATCTTTCTTTGCTGTATGCACCCTTTTTCTTTTGTTTTAGTTTGATACATTGTTAAAGCAGAACTGCTGGAAACAATAAAGATTGATTGACTTAGGATGCATTGTGCAATCCTGACTCCACTAAAGTCAGTGGCTAAACTCCCGATGTCCTCATTGGAGTTAGGATTGCACACTGACTACAGAGTAGTCCTCTGTTATTACTCCAGAGTACGGGGGTGCGTTTTGTTTTTGTTTTGATAACTAAAATGAAATTTTCATATTTTGATTTTGTTATTACAATAATAAAAATGAAAATGATAAAATCAGTAATGAAATTTTGTTTTTCATTATCGGTGTCATTATTGGTATCAGTATCGCACAAACCCCAAAATTTTGTTTTCGATTTCATTTCTGTTTTCGTCAGCACATGTGGGGGGAGGGGGGCTATAATGAGATGTAGTCTGCTGGCACTTCTGCCACTGGCACTTCTAACACACACTCACACGGTGATGGAAATGAAACTGAAAACAAAATGTTCAGTTTTGTCTGATACCTATACCAATAGCGACACCGATAATGAAAAACAAAATTTTGTTATTAATGAAAATGAATGACAGTTTTTAATAATTAAAAATTAAAATGAATAATGAAAACGAATAACGACATGGGTCCCTGGTGCACACCTCTACTCCAGAGTAAATTGTTTGAGGATTGCAGTTTTAAGAGCACACATTTATTTTCTAAATATGCTGAAGTTTTTCCCTGAGTATCACTCTGGTCCTTTCATTGGTTTTGGCTTTATTTTTAGAACAACAGTAACTTCAGTAAACACATTTTTGTGCCCCAGACACATTTCTCTCCCACTTTCTCCCACTGTTACCCTTTCTTACCCAGGTTTCTGATTTTAAAAAAGCAATGTCACCAAGATAATGAAATCTCTGGTGTTATTTTGGGTGCATTTTTTACCCATTAAAACTAATGGGAGAGGAGCATGGACCTTCGCTGAGGACATGCTCGCACTCTTTGGCACTCTAGTTATTCTAAAAGTGTGGGGATTTGTAGCTAGTCCCTCAAGTGGCATGTTTCCAGAGGGGAGGGGAGAGCGTGACAGGCATGCTTTCCCTCAGCAGAGAGACTAAGCACATTCATCTACCTACCAGGGAAGGAAGAGAGCAGGGCAAGGAGCAGGGGAGAGCAAGGTTTTGGTTCCTGGAGCAGAGAGGTCTCATGGATGAAGTGAGCTTGCCAAGGTAAGGGAGAGCTGGGCTGCAGTGAGTTTGGGGTAGTGGGAAAAAGCTGAGGCATTGCAATCTATTTTATGCATAAAAAGGCACCAAGTCAGCAGGGAGAAAGACTATCAAGAACACCAAACACATAAAGCTGTAAAGAAAAAGGTCCTTGAACAAATAAAAAGGAGCAGGAGGGTGGGGTGGGGGGCACCCAGCGTATTGCACTGAATGCAACACACGAGTCACTGCCTTGTGGGCAGGTGGCATTTGGGTCTTCATGGGCCTTAGGCTGTTTGTACACAGACACACACACACACACACCCCCGCTGGGTGTGCGATGCGGGGGGCGGCATCCATGTACATGCTGCGGGGGTGGGTAGGTGGATGGGTGTTTGTCCGTGTGAACAGCACAGGCGGTGGGTGGGGGTGCCTGCGCGCTCCCAATGCATTCCCATCTCCATCCATAACCCACCCACGGAGCCATCCAACAAAACAGAGAAGGCTCCGTGGGTGGACATGGGCGTGTGTCTGTGGGAAGCGACACACACACACCTCCACCCACTGTGCAGCACACCCATCCCCCACCACTGCCTGTGTAAAAAGGGCCTTAGAGACAGAACATGCTCTCTTGAGTGACTGAAATGGAGGAAATAAAGCAGGAATGGGGCACCTCAGGCCCAAGGACCAAATGTAGCCTACTGGTAGTTTTTATGTGGCCCCATTCCAGTTCCTGGATTTGGCCCCTGGATCCAGTTCCTACACCTAAGCACTGAAAAACAGAGTTCAGGGTAAGGGAGCAGAGATCAGGGCATGAACTCAAGGACAGGGAACAGATCCATAGCATAGATCTATTATCTGGACTCTCCTCTTTCTCCATGCACCTTTCTGCACCCCTGCCCCCAACTTGTATGTGGCTGTCGATGCTTGTACTAATTTTCAAAGTGGGAAAAGGTCCCTCACTCCCGAGTTAAGGGGACACTGATAGGTACAAAGAACAGATTTTCAGGAACATAGCAGCACAGTTGTACCTCCAGTCTGGCAGCCCCATGGCTCTTAAAACAGAAGGAAAGGTTTGGGGGTAGGAGGAGATCCAGGTGGGACAGAAGGAAGTGGTTCAGAGGATGGGACCACCACCCCCCGTCAGTGGATTTCTGGTATCCTCTGGCACTGAGGGTAGCCCTCCAGCTGATGTGAGAGGAAGGCATTGGAGTGAGGGGACTGATTATTAGAAATATAAATAACTGGGTTTGCGAGAACCCACACCACTGTATGGTGTCTGGACCACAGAGGGCACAAGGCTAGCAGCAGCTTTCACAAGACTTGTAGTGTGTAGTGACTTGTAGTTAAACAAATAACTTTTATTTATTTATTTATTTATTTGCATTTTTATACCACCCTTCCCTACAATCCATAAAAACATAGACAAAAATACACAAAACTAAATGTTAAAACAACAAGTAAAAACAGGTAAATCCCCTAACCCACAACACCCGCACCCTACCCCTGTCTGCCAAACGCCTGGCCAAACAAGGTCTTACGTTGCCTCCAGAAGATGAACAGACGCAGGCTTAGACAAACCTCCAAGGGAAGGAAGTTCCATAATTACGGGGCAGCCACAAAGAATGCCTCTCTGCGGACCCTTGCTTTGCAAACTTGATGGGCAGATGGCACCCGCAAGAAGGCACTCCTGGCTGACCTCAGAGGCCATAAGTGTTTTTAAATGAACAGGGCTGGTGGGGGGGTCGGTGGCCACTGAGTGCCACTCAAGGTGTTTTCAGACAAGCGCCTACCCACCCAGTACCCACTGTGCTTGTATGAACCCCATTGGTAACCAATGAATACTGGGTGGGTAATGCGTTTGTATGAAAACACCCTCAGGTGAAGTGCATTTTCAGCGCTCCCAGCTTCCTACCTTGGCACCTCCCAGTGGCTCCCAGTGTCCTACCGTGGCAATCACCTTGCACTCCCCCTGCCTTGGACCATGTGGGGTGGGGGCAAGGGGAAGTGCACTGGGCTGGCCTTTGAAATTGACTTGTCCCGGCATGAGCACTGGGGAACTCGGGCTCCCCAGCATTCATGGCCAGTTCCTGTGACTTGCAACGGCCATGTCCCCGCCCACAGTGCCTATGCGTGGCAGACATGTCCATTGGCCTGGGTGGCCAGTCCTGTTCATTCGGACAGAAGACGCGTGGGAACCCATTGCCACACACTTTTTTTGGCTTGCCCTGCACAACACACTCCAGATTTCTTGGCAGTGCACCATTGAATGGCCATGAGTGGGTGCTGCGTGGCTCATGGGAGCACGCATTCCCCCACACCACCTTCACACAGACAGTCTAATGAGTGGCTTCTGGGTGGTCATGGGTGGTAGTATCTCATTTAAAAACACCCCATGATGGGACATGAGGGGAGAGGTGGTCTTGCAGATATTTAGGGCCCAGGCCATTCAGGGCTTCTTATAGGTCAAAACAAACCCCTTGAATTGTGCCTGGAAAGCTACTGGCAGCCAGTGCAGATTCCATAGCACTGGTGCAATGTGCTCCTGGCAACCTACCTCTGACAGAAGGTGGGCTGTCGTGTTCTGCACCAGCTGCAGCGTCCAAACAGCCAGAGCCCAAGCGGAGTGTCCTTCACTTCCCCTCTGTAGCAGTTATTACTGAAGAGTCAGCACGCCGCTCATGGGTATAGACACCTATGCCAATGGCACAGGGAAATGTGGGAGAGGGGGTTCTGGAGGCTGCAGTCTAGGATGTCCATTGTAGATATTCTTTGAAATGCTTCCAGCCAGAGCTGGATAAAGCTGGGGCCTTGTGCAAAATGGTGGTGTGGGCCCCCTCCTAACATACAGATGTTTCAAGGTCATCATTGTTAAAGTAATGGTGACACAGGGTGCAGCCACACAAGCCGTGGTGGGCCCAGTCCCCACGTGGTGGGCAAGCACTATCGCCACACTGTGGGGAGCTGGGCAGACTGTCCCCCCGCCACAGGGCAGCCAAGCGTGTAGACCAGTCAGATCTCCCACCACAGCCAGGGTGGGCTGAGGCACTCGCCACAACACGAGCAGGCGCTTGGCACTGCCCTGCCTCCCTCCACCGGCCCGACCAAAATCCCACCCCTGGCCGTGATGTGGCTGCACGTGATAGGTGCCTGCTGCTCATAGCCTTGCTGCAGAGCTCGCCACACCAGGAGGGCAGAAGGAGCTCAGGTACATGGGCTACCACGGCTTGGGCAACCGTACCTCAATTTGGGGAAGGCTGCTGCGTGACACGTTCTCCGCCTACTTCCGAGGATGCATCACATGGCAGCCAGCTGCTCACCCTGCAGTGAGGGGGGGGAGGTGAATCTGGTGGCCCCTGGCCACACAATGCACTGCATCATGTGGTACAGCTGCCCAGAGTGGGTTACGGCTGTCCAAGGCATGGTAGCCTGTGTCCAAGGTGTCTCGTGGTTGCATCCACAATATGCTTTTCTTTTGCGCCAGCATGGTTTATTCGCTGCTAGTCTGCAACGAGCATGCCAGGGATGACTTACCCAACCTGGTTATTTTCCCAGTACACATGCACTGACCCCCTAGTTGTATGAACCTCAGATGAACACAACTTTTAGAAGAAGGAAAACTTTACTGTATTTGTTTTTTGATGCTCATAGGCCATTTTCACATGTGCGTAGGTAGTAGGAGGACATCCATTGGAACACCACCACGGGTGCAGGGGGAGGATGGGTGGGCATCTGTAGGAACACTGTGCTGGGGGTGGTGCATGCGCACGCCTGCACTACACCCACCTCCACCCAGTGCCCACGCACGGAGCAACAGCTGACAACCCCAGCTGCTCTGTGGGTGGAGATGGGTGTGTGCCCGTGGGAACCCCCCCCCCCCCCTTCTCCACCCACCATGCACTCTTCCCCCCCCCAACGCAGCCATGCCTGTGAGAAAAGAGCCTATATCATTATTTATATAGTGCCAGCAGTGTACAATCAATAGCTACAGCCAGGTCCCTACCTCTTGAGGCTTACAATCTAAGAGACAAGGGAGAGGTGAACATTGAGAGAGACAAGATTCCAAGTGAGAGGGAAGAGGATGCAATTTCACTCATGACATGCTAGGGAAAGCCTAACGGAAGAGGTAGGTTTTCAGGAGGGATTTGAAAGTTGGAAGGAAAGGAGGGAGCAGAGTGAACATATCCAGGAAGGGAGTTCCAGGCATGAGGGGCAGCAAGAAAGAAGGGGCGAAGACGTTTAGGGGAGCAAGGCTGGAGGTCCTTGCATTGCAGGCCCTGTATGCTTCTCACTAGCCTGTTTTTCTTTCTAGTTTATTGATGGGCCAGGCCTCTCCATGTTTGAGACTCTGAGGGCTAATATTTTATACCAGCGCTTCTTACATCCAGGTTGTCATTTCAAGTTTCTATTCATGGACACCATGCGTTGGGAACCTCTGTTGGGCTGCTCAGCAGAAGGAGGCCCTTCATGGTTGCATAGTCTGTGCTTTACCTGGATCTGACCCTGCTTCCAGTTCCACTTGCAAAGAGCAGGCAGAGCTACAGCAGGAGCTAGAGTTTAGGTTTACATTCAATTGGAAAACCTTTTGGAGGAGGAGGAGCCCGGATGGGCTCACCTAAACCAAAACAGAATCAGATTGCTGGCAAGTAACATCCAAAAACTAGATGAAGAAAACCTACAGGTGAGGAGATGCACACAATTTGGGCCGAGATGTCTGCTCCGGCCAAAATGATTAGTGGGAAATTATATATCCTATAAAAATGGATAGAAGTCAATAAAGTATAGATAGAAGCAGTCAAACTGAGAACGGTTGCAGATTACACACACATAAAGGTAGATCTCTGAGGAGAAACACAATGTAGAAGTGTTTCTATCCAAATGTTGGAAGCCTAATAAAACTAAGATAGGTGAACTAGAGTGCTTGGTACTAAAAGAGACTGTTGCTACACTGACATCTCAGAAACCTGATGTAACAAGACTAATCAGTAGAGACACCCTGCTATACCAGTGTAGAGTATACGGTATGGTCGTGGTGTAGTTGGTGGTTCTGGTGAGAGAATTGCACTACAGATGTTATAGAACCTACACAGCTGTGGCCCCATCCAAGGATTTGGTGCTGCAGTCTGGGCCAGCCAGGGCATCCAGTGCTGTGAAATCCCCCACGGCAGTGCCCAACAGAACTCTGCATGGGGATGGACTTCTCTGAACATTGCCCCAGCCTTCCCATCATAATGATTTTATATTTTCCCACTGAATATCATCATCATCATCATCATCCTAGGGTAAAATCAATAAACTAGGTACTTTTGAGAACATTAAACACACTTGCCAATAATCTGGTTAGAATTAAAAACAAAAACACAAACCTTTATTTATTTAGACACATTTAAACGAGAGACACAGGAATAATGTATTTGGAACTTAATCCAAAATTCCACTCTGTGAAAGACTGATGCTAAGGATCATGGGAGGGTTGTTTGCTTTTATTATACTCTTAAAGTCATGTCTGCAAAAAAACTTAGTACAGAGGTTCCCAAACTATGAGCTCTTACCCCAAGTAGGGCCATGCCATCTGAGGCTGGGGGTCATGATCTTAATTAATACTGGCCACACTTTGCATGTCTTCAGTGCTGTCTGGGGTCACATTCTATTAAAGTCTAAAAATGGGGTGGTATTGGAAGAAATCTGGGAATCACAAAGCTTTGTACTTGCTAACGGTAGATTTTTGCCCTGTTATAGATGAGCCATTGTCATTTGTATATAGAATTCAGTGTTCAGAGTACTTTACGGTCCTTATCTAGTTCACCCTCACAACAATCGTGTGAGGTACATCATTGTTCCTGTTTTAAAGAGATAAAGACAAACGGCGTTTTCAGACGAGACACTCTTCACCTGCTACCCACGCACCACAACCCCGCACTGTTGCTCTATGGGTGCCATGTAACATCTATAGTGGGTGGGTGGTGGGATAGTGTCTTGTCTGAAAACACCCAAAGTAGTTCAAATGATATCTTTTATTGGATCAACTACTGTATGTTGAGTGTACAATTCCATGCTATGGTTCATTTATCACCCACTCTGTTTTACCGATTACTTGTGCTGCCCTGTTGTACCAGACCCCTTCCCTATCCCTTCTCTCCCCTCCCCTCTTCTGTTACAATATATGTACACACTGTGCTCAGATCTTCAGTTCTGACTCCCACTTGCCTGAGGAAGGACCTTGTGAGGTCTGGAAACTTGAACATTTTCAGCAACATGCTAGCATTCAAACCACTTTGTCTCCATAGCTGTCACTTGGGACCAACACAGCAACCACACTCTCTCTGGATTCCCATTTTACAGATGGGGAACTGAGGCGGAGAGCGGGGGTGCTTTTAGACAAGCACTTCCCCACTCATTACCCACCCATCATTCATCCTGAAGGGCCTCCTAGGGTGCTTATCTAAAAACACCCAGAGTGACTTTCCCAGTGCCACCCAGTTAGTTCAGCTAAGATGGGATTTTGAACCCTGGTCTGTTAGGTCCAAATCCAACATCTTCTCCACCAGGCATGGGTGGAAGGTTTGTAGAGGGTCTTGTTGCTTTATAATTGTTGCTTTATAATTGTATTGTAAGCTGCCTTGAGTCCTCGGAAAAGGACGGGATATAAATACAAACAAACAAACAAATAGGCTGCACTGACCAAAGATTGCAAACCCTGTGCTTTAGTATTGCATGTCTGTACTGTGGATGGTTGTGTCTTGAATGGGTAGTATTGACAGAGGCGGTTTCCTACATTTATTTAGCATGAATATTTATTATTCATATTTTTGAATTCTCGCTCCTAGATCATGGAGAAAAAATGTTATGCCCAGCTGCAGTGACATAGTAATGACATCATCTTTGTCTCCACCCAACAGAGATGATGAAATGGAGTCCTGTATTTTAAGATTTCCTGATCCAGACATAAAAGAGCCTCTTTCTTTTACATCCAAAACCAGTCTCGGAGTGGAATTTGATGCCAGTGTGAGAAAGAAGTATACATTTGCAAAAAAGAAGGTACATTTTACTATAGCATTATTATAGTGATTTTTGTATTAGCTGCATAGTTGGGGATGGTAGCTGACCCGGCTGGACAAATGCTCTGGGCCAATTTTGGCGGCGCAGGTTGTGGCTGGGTTACTCCATCCAGCACCAGCCCAGCCCAGCGGGGAGGGGAGGTGAAGGGGCGTAGCTATTATTTTTAGGGATGGATTGGTTGTACGGAGATCTTCAGTGCAGACAGAGTCTGGGATAGAGTACATCAGCCTTATGATTGATTTGGCCGGGAACAGATTGGAGGGTCTGGCCAGGGACAAGTTTGGGTTTCTGCTGATGTACCGGGCACCCCGTTGCACAGCAGCATCTCTGTCTGCTCCAACAGCTCTCATCTCAGACCTGGTCTTGAAGTCCTTGAGGCTTATTGTCTTGGGGGACTTCAATATCCATGCTGAGGAGGGATTGCAAGGGGCGGAGCAGGATTTAAGGCCACCATGGCAACCGTGGGCCTGTTCCAGGTGGTGAGAGGCCCAACACATGAGCAAAGGCACACTCTGGACTTGGCGTTCGGCACTGACCTTGAGGTGGAGGTCCTTTGATTGGGGTTGTAGTATGTTCACCCTTGCCATGGTCGGACCATTATCTCCTATGTACCTCCATCCTAGCGCACCTACCTGACCGTAGGGGGGCGAGACCAGTCCAGATGGTCCGCCCCATGAGACTTATGGAACCAGAGGGGTTCCAGAATGCTCTTGGGGATATACCTGTCGACCTCGATGGCTGCTCCATCGATGACCTCGCAGCCTTGTGGAACACCTGGCTGAGGCCATCAATCTGGTGGCTGCTAGACGTCTGCTCCCAGCAGGTCAGCTCCGCCGGTTCCCATGGTTTACAGAGGACCTGGGAGGTCTGAAGCACGAGGGGAGGTGGTTAGAGCACTGGGGTGCCATACTCGTGCCCAAGATGATCGGTTGAAGCACAGAGTATTTGTGAAGTTCTATGCCGTGGCACTAAGGGCAGCAAAGAAGTGGTTCTTTGCTGCACTCATTGCGTCTGCTCGGTCACATCCAACAGAGCTGTTCTGGGTGGTGAGAGGTCTGGTCAGTCCAGCCTGTCTCCGCCTGGAACCGGAATCATCCATGGCCCGATGTGACATGTTTTTGAAGTACTTTGCGGACAAAAATCACTCACATTGAGCACGACTTCAACTCCCCCATTTTAGAGGCAGTGGCAGAGCCAGAGGTTAGGAATGCCCTGCCTGGTCATACATTATGGGATGACTTTCATAGATCCTTGCCCATTCTGGTTGGTAAAAGCTACCAGAGAGACAGTGGAGCCAGTGCTGGTGGAGGTTATCAATGTCTTCCTTCGGGAGGGGAGGGTGCCAGGTTGCCTCAAGGAAGCTGTGGTTCAGCCCCTTCTCAAAAAGCCATCACTTGACATTGATGCTCCGGCTAGCTACCGACTTGTGTCTAACCTCCCCCTTTTAGGGAAGGTTATTGAATGGGTAGTGTCTCATCAGCTCCAGGCTCATTTGGATGGCATCAGTTTTCTTGAACTCAGGCAGTCTGGTTTTCGCCCAGGTTACGGCATGGAGACAGCGCTTGTGGCCTTGGTTGATGACCTCTTTGTGGAATTGGACAAGGGTTGTATGACCCTGTTAGTCTGTCAGAACCCCTTACCGGAGGTGGGGGGTCACGAAGGGGAAGGGTCGAGGCCACAGAGACCCCGGATGGCTGCAGCCTGCATTGCTGTGGGGGTCCGGTTCCCAGCAGACACAGGCAGGCAAGC
>QEPC01006122.1:1163951-1207933 GCA_003113815.1 Sphenodon punctatus | reverse complement strand
TCTGCAAGGCACTGACAGTCATAGGGTGGCACAATGCACACTGTGGGGTTCTATACTGTATGCGTAGTGGAGGGCAGACAAAGCATAACCCTGCTGCACTTCAAAGTTCAGCAGAATGGAAGAGTGGGAGTCCCAGACAAAGTAAGAAACTGGGATCCAAATGAGAGTGCGTGCTTCCTCAAGGTTTGTGCAGTGCCAGAAATAAGGCTGTCAGGCAAAAAATCAATCAATCAATCAATCAATGTTTATTTCAAATGCTTGACCATAGGCCTTGGCATTACACAGGCAAATAAATAAACATATTAGATAAGTAAAACATAAAATCCTCCAATAATACACATTGCACAAGAAGAGAAATAAGTTTTTCCAAACAGAATCAATCCATACAGTCCGGAGGGAGCGACAAAATATTCCAACCTATTCCAAACCCCCGTGCCTTAAGGTATCGTACTCTTGTATTGTAGGCATAAGGCTGTCAATAATGGGGGCTGGGCTTTCTTTGCCATTGTTTCTCATCACTGCCCTGATGACAGCGAGAGGATATTAAAAGGGCCCCTGAGGGCGCCTCAGTCAAGTCGAGGAGATGAATATCTTTGGGGAAACAAGTGCCTCGGGTTACATGGAATGTGAACTGACTATAAGGGAGCTTATTGCCCTATACAAAGTATGGACACTGTCACGAAGGAACATAGGGTCACACATAGGTGATACTGGCCTACACGTAGGCTACAAGCCTAGTAAATATGTAAAGCAAAAGGTTCAACATGTATGTAATGTTACAATTGAGGCCTGTAAAACTCACATCATGTACTGTAACACTGATGAAACTCCAGGAAATGGAAAGAGATAAAGAGTGTGGATTCACCCCAGACAGAAACCCATTTACTTGCAAAATAAGCTTCCTGTTTACCTGGATTGCCTACGCGAGGAAACACACAAGCTCATGAGCGGGAAAGCTCAAAAAAAGAGACCATGAAAAAGTATTTAAAGGGAGACAAGACAAAGGAGAGGGGCAGAGCCATCTTGAGCATTCTCATCTGCATCCTGGATCCTGCCAGCTAACAAGGCTGGAAGACATGCACTGAGACCAGGACTTTGATTTCTAACCTTAAGAACTGGAGCCCAGCCAACATCACCAAACTGGCTGTGTATGGACTGATCTTATGGACCTTTATAGGGTAAGATTCTAATCTAGGAACTCAACCAGTATAGATAAGGAATAAGTTATATTTACCTTTGATTTCTAGTTACCACTCTGTATCAACTATCTTGCTTATGTAATCAATAAACTAACTTCTTATCTTTATGAAGAAGTGTCTGTGTCTAACATTGGAAACACAACGAGCTACAAGAGTTTTCAAGCTCTTGGGATCCCAGAGAGAAAGAGTCTGTAAACAGGAAGGATCGGGCCCTTAGGTGACAAAGGAGTTGTCCCTGCTGCAGGATTGAATCAGCTAGAGAGCAAAACTGATTCAAGTGGACTGTAAGCGAGGGAAACTGAGTCACTCAAACCCGGTAAAGTGGAGGTGCGGACCCGCCAACCCGTGACAGACAGTCAAAGAAGTTCAGAAAGCCCTCATGAGTGGGGATGCTTTCCACCTGCACTGGATCCCAATGCAGAAGATACTAGAGAGGGCGTATAAGAGGCCCATATTTGAGTAGGGGGTTTTTATGCAAATCGAGAGGGATTTCCAACACCAAGGACCACAAGCCCCCAATAAAATTGTGTGCTGCTTCCTGCCAGTATCTCCTTGTGATCCCTGGATGTGAGACACCGGATGACAGCATGGAAAGACTGATGGCTTTTGATTTCCATTTTTAGTTTTGTTTTCACTTTTCAGTATAGGCACACAATCAAGCATGCAATGATGCTTGATAAATTCTGCATTATGCACCTAGCAAAAGGTTGGTTTCAATCAGCAGGTGATCACAGGTATGAACCCAGATAAGAACCTGCAAGTGGGCGGGGATAGTAGGCGCTGGGCCTGGAATGCCACCCGGAGTGATAGTCTAGAAGAAAGAAAGAGCGTAGCTAGCTGCTTCTCCCCATGGTTCGCTATGGGCTGTTGCTGTGAGTCAGCAGGGGCGGGACACTGAGAAGGGAGGGTTGGTGGGGGGAGCACGGCAGGGATTATTTAGGCTTGTCAGGCTAAACCTGTGAGCGGGGGCTGCCCGAACACACAAGAACTACACCCGGGGCGGCCTGTTTATTAGGCTGTACGTGCTAAACGTGAGTGGGGCGCACAGACGAACCGGGACTCCAGCGGGCTATTGCCCCATTTGGTAACGCCCGAAGTCTTACAATGCTTGAGGGTAGGTGCTGAATCTAGCCATCAGATCTAGGAATTGCAAAGGGGCCAAGTAACAGCAACCTTGGGCCAGAGGGTCCCCACTCGTGATCTAAATCCTCCATGTCCCATCATTTCAGAATTCCAGCCCCTCGCTATATTCCCCATTAGTTGGGCTCCTTCACACAACTCCCTTAAAGTGGGTAGTGACACAAACGCACATTCTGAGCGGCGTATGAAAAGCCTCACCACGTTTTGTGCTCTTTGTCCACTCATAAGACAAAACACACAGCATTTGGCCTTGGGAAAAACTCAGAGGCGAATGCTGCGCGGCTTTCTTTCTTTATTTAAAATGTATATCCCACCCCTCCTGCCCACAAAGCAGCCCGGCTTTTGTCTCGTGGGAAAACAAAGCTGCCCGACTTTGGCTCAAATCCTGTGGCGGATGCCAGAGCTGGAAAATCGAACTCTGTATCCTCCGCACGACTGGAGCCAAAGCCGCGCAGCATTTGCCACCTGGAGTTTTTCCTGGAGCCAAATACTGTGCATTTTGTCTTGTGAGAAAGCAATCAAAGACAATCTTTTTTTACTGGATGGAAAGGATGGGTCTTTGAAATGCAGAGAAGAGTAGCAGCTGTGTGAATGCATTGTCATAGGTGTAGATTTATGGGCTGGACTCCCACCTTCCATCCCCCATCCTGAACACAGTCAGCTCTTTCTGACCCACAGAGCTTGTACTAATTTTAAAAGTGGCCCCTGGAAGGGAAAAGGCTCCTCAACCCAAAACTAGAGCGTTAGCTCTTGGAATGCATCGTGTAGCTTGTTTTATATACCTGTAATGTGCCAATGAGTTATGTTGATAGCCTGTTCTTCTTTTCCTAGGTGAGCGCAGGAGGAGCTCACTGCTTCCCAGACCTTCGGGTTGCTGTGTTTGAGGAAATTGTGCCTATGGGAATCACTCCAGACAAAGTCTCCTACAAAGACACTGGTAGAGTGATTTTATGAAGATGATACAAGGGATTGCAACTGAACCCAGAGACAAATAGGGGTGGGCAGTATGGATTCGGATTAATCCGTAACTGCTCGTAACGGGCAGTTACAGATGAATCTGTAATGAACTGCAACAATGGCAACACGCCCATTGTGGATTCGGATTAAAATATGTAAAAAAAAATAAAATAAGAAAAATAAAAATGACATATGTGCAAGATGGGCACCGGACTGTTCTCCACATGCACCATGGCCACCGGACCATTCTGCACATGTGCACCCTTTTCCAAGATGGCAGCAGCAGTGTTGCCGCCACCATTTTGGAAAAGGGCGGCCAGTCTGCATGTGCGCAGTGGCCATTTTGTGCATGTACAGACCAGTTGCTCTTCTCCAAAATAGCAGTGATGCTGCAGCCGCAATTTTAGAAAAGAGCATACATGTGCAGAATGGTCCAGTGGCCATTTTGAAAGAGGATGCGCATTCACAGAACAGTCTGGTGGCCATTTTGTGCATGCCCACTGATTTGTTTTCAGATTTTTATTTATTTATTTATATTGATTTAAATACAGATCCATAATCCAAATCCAGAATTAAGTCCGGAAATTACAGATCCAGATCTGCAATGGATCCAAATCTGTCATTTCCTCTGGCTGCCCACCCCTAGGGAGAAATGATCCCACAAAACAGGAGGAAAACCAACGGCTACAAATTGAAGCGAACCAAACAGACTACAAATAAGGCACCTGTTTAACAGTGGCCAGGATCCACAAGCCACCTACTTCAACGTTGCTCTGGACTTCAGTGATGGAGCTCTAGAATAAGTGGTTTGTGGACCGTGAGGGCGATTAGCTGTAACAATGTGGCCTTGCACCATACGTCCTGTCAGGATCCAGCCCTCGATAACATACCCCACTATGGGTCTTGTCACCCCAGTGACTGATTATTTACAGCATGCAGAGCACTCAGTTTTCCCAAAACACAGTCCACAAACACCAACTACTCCACGTCTTCCATCACCACTTCTGTGAAACAAACCCCTTTCTCAGGGCTCCCACGCTTTGCTCTCCCTCTTTACAGCCCTGGGAAGGCCGGCATGCCTTTGCTCTGGCTTGGCTGCCCTGAAACCGCCGGACAGGAGGCTGTAGCGTATACCCAGCCCTGGTAATGCAGGCCTTTCACCTCACCCACCCTTTCCCTGGGTGTGGGGGTCTAGGTCCAACAAAGCCTTAACGGAGCCTTTTATTCTGAGCCTTGCCCCAGCTGCTTGCAGTTGAGTTGCCTGCCATGCCCTGCTGGGGTCAATCAGCTATACCCTTCCTAGCTTCCTTAAAGGGCTCAGTATTTGCTGCCTCCTAACTGGCTCAGTAGGGGCTTGTTCCCTGCAGGGCCCTATCCAGCTCTCTTGGGCCTGGCCCTGCAAACACATAGGGGCCATCGGTTGGAACAACCAGCCTAATGATGGGATAGATTTTTTTAAAAAAAGAAAAATCAGACACATGTGCAAAATGGCCACTGGACTGTTCTGCACATGCACCGTGGCCTTAAAGGGCTCAGTATTTGGGCTCGCCATTACTTAGGGTCCTTGCTGGATGAATTTCTCTGGCCTGTGTTACGCAAGAGGTCAGTCATCACAGAGTCTATCCTGGCTTTAAAACCTAGGAATAAGAACATCCTAGAGGGAGGTTTGATGGATATTGAGAGGACAATTGGAATTATTCATCTCATCTGAATTCCAGTGTAGCTAAACTCCAAAGAAATTATTTCCATTATTTTATTTGTAGGAATCCACTTATCTCCTAAGGTGTTCCATCAGGAAGTAGAAAAATATCTCTCTCATGCTAACCAAGCAAATGACACCACCATTTTACTGGACTGTAGGAACTTCTATGAAAGTAAAATAGTAAGTGTTGGGAGTTTGCTACCGCGGATAGAGGAGAAATGCTGACAGAGGTCACTTCCCTCTTTCTGGGGATGTGGGAGGTTGTCAGGAAGGAACAAATAACGCTGCTTTGGATCCATACAACCGAGCCAGCTCAGAAATGGTCAGTCACCCCCTCGGATTGAAAGAACAAAGCCTTCTGCATGATTGTACAATACTGTCTCTCTTGTATCATAGCACACTGCAGTAATAGGCCGTGTGTTCTAGTCTGAATTAATGGGGCAATGATAGTCAAAAAGAATGACACTGGTATTGGCTTTAACAAGAGAGTGTCAGAACATCCAGGCTGCAGTTAACCTGAAGAGCCAGTGTAGCTTAGTGGATAAGAAGTTGGCCTTGGCACCTGAGAACAGGGTGTAAATCCTAGCTTAGTCATAAATTCACTGGGTGGTGAATCTTGTCTAAGGTGAATCTTGTCAGGATCAAGCCCAAACAGTCGCTCATAGAGAATTAGCTCACATATACAGTATCTCTAATCTGGGAATTAACCCAAGTCCTTTAATTATATATACAGTTTCTTTACACACCTATATAAACCATATAAGGTTCCATTTTGAGATCTTTACCATCAAGTCTCTTAGCCAGGCAACCAGCCTCTGGCTTTTACCCCGCCTCTGTCTCAAGCCAAGCCAGGCACACCAAGCTTCTGGGATGGCTACTAGTACTCACACTTTGTAGCCAAGCAGCATGCCTCTGGTTCATCCTTTGGGGAGACAAGCTGCTTTCTTTGCAGCTCTCTGGGCATAGCACAACTTCTGCCTTACACACAGTCTCTATCAATCTTCCCATTCCTCAGCTAGAGTAGACACCTCTGGTGGTTTTCTTAACTGATACTTCCTTTTGGGCCTATGGGAATGTTGGGGGAAAATCCACCACAGGTAGCAACTCTAGTTCCTTCTAGTTCAGCAACCCTCTCCAAAGTGAGCTTAGACTCAGCCCTCTGGGCTGACTCAGCCATGCCCAACACAGGTGTTGCAACTCAGGCACTGTTCCCCCTCTTTTCCCAGCACCTGTAGCCCAGCTAGCCCAGTCACCTGGCCGGCGCTAGCTATCTCTTAAAGGGCCCACGGCCCACAGAGGCTCCACCCTGCTACAGTGGCCTTGGCCAAGTCACTGTCTCTCAGCCTTAGTTCCACATTTGTAAAATGGGAGTAATAATGATCTGCTTCCCAGGGGTAAAGCATTTTGAACACTGAAAGTGCTATAGAAATGATTAAGAATTATAATAATAAGGAGCCACGGCTTCTGCTGGAGACCAGTGCAGCATAGCGATATCCTGGCTGTGCTATCTTTCAGAAGCAGAGATGGAGTAGCAAAGGAGCCTGCTCTCTTGCTCTGAGCTGCCAGATAAGCCCATCCATTAAAATGAGGTCAGCCTTGCAGAGAGGGGATTTGCAAAGAGACTCTCCTCTTAGGGATGATGATGATGATGATAATATTTGATTTTATTTATATAGTGTCCCCTGCCAAACGGTGCTTGGGGTGTTTCACAATAAAATACACATCAAACATAAAACAACTTAAAATCCATGGAAGGTCCATTTAAACCAGTTTAAACGGGGGACAATAAAGGGGGAGGAAAAAAATACATGAAGGGGAACCAGCAGTGGATCCTTTAAAAGCCTCCAGAGAATGAAAAAGTCTTCAGGCACTTTTTGAAGGTGAGGCAGGAAGAACTGATGGTCATCTGGTAGGGTTGCCAGGTGTGGTGGGTTTTCCCCTGACACTCCCATAGGCCAAAATGGAAGAGTCAGGTAAAAAACGACTGAAGGCAGCAATGCTATCATCTGGCGGGAGCAAGCTCCACACTGAGGGGCCCGCCACAGCAAAGGCCTGATCGCCTGCTGACGTAAGGTGCAATGGTGGGATCCCCAAACAGCGGGTGGTATCTGAATGCAGAGCTAGCCATCAGCGCAAGGCTCCAAGGGCAGGTCTTGAATATAGTAATCGAGTGGTCACATCATACTGCAGTGTCTGGTCAAAGGGGCAAATCTTCCTTTCTATCCTGGCCAAACATGTAAAAATGCATCCCGCAGGCAGTGACTAATGTCTTCCCTTTCATCAAGGCTGTCAATTGCTCCACCATCTCTCCTTGCACGCAGGGGAATTTCCAAGGCTCTCTGGCTCCAGACATCCGGAAATTCAGCTACTTCCCCAGCTACGTGGATGAAAACCTGGAGCTTTTTAAGAACAAGCGTGTGTTGATGTACTGCACGGGAGGGATACGTTGCGAGCGGGGCTCTGCCTACCTCAGGTCCAAGGTGAGATGTCAGGCTCAAAGCCTTGACTAAGGGGCTGGACCGCTGGCTCTTATGGTCTGTGAGGCAAGAACAGGCATTTCATGGGACCAGCTGTGGGGACAGCAAAGGAGGCTTCAGTCCTTTGCTGTGGACCCCTTCAGAGTGGGTGCTAAGAGATGACTGTAATTATGGCCAGCACAGTTCCCCTCCTGGGCCCTCATCAAAGGGTAACTACAGCACGGACAGGGACTGGAGCCACCTGCCTTGTACAGCCACAACCAACCTACAATCATGGTTAGGGCAAGGGATAAGCAGGGGACACTTGCTCCCTGGTGACTTCATAGTCTCCTGCCCCTTAGAAGCACCATGACATCGTGATGCTCCATTGGTGAGGGGGTGCATAGCTAGGGAAGAGGTAGGTTTTGAGCTCCCCAGGGCTCCTAATGGAAGAGGTAGGTTTTTAGGAGAGATTTGAAGGTTGGGAGGGAGAGAGTTAGATCTAATGTCATTGGGAGGAGGAGCAGCATGGGAAAAGGAGTGAAGACCTTTCCGGGGGGGGCGGGGAGGGGGCACTGGGGCAATGCATGTTGGAGAGGGAGGAACAAAGCTCCTGGGTGGGAATGTAGCAGGAAACAAGTAGCGAAAGATAAAGGGGAGCAGGGCTATGAAGAGCCATGAAGGCAGTGGTGGCTGGTGGACTTTTAGGTTGGTGAGGTGGTGGGTGGGGCCAGCAGAAGGCAGGGCCAGCATTAAAATCTCACACTTATATGATCAGTGGAATAGAACACACGCTGAATGAAAAACCCCACAGTGTATGCAGGAAAAAAACAACCGTACACAATGCTGGTGGCATGTAAGAGTGAGCAAAATGCAAAGCTGTGTGTGAAAAAAATCAAAAAGGGAACCAGCATTTGCTCCTGAAGATCAGGTGCTAGAAAAACATTGGTTGCTCAAGGCTTCAAGTCCCTTTTAAATAAGGGGAGATTATATGTATGCGTGATTTGTTTCACTTTTTAAAATGGCTATTTTAAAAAGAAGAATCCACTCAGGAGAGAAACCCTGACACACCGGAGAGAACCCTTACGTGTGCCCTGACTGGTGTTAACATGCGATGCAGTGGCTCTCATGAGGCCTTAGCAACAGACTGGATCTGAGGTTTAAAGGCGAGGGAGGTGTCGAATATGAACCCCCTTGATATGAGAAATGGTTGCAGAGCACAGGTACATTTTTGTTCCTGTAGCATAGTTAGACACGTGGGCTGAGGGGAATTTGAAGCAATCCCAAAGGGACATGCCCCAGTTGAAAGCAGCAGAGAAATCTAGCTTAAACATTGGTGAGTTGTCTGTTGAAGGTGAACTTCAGAGATGGGCAAACATTTCAGTTGCCCCTTTCTAGAACTAGGGGAAACCTGACGTAATGAACTGGCAGCAGGTTGAAAATAAACAAAAGGAAGTACTTTTTCATTCAACACGCAATTGACTATTTCAGTCAACTCTTCTCCATGCTGAAGAGCCCTAACCTATTGAGCCTCTCCGTTTTGTACTTCATCATCTTTGTTGAAAGTACTCTCTCGACCTTCTCCAGTTCTACTTTGTCCTTTTTGAGGTGGATTGACCAGAACTACCCACAGTAAAATGCAGGCATATTGTGGATTTTTATGTTACACAACACATGAGAGACACAGTGCTGCCTTCCTGGTGCCTTTTCCTATATCTGTTGTGCCACTCTCTGTTGATACATTGCATATTGCTGAGCCTACTGGTGATTGCTGCTTCGCCTTCAATCAGGGCATCTGCAAGGAAGTTTACCAGCTCAAGGGTGGAATCCACAAGTACCTGGAAGAATTTCCAGATGGCTTCTACAGAGGGAAGTTGTTTGTTTTTGATGAACGTTACGCCCTCTCTTCCAACGAGGATGTCATTTCAGGTAGGTGGATCCTATCCCTCTATGCAAGACCGGGGCTACATACAATATTTTCCACATTGCTCTCTAGCTCAGAAGCTTTCAAAAAATGTGTTTGCTGGTCACTTGCTACTGGCCTGCACGGCAAAAAGAGGCTGATCATATGGTTCTGGCTGTTCTCCCATGTGGAATTGGAACCAGGGTTGCTAAAACACAAGTGACCAGTTCTGCACCATCAGGAGTGGCTAGGCAGGAAGCCTCTATATGAACAATTACTTTTGTTGAGTTGTGGCCAGTGCTGTGCAGCATGGTGGCGCACAAGAGAGGTCACTGCTGGGTTTGGAGGCTAATGTGCTTAAAGCTCGTTACGCTGATTAAACCACTTTCTCTGACTAACCGGGATACCCATAAAGTCAGAGCCACTAGATGGGGCTCCCACCTATACAGAGGGACCACTGCTAAACACATACTGGGGCAGCTACCAAGAGCAGCATACATGTGCGCAATTTCAATGTGACACAATGTGCCCATAACGAAGGCCCACCAGCAACTGAGTGCAGGATCCGCAGGGCTTGGAATTGGTCCCTATGAGGCAAGGCAGTGTGATGGGGCAGGCAATGGACCTTTAAGAGGACCTGCTTATTGCCTTGGCCCCACCTCCTTCAGGGACTATAAGTGCTGCATGCTCTGACTTCAGGTAAGTCTGCAGGGAACATGAAAGGAACTCTACTCAGGCCAGAGTTCTGAGACTGGGGTGCTTGTAAATATAGGATTAAATGAATATCTTGGTGTTATGTGAATGATTTAGGACTGGAGGCTGCAAGGTTTAATGAGGCACAGCTGCACCTGGATGCAGAAAGTCTGATAAGCATTTGGAGTAAAACTGGGAGGGCATTAGAACTTGTTTCTTACAGGTATTAGCAAAGATCAAGCAAAGTTGATTGAGGCAGAGTGAGTGTGCTGTAAATGGGGCAGCTTGCCTTGTTTTCTGGCTGAGGGATGCTCCTTTGTTCTTACTTACACACAGATGGTGGAAAGAGCTTGTAAGTTCCCTTCTCACCCATTGTAAAAGGGCCCAGGCCTTTGTGAGCCTCTGTAGCTGGGTGGTGATATCTCAAGCTGTGTAGTGAATCATTTGGAGCTCAGTCAGTGCCAATACCTTTTGTGCAACATCTACAAGCAGAGCCATGGTGCCCGTGGCAGGCTGCTCACTTACATGCAATTTCTAGAGCCATGGCCAGTGAGGGGAGGGAGTTGGATGCTGGCTGCTTTGGGGAAGGGAAAAGGACTAATCCCAGCCTGTGTTGCTGGAGACTGGGGGGAAATCACTCTAGTAGCAGGCATTTGCACTCCTGTGTGAGGCTTTGGTCTAGTTGACAAGGCCTCTGACACCCCTTTGGGTCTGTTCTTACCATACCTAAACTAAACTGCCTAACCGAGTCAGACAAATGATCCCTCTTAGCCCAGTATTGTCACAAGCCGGCAGCAGGAGTTTCAAATTTGGGTCCAAATCTGGCTCTTCCAGGGTCTTCGGCAGAGGCCATCTTGACGTGCTACCTGAGACCCCTCCAAGCCCCCAGCAGAGGCCTCCCCCAGGGATCCTGAAGTGGAGATGCCAGGGATTGAACCTGAGACCTTATACATGCAAAGCATGCGCTCTGCCACTTGAGCTATGGCCTCTTGACCCCAGACTGTGAAATGAGGTACAGTGATATTCAAAATGCAGGACATCATTTGCATAAAATCTGCTATAAAAACCTGTGCAAATTTCAGGTTATCCATTGCCTGATTTCAGCATCTGGGGATTGNGTTCTTACCATACCTAAACTAAACTGCCTAACCGAGTCAGACCAATGGTCCATCTTAGCCCAGTATTGTCACAACCCAGCAGCAGGGGTTTCAAATTTGGGTCCAAATCTGGCTCTTCTAGGGTCTCCGGCAGATGCCATCCCGACATGCTAGCTGAGACCCCTCCAAGCCCCCAGCAGAGGCCTCCCCCAGGGATCCTGAAGTGGAGATGCCAGGGATTGAACCTGGGATCTTATACATGCAAAGCATATGCGCTCTTACCACGTGAGCTATGGCCTCTTGACCCCAGACTGTGAAATGAGGTACAGTGATATTCAAAACGCAGGGCATCATTTGCATAAAATCTGCTATAAAAACCTGTGCAAATTTCAGGTTATCCATTGCCTGATTTCAGCATCTGGGGATTGAGAGAGATACCTTCCCTCTTAACGCAGGCATTAGTATGATTGCAAAAGGAGAGCAGTGGATGTGCGTGCTGTGTGTCTGTCAGTGGGTGCAGAGGGGGTGTTGCCTCCCTTTCCCTCTCTGTCCCCTGGCCAGTCCCTACATTCCGTTCCCTGGATGTAGTTTGCTGCATAGAGGAAGAGGGGTTAGGACAGACATGCTTTGCTTTTTTTTTAGCGGGGAGCAGCCACAGTCTGTGCAGCTCCCAGGGCCTATACCTCCACTGTCTTTACTTCCCACTTTTGTTTCAGTTAATTGATTCCCCCTGCCCTCAATTATCACTTGAAATCTCTGACAGATTTGTGATGTTCTGGGAAGTTTGGGACCCTTGAGAAATGCCTTATCTTTCTCCCATCTTAGGCTCAGCTCCCACCAGCAAGGTTGTCACTGAGCTGTTTCACATCCAGCTAGAAGCAAACCCTCTCGTCCGTTTAAGGCAGGGCTGGGGTTATGTTGTAGTGAGGAAGCGGTGGGAGGCTGGGCCAAAGCAGGCAAGCTGTACCTACACAGCAGTGATGAGCAGCTGTGCAAGTGGGCGCTGCCTACCTGTTCCGATCACAGGGCCGCGTGTCTGAGCCGTTGCCTGAGGGAGTGCAGTACACTTTGTGGGACTGGAAGTGGGGGCTGATGGGTGCTTTCATTCTGTTCTGCTCTTCTCTCCCCAGTCTGCCAGTACTGTGGGATACTCTGGGACCAGTATCAACTCTGCTCCTCCCAGCACTGCCGACAGCTTGTCCTGACGTGCTCCCAGTGCCGGGGGAAGGGCCTCACCGCTTGCTGCCCTGTGTGCCAGAAGAAAGGACTGGCATTGGCTTCTGGACAGATGTTGAAGGAGGAATGCGAGTGCACAGGCAGACGGCAGCGGGTGCCCATCGAGCAGGTTTAACAGACAGACTCTCCAGTGCAGGGATGCATTGCCTGCCCCAGCTCCCAGTCATTTTTGAACAGGGTTTGGGTGTCTGTAGTTAGAACTCCACTGCAGCATTAAGTTACTCCTGAGAGCAATGCACTTCAGCCAAACCGTGGTGCTACACAACACACTCCCCATGCGAAACTCACTGCCCTTCCCCCTCCAGAGTGAGGTGCCCTGGAGATAACGGGTTATAGAGCTCAAAGTAGCCAAGGCCAGAGAGCCACAAGCAAACACCACATCCCCTTGTCTGTGCTGGGTGCATCCTGTGCCTGCCCGCCCTCCACAGCGGCAGGCTTCAAGGCCAAAGGCAAAAGAGCTCGAGGTCACTCTTAACTTGGCACTGGGAAGTGGAACAGCAGCAGACTGTCTGCCCCCCCAAGGCATCCTCTCTGGAGTGCTGTGACATCATGTCTCTCTAGGAGGGCACAGGTGCGATGAAGGCATTCTCTCACTCCTTGCTGATGTGGTCGCACCCTTTGTGGGGTGTTGGGATGGACACAGTGCTCCATACGGGGTGAGGCCATGTTAGAAAGGAGCTGATATTGCCCCACCCCTCTTATGGGAACTTGTCCTGAGCCTGATAGGCGTGGGTGGGCAGTGCCTCTGACAGTCAACATGTATGTGTGTGTGTCTGCTCCAGAGTGGGTAGGAAGCGGGAAGAGGGCCTTGAGCTGTTCAGAAGAGGAAAGCAGGAGGGGCTGTAGGGAGTCCTGACGGTTGCTTTGCTAATCTGCAGAGCGGATGTGCTTGCTGTTCTCAGAGCAGCTGTGTGTGAGCAAGGTGCAGTCTCCAGTCTCTCTCAGGCTGTCGCTTGATAAAGGAGAGGGGAACTCAGGGAGTCATTCCAGGTTGCAGTGTGGTTTTTTCTGCTCCTTAGCACAGCTGCAGTGACTCCCCCAGAGAGGAGCAAGGTAGACCCCAGAAAACAGCATTGCTGGGGTCTCAGCAGCTCCCAGCTGGAGAGGTGGTGCATGGCCGGGCAGGGCATTTCCTGCTCTTTTAGGGCATTTCCCCTTTCCCTCTAAATGGTTGACATGAAAGCTGGATCATTCTCCCCCTTAAGGGCCATTGTCTGGTAGAAAGAGCCTTTCTCTAATTACCTTGTCTTGACTGATGTCTAGCTCAGACAGCTCTCGCTCCTCTGGGTGAGCACTTAGGCACCTAGCAACTCCAGTGGAGGCAGTGGGAGTGCTTACCCACAACAGGGAGCGTTCCATGTTGCTTTGAGTCTCCATAAATTATATTCCCGCCTTGCCCAAGCTATTTTGCCACCGTACACCACGTACATTTTACCAACCCCTCTCCGCTACTCATTGCACACATCCCAGCCTAGGGCTTGCACTGGGGCCAGACAGCAGAAATCCCAGGGATGGCTATTGGCCCAGCCTTCCAGGGGTAGCACCGATGGGGCCACAGAAAGCTGGCCGTTACAATGACAGCTGTCCGATAGCAGGTCGGTCCTGACTCTACTGAGGATGCAATCATAGGTTCACTGGGGATGCAGCATGTTCAGGGGGAATACCAGTACTTCTATTTAGTGCCACTTTTTTCCCTTTGAGGGCAAGACCTCTTCCCTTTCAGATCTGCATGGCAGCACTCAAGTCAGGGTTCCATGTTCTCCCTCATCAGCATGAATAGGGCAGCGAGAGAGCAGTATATGGACCCTGGCTTTGCGCCCTGCAAGTCTGCATAGACAGCTTTGTCTTGAGTTTTTTTTACTGTAATGCTTGTCAGGGGTTGGCCATTTGGGCAGGATGGGGCTGTGTTAACACCCGCTCTTTAGTTTTTAATAAATCATGCTGCTCTAGGGTTGGGCAGCTCTCACAAGTGTTTTGTACATGATTTTAAAAGTAGTGGTGGAAGCTGATTTGTGTCAGTTTTGATTTCAAGAACAGCAAAGCAAATCACATTTATTATTGCCTCCCCCCTCCCCTTTGGTAAATGTAAATCCTGACCCAGCCTTGCAGCCCCTTACTCAAGCAACATTTCTGTTCAAGTCAGTAGGAGTATTACGGGAATAAGCACTGCAGAGGCTGAGAGCCATTCGTGGAACGAGAAAGGGTTAAGAAGCAAAAAGGTTCTTAGGACGTGCTCTTTAGGTGATCGTGTGGCAGGCCCTATGCTGGCAGATCCTTACTGCCCATACGTGGCTCCAATGATGAAGGGTCACACTCACAGATTCCAGACATGGTCACCAAGAAGGAGGTGCAAGGGGGTGCCATTGCAACCCCCTGTCTCCTGCCTGTCTCCACCCCTTCCCGAGCATCATGACGCCTGGAAAGGGGTTTGGTCACATCAGAAAAGTATGGGTCAAAGCAGCTCTCCTGTCATCTGCGTCTCCACCACCAAACGTATTTTTGCCCTCACCTTTGATACCAAGATATAATAAGGGGCTGATCCAGCCTCATGGAAATCCCCTCCCACCCCCGAAAGTTCAAACCCAGTGGATTTCATTCCCACACAAAAACAGATTTAATCTTTTCTCAACATATTGTCCCCAGCTGCGTGGGTCCAGGACCAAGGTATAGTTAAGTGCGGCTTTGTTAAGGCACAGTTTTCAAGTAACAGTCTTCAGGATCTCGTCTGTTCAGAAATTTGGCATTTTAGTGAGGCAAAAATCTCTCTGACAATAAACATTTGTTTTGTGTAACAAATAAATAAGCGGTCATCCCCATACAGAAATACACACTCAAAGAGATTCTTGGGTGCTTCTAATCAGACTGAGCAAACGAACAGTGGGTGCATCGCCAGCATTTTAACATCCAATCTCATCAGTGGCAGCTCTGCTTAGCCATTCGTCAAGATCGAGGGAGACTTCCACATCTTGCCCAATAGGTCCCTGTCCTGGTGACTTGATTGTTTACAAACTTGGTGACCTTAAACGTTCTCTCTCTTGGTGGGTGGGTAAAAAGATTGAAGTTCTTGGAGAAGAATATGGATGCTTTTGAAATCCTGTGTGCAAGTAATCAGTTCAGCAAATGTCGGTAATTAATTGCAATTCACAAATCCTTAAAATTAACAGTAGGTGTTGGGACAGCAGAAACAGATGTCAAACCGGTAATTTCTCTGTAATTCATGAGATCAAGTTGAGAATTTTTTTTTTTTTTTAATGCTTCTGCTACTTGTGTGGAGTGAGATTATTTTTCACCACCTCATGCCTATCACACCACACAGGAAATCCCTACAGCAATTAAACTGTGGGGTTAATTAACAGTCAACTTCGGGCTATATCCATTAAAAACGGAGACTTTTAACATTGGCAACTTGTCATAACTGGACTGAATTTTCTTTTGTTTTTACTCTTTCTAAAACAGAAATGTCATTAATCACATTTGATCAAATCTTCAACTACAATCGCTAGTTATCTTAAATCTTAGTGCAGAAGGATGTAATACAGAACAGAGGCACCACAAATATGTTGTGCAGGCACTTTGCCCTTTAGACTTCAGCAGTACGGCGCAAGCCATCGGGCGCTGTCTTCACAGCAAGGAACTACACTCCACTCCGGCACTTGGGAAAGATGGGCCCAGCCAGGTCTGCCAGTCTCCTCTTCCTCACTAAAAAGGAGTAGAAACGGGTTAAATGAGGCAGCTGCTATACGTAAAGGGGAGTGGGTACGTCCGGCAATACGCTAAAACCAGAACAAAATTCAAAAAGGAGAGGGAGCTTGTTCCGGATTGAGAGTGAAGGAATTAAAGCTGCTGATTTGTTTCTGAAAACCTCATCATTGAGCCTGGCAAGATGTTTGGACTGAGGTTGTCTTGTGGGGGGTCCCAAATATGAGACGAAGTCACTAGAATAAGGATGGGGAACTTCAAGCCTGGGGGCCAAATACATCCCATGACTAGTTATTTTATTTGGCCCCTTTCCAATTTCTGGATCTGGTCCCTGGACCCAGTTCCTACCGACAGACACTAAACTCAGGGCAAAGGAGCAGAGCTAACGGCATACGTACAAGGTGAGGGTGAGCAGGACCCCCAACTACTATGCAGCCCTTGGAGTTTGTACTAATTTTCAAAGTAGTCTCTGGGAGGGAAAAGGTTCTCCACCCCTGTGCTAGGTGATGTCTTTTGTTGGGCCTCCTCATGCCAATCACAGCACGTGGTACATTTCATTTATTGGTTATAACTACATGAGTGAAATCAATGAATCCTGATGATCGTGAATGAACTTGCACAGAAAAGCTAATATGGACAAGAGCGCACTCTCACTTTTGTGTGTGAACCCTTCTCCCAGAGCAACTGCTCCATTTCTGGTCTCTCTATCCTTGTCCTGGAGGGGAACACCACCTTGGAACTAAAATTTGTAATTCTTATTTGATAAGAGAAGACGTTGGTGCAGTAAAAAGGGACGATTTTAACTACTTTAAAGAAAAAAAGCTCTAATGTCAAAATAAATGCTGTGGATATTTTTGTGCGTTTTCTAGAGGCAACGTAAGATTCATTTATTTGGTCAGGCATTTGGCAGATGGGGATAGGGTTTGGAGAACTTGTTTTAACCGGACTTTTATATTTCTATATTATATATTCTACATTTTTAACCTATATTCGGTTTTTATTTCTGTATATTTTAAATTTGTATTGCTATTTTCTATTGTTAGCTCCCCATAGGCTATAAATAAATAACTATCAAAAGGAGGCAAAGCGTCTTGGGTTCAGTGAAACAGGAGTTGGAAGGGAACAAGCACAAACACCACCTCTCTCTTTTGTTTATTTCTGCTGGGTTGCGGCAAGGAGAGTGGTTGCTGCACAAGTCATCAAAAGAACGGTCTTACCCATTCTTATCCAGGCTGTAACTCCCAGGGATGAGCAAAGGTTCCAAGCACCACATACTAACACTTTCACATCATAAAGAACCACAAGATTGGTTGTCAGTCTCCCCCAATCCAGGGGATGGGGCAGTGTGGCTTTCACCTACCCATCCCCCCCCCCACACACACACCCCTTACTTGAGAGCTCCAGCTCCAATAAGTGGCCCAGGACACACTGTCCCTGCTCCCATGTCCCCCAGAAGGTTCCAGCAGTAGCGCTGGTGAAAATGGCAGCTCTGCTTATTTTGCTCTCGCGGGAGCCACATGGACACGCCCCCAGACAGCCACTTCTGGCACGCGCTGCAATACAGGTGCCTGAGCTGCCATTTGCCCACCACCGCCCTACCCTCTCCTCTCTGAGCAGGAAGTATTGCTGCAAATACAGTCTTTCCCCTGACAGAAGCTGGAGCTGCTCTTTGTTACTCCATCCCTTTTCACCGATACTTTCCGCAGAAGCATTTTATATTTCAGAGACACTTAACACATTTGAAATAAACAGTAACCAGAGAAAAGAAGCGGGCAAGGGAGAAAAAAAGGAAAAATTAGGCATTAGCTAATAGAATTAATGGAAAAAAGGCTCCTCCCCCCCCCCCGTCCCTTTGCCCCAACATGGCAGATGACAAAAACATTTTGAAGAAAAGGAGATTTCTGCAGCTGACAACAAAAGCAGAGGCAGCGAGAACAAAGTTGTACCCAGGTGGCAAAAGTGAAAAGCACTGCTAGTGCAGCCTGGACAGTAAGCTGTTTCCAAGAGGAAAAAAAATAAAAGCCATCTATACTTAGGCATCTTCCAGTTTCACGGTTGAGACGTTATGCCAGCGGCTGTCAGATCGATGTATGCGAGCTGCAAACAAGAGCTAGATCAGTTGTCTTCTTCACAGAAGAGCAAAATGCTCAATGGCTCATATGGCAGCAGGCAATGTTATTCATTCAGGAACAAGAAAGAAAATGTAACAGTGTATTGCTGTGAGGGTTAATCTTGGGGGGGCTCAGGCTTTTGATTTACACACGTAAGCCTTCGCGCACACAGAATTTGCCTACGAAATAGGGCAGGTGAAAGGTTTGGACAAGTGAGGTTCAGAGTGGGGTCTTAGCCAGAGATGTGTCCTAATGTGGGCCTGGTGAGAGAAAACATGGGCCCTAGTACATCCTACTATCTAGTACTTCCTACCTCCCATACCCAGTCACCATCACCTTGTGGCTGGCCAAGCCAATTTCTGAAGAGACAAGTACTTTATTCACACAGATGTTATCTTTTAGGGGTTTGGAGGGGGTATGAACATGGGAGCCCAGGTCAACTGTACCCCCATTCCTCTCTTCATCGGGTCTATTTCGGATTATGTCACAACGGGATGAGAGCTACTATGGAATTTCAGAAATCATTACTGCTTAGTCACATATCTGCAAGTGAAGGTCCAAAAGCTTGTCAAATTACTGTGCTGTTTACACCATTCTCCTATTTGGAGATTTGATTTCAGAAACACAAGCGATATAGGAAGATAGCGATAATGCTGTGCAGAGAGGGGACTGTCGCTCAACTGGTATCGGTGGGATCGAGCTGAGCCACTAGATTCAGACGGGCCACTAGAGGGCGTATGGCAAAGTGGTTAGTGTGTCTGCACAGGAGTCAAACATAAAGAGACTTAAGGGCTGGAACAAGCAGTCAGTTATTATTTATTATTATTATTATTATTTAAATAGCGCCAGCAATGTACCTGGCACTGAACAATCCACATTTTGCCATCAAGAAATGGGATTGATTTCCTGATACCAATGCGAATTCTGAGTTCTCGCAATATATACCATCCTGATTTACCAACTTTCTGCTTACCATTTACCATGTACTGTTCCATGTACTGTTACTGCTTACCGCATTGCTGAGGGTACTGTTTTTACTTCTGGGGTGGTTGTTTCTGCATTTCTGAGCCAATCACTGTGCAAATAGCCCACCCCTTAACCTCCATTCCAGTGCTTCCAATCAGAATTGTTGTTGTATTTTCTTTACTTTGACCAATCTGCAACTGGATTGCAGATTAGTAAAGGAATCTGTGTACCAGCCAGTGAGTGACATGTGGACAAGTGCAAAGAGATGCACATAGGGAAAAAATAATCCAAACACTATGCGTACGTACACAATGCTGGGTGCTAAGCTAGGAGTTACCACTCAGGAAAAGGATCTGGGGGCGGTTGTGGAAAATACAATGGAATCCACAGCGCAGTGCGCAGCAGCAGTAAGAAAAGCAAACAATGTTAGGAATTATTTGGAAGGGGATAGAGACTAAAACTGAGGATGTCATAATGCCTCTATATAAATCAATGGTGCGATCGCACCTCAACTATTGTGTGCAGTTCTGGTCGCCCCATCCAAAAAAGACATAGCTGAACTAGAAAAGGTACAGAGAAGGGCAGTAAAAATGATCAAGGGCATGGAAGGGCTCCCGTATGAGGAGAGGCTTGGTAGGTTGGGGCTCTTCAGTTTGGAGAAGAGACGACTGAGAGGATATGTTAGAGGTCTATAAAATCATGAGAGGTGTGGAACTAATAAACAAGGAGCAGTTATTTACCCTCTCAGCTAGTACTAGAACTAGGGGGACACTCCATGAAACTCATGGGTGGTAAGTTTAAAACAAATAAAAGGAAGTATTTTTTCCCTCAGCGTATAATTGGGTTGTGGAATCTACTGCCAGAGGCTGTGGTAAGGATCAGTACTATAGCTGAGTTTAAAAGAGGGAGCTGGGGGGAAACAACAGGGAATGGATCCCCCATTGTGAACTGTTGGGTGCTTCTCCCAAGCCACCGTGATTGGCCACTGTCGGAGACAGGATGCTGGGCTAGATGGACCATTGGTCTGGCCCAGTATTTATTTATTTATTTTTCAATTTAGTACCCCACCCCTCTTGCCATCAGGCAGCCTGGGGCAGCGTACAATATGAAACACAAATAAAATCCAATATAAAACATTTTTTTAAACTGCCAAAAGGAGGACAGTATTTAACACCACCACCCCACCCCGATCCTCCCCTCCACCCCATCAAATGCCTGGCAGAACAGCCAGGTCTTACAACATTTCTGAAAAGAGGGGAGATCCGGGGCCAGCCGCACCCTCACCGGAAGGGAGTTCCACAGCCATGGCGCGGCCCCCGAGAACGCCCTCTCCTGCGTATGGTACTTCTTATGTTCTTACAAGGGGAAATGGAGTGCAAGAAATGCAGTATTGCATCGGTATTGCCTCTGGGGATTTGAAATTGATGGGAAAGCAGTAAACGGCAAAGCGGTAAATCATGGCAAAGCGGTAAACAGTATCTCGGTAAGCAAGACATTGGTAATCAGGAAATTAAATGTCAATTGAGACATTCCCAAGTACTGAGAAGTTCTTGATTCGACCAAGACAATATCAGGAACCAGGATTTTTACAGGAATTGAATTCTCGTTTCTGCCCTACTTTACATAATTCAACCTGACCATGGTGTCCTGCCTCTGAGTAATCACCATATGACAATCACAGAGAGAAAAAAAACCTAGATTTGAAACCAAAACGATCAGTACAATAAGAAATCCAAACCATGAAGGATACCCAAGGCATTTCAAACTAGAGAGAGCCAGCAACATAACCTATTTGGTCATTTGGTGACCTAGGATGAGTTAACCACCACAACAGATAATTAAGGAATAAAATACCTGTGCTTGCATGAAAACCAATCCTTAGCAACCACTATTAACATTGACAGTCTCAGAGAGAGCGGGGCAGAGAGTCATTCTCACTATTTGTAGAGCAAGGGACTGCACAGCATGAGATGGGGACACCAGAGCCTGGCCCCCGTAGGCTGTATCTTGAAACACTTTTCAGTTAGCGATGCTGCAAATCTTTGTTCAAAACATGTCATGCCAGCACATAACCCCGTGCTCTCAAAGTCCAGCTTTGAATGTTCTCTGCAAGTGTATTGAAACAAATGAGTCCAACCATTTCTTCACTGAAAAATAGCCACAGAACCACGCACAAACTCCTTCTGTGCCCATTATGTACTGGCCATGTGTGTTTACTCCCTAAACGCCACATTTAATTAGCTGTGTGATGTGATTTCAATGGATAAAACTAGAAGAGTGTGTGTGTGTGTGTGTGTGTGTACACGTGGAAACTATTAGCTTAGAGACAGGAGAGAAAAGTTTTTTTCTTTGCCCATACAAGGAGCAGCAACTGACATTCCCATCTTGACTGCACATAAGAACATATTTACCAAATCCTAGGTCTTTACAGGCTAGATCCTGCAAGAGGCTGAGAACCTGTAGCTCATCAAAATCCTTTAAGCGGAAGACTCCCCATACCACTTGGGGAGTGGGGTGAGGCCCCACAGCAGCTTTTGTGAAGAAAGTTGCTCTGGGTGGTGTTCTTGGAACAGGAGGCCACATCTCAAGCTGGGGACCACAAATCTCAAGCAGGAGTCATGGAAGAGTATAAGAATCTTCCACAAGGTCTCAGAGTCCTTTTCTTTACTTTTAAGCATATTTTGGATAAGGAAATAAAGCTACCAATATAATAGGTGGGGTGGAGGCAGCTTTCCCTGCTTCAGGGAGTCAGCAGCCTGTATTTTGTTGAGATTTTTTGTTTTAAATAGTCACAAAAATTGACACCATTTTTTTTTTTAACCTGACAGCTGTGGTTCTCAAATTTGACGTTCTATATCCCTCTTCCTCGTCTGTGGGACTTGAGGTCCTCTTCCACGCCATGCCATCTCTCCTCCGGTTCTCTCTCTCCCTTATTCTCTGTGCCTTGCTCTTCTCTCTTTGCTGCTACTATAATGCCCCTAACTCAGAACTTTAAAGCTGGAGAGGTAGCCAAAATGGTACCAGACTGCTCTCTTCTGAAACATTAATTTGGATCTCTGCTTACAGCACCTATCAGTTTGTGTTATGGAAGCAGGAAACTGCAGCCATTTTGGAAAGACCCCCCCAGCTGAGCCAGAACAGAGTTTGGGCCTGTCCTCATGCACCTCACCTTCCCTTCCCAAGTTCAAGGATCACTGCCTTTTAATAACTTGAGGCAAGAGACAACAGCAGCAGCAAGAGGGGCTCTCTCAACCAGACCAGGTTTCCCCTTCACTATCTTCTCTCCTGAACTACTACACACTGCTTGACTCCGCACCTATCAAACAAAGCACAGCCCCAGACCTGCCCTCCAGTTTGTCTGAATTCTGGAGTCGCTAGCATCCAAAAAATCTGTCTCACCTGGGTCCCTCTGACACCAGCCTTGATCCCTGGGTGGACATCAGCTCAAGTCCTGAGCACCATGTATTATGTATTTAATTTATATAGCGCAGGCAATGTACCTGGCACTGATCATTAATTAGAGATAGGGTCTTACAATCTTGCTCCAACAATGGGTGCAGCCACACGAGCCAGACGGGGCAGGCAATCGCAGGGGCCACACATCAGGGCCAGCAGGGCACACACTCCACCTCCTGCAGGGAAACTGGTGGGCCACTGTTGGATGACCTACCACACCCCGGGGCGGGTCAAGGTGCCGGCCGGCCACACAGCATTTCCTTTCCTTTTGGTTCTTCTGCCCCCAACAAGCTGGCAGCAGCACAGAATCATGATGCACTTTGTTAATTCACACAATGTACTTGGCTTGAGCACTGGTCAATTTGGCCTCCTCATATGTTGGCTTTCACACTACTCCTAATTAACACACCCTGTGTTTGAAAAAGCCAGAGCTCCTTCTCCCCCTTCCCACTGTGCCCACAGTATCACTAGAGCAATGGGTCTAACTGCACCTCATTCCTCTTATCTGTGGGAGGCTAAAGCCCCTCTCTGCACCATGCTCTCATACATATGCCTTGCGCCCTCCCCCCCCCCCCCTTACTTCCCCGCTCTGTCGCCTTTGCTTGTGGACTCTCTCTCCCACTACCCCACCCCCATGGAAATTCCTCCTAGCACAGTCAGAGAGGAGCTAGATGTTTGTCAGCTGTGCTCCTTCCTGCGTCCCCATGCCCCAGAATACCGGAAAGCACACATAATACCATCTGCGCTCCCCCTGTGGGGTGCCTGTCTGCCGGTTTGAGAACCACTGTTCTAGAAAACTTTGCTGGGTCCCAGCTTGGTCCCCCTGGCACTGAGCTGTATCGGAGGGTGTTAACAAATGAGACGATAGCCTCCTGGAGTCCGGGTTCGGTCCATGCAGCCCCCACTCATATGTTTAACGTGTAGAGTGCAATAAACAGGCAGCCCCCTGCGTGTATTCCTTATGTGTTCGGGCAGCCCTCATTCAGACCCCACTCACAGGTTTAGCATGACAAGCCTAATATACAGGCAGGTGGCCTTCCCTGCCATGCTCTGCCCACCCACCAACCCCCCTTCTCAGTACCCTGCCCCCTATGATGACTCACATAGTCACATGCATGGTGGCACATGCAAACCATGGGAAGAAGCAGCTGCCCCAGCTGTTTGTTTCTTCCAGGCTATGATTCTGGGAAGTGGTCCCAGCGCCTGCTGTCCCCGCCCACCCACAGAGGGTTCATACCTCGGTTTATACCTGCCAGCACTTGGTAGCTGGAACTAACCTTTTGCTATGTACATAATGCTGAGTTTATTGAGCAAAATGCATACTTTACGGAGCACTTATAGTGAAAACTGAAAGCGAAAGTAAAAATGGAAATTGAAATCAATCGGTCTTTGCATGTTGTCATCACCACCTGATTTCTCACATCCACGGCTCACGTCAACGTATTGGCAGGTAGCAACACAGTGTTTTACTGAGGCCTTGCCTCCTGTGGTGTTGAAAATCCCTCTTGGTTCACATAAAAAACCCAGTCAGACATGTGCCCATTGTACCCCATCTCTATCATCGTCTGCATTACCATACAGTTGGGGCAGAAAACATCCCTGCTCGCGAGGGCACTCTGCACTTTTCTGAGTGTCCAAACCTTGTATAGGGCAACAAGCTCTTCTTCACTTGGTTCACATTCCCTGCACCCTGAGTCACTTGTTTCCCTGAAAAAGATTAATCTCTGCCATCTGATTGAGGTGCTCCTGGTGGTCCCGCAGGTATCCTCTTGCTGTGATAAGGGAAGTGATGAGAAAAAATGGCAGGGAAGGTCCAGCTTCCTTTAGTGACTGCCCTACTTCTGACAGTGCACAGATGTCCAGAAAAGTAACAATCTCATTCACATCCCACTCTCTCATGGTGTCTGCACTCCATCATGCATACATAGAAGCCCATTGTATGCATGTCACCCTATGAGCACATAGGCTACCACAGAGGATGAGTCTGACGGTTCTCTCTGTACATCAGTCCTCACCCAAATGTCAGTAAAGGCCAGGGTATCCATCAAGGCCCCATACGCCGGGCGGCCCACAGCACCCACAGACATAATTGGCTTTCCTTGGCAAACAAGCCACAGCAATAGCTTTCTATGGCGTTATGAACCCTCATGCATGCTGCAAGCAAAAGCTGTTACTTTCAAAGGATAATATATGAGTAGCTTTTAACCAACAGGCAGCTCTGTTCCCACTCACATTCCGAGCACAGTGACTTCCACTGTGTTGCAGATCCCCCCACCTACCCATTTCTTAACATTCACTGGTTCCCCCACACCTCAATTAAAAATTCCATGCTTCTGTGATGCTAATA
The DNA here is from genome assembly GCA_003113815.1 of Sphenodon punctatus. Lineage (NCBI taxonomy): Eukaryota > Metazoa > Chordata > Lepidosauria > Sphenodontia > Sphenodontidae > Sphenodon > Sphenodon punctatus. Next base: position 1,182,971 of record QEPC01006122.1, on the reverse strand, counting down.
CCTGTAACATTTTTAGATGAGTTGGCATATGCACTGACGTACTTGTGACAGAAACGTCTATGCAGTGTAATGGCCACCTGGATTGGCAGTAACGGTGCAGCAACACCTCCCTCCACCCCCAGCATAAGCTTTACAAAACCGTTTCAACCAATAACCAGCCTGCAACCAATAGCAGCCAATAGTAGCTCAGGCTTGGCACTAGGGCTGTAGCGGAATATCGCAGCGGTAGCTATTTCCGGCGGAAACAGTGTTTCCGCAATTAGTGGAATGGCATGGCAGAGGCTTTCATTCCGCGGTTTCATTCCGCGGTTCCGCTTATTTACTTATTTAATTCCGCAACTTAGTGGAATCGTGGAAACATGACATTTTCGCTATTTCCGCAATTCCGCCAGCGCCAAAAAATCGCGGAATAGTAGTTTTCCGCGATTTCCGCGATTATTCCGCGATTTTTCCGCAATTCCGCGATTTGCAGAATTCCGGCGGAATTAGCAGAATATCCGCAGAAATGTCGCGGTGTGGCGCGGGCAATTCCGAAATAGCGGAACGGAATCGCGGCGCGGTAAAAGCTGCTGCCGCATCAGCCCTACTTGGCACACAGCCAGTCCTGTAAGGACAATAGTAAGGATCAATAGTGCCTAATAGCTGTTCACGTGTGGCACACAGCCAATCCTAGCTAGGCAGTCCCTTAGCTCTTTAAGCGGTTCAAAACATTTGGTGCATGATCCACAGAGTTCATAGACATCAGAGGTGCAGCTATAAAGACGCATGCCGAGAACTTCCTTGTGCTTGTTATTGTGCTTCAGGCCTTCCTTTCCACTGCTGAGCAGAACCTGTGAGCGATCCAACAGATCCAAGCCTTCTGCTGTTGATGGCATGATGTGATGTCAAGGCAGAGGTAAGCATGGCAGAGGGGTCAGGTTAGCCTGGTGGGGGATAAGTATAGCTGGTAGGGGCTACAGGGTAATAGGGGGAGGGGGACAGGTCAGGAGGAGGGCAGTGGTTAGTTTGTCTCATGATACCAGTTGAACAGAAGAAGAGCATGCGGGGTGGGGTAGGGCATGTGAGCTTAGACTGAATGGGTAGAGGAGAGTGAGGAGGGGCAGGTGAGGTCGGGAGGAGGGCGATCTGTGGGTGAATCGGAATGCACTGGGGCAGGGAAGCTGGTTTAAATGTCCCCCAGGTGGCTGGATCCACTAGAGTGGAGCCAGCTGCGTGGGGGAGGATTCAATCAGTCACCACTTCCCTGCCTCAGCACATCCCAGCTGGGGTGCACTGGGGCAGGGAAGCTGGTTTAAATGTCCCCCAGGTGGCTGGATCCACTAGAGTGGAGCAGGCTGCGTGGGGGAGGATTCAATTGCTGTCACCACTTCCCTGCCTCAGCACATCCCAGCTGGGGTGCACTGGGGCAGGGAAGCTGGTTTAAATGTCCCACGGGCGACTGGATCCACTAGTGTGTATCCAGCTCCCTTGGGGAGGATTAAACCTTTGGCCTCACTTCCTTGCATCCCATCTGCTATGCGCTACCGCATAATTTGTTAACACCCTGAATCTTTACCAGATCCCCAAAATCCTGACTCACCTCCTCCCCCACCAGCAGGGCTGAGGTGCTGCTACTTGCGGAGCTGGGTCCCACACATCTCAGAAAATCTGGCAAAAACTCTCACTCTTCTGATTAACATGTGCCTCTTCCTTAGTCACATTACAGATCACCGTGACTGTCTTATTTCCTGGATTTACACAACAGATAGGTAAAGCACATCCCTATTCCAATCACAGAGAATAGGGAATACTCTGTGGGTAGTACCTGCATCTGGGTGTAGCAGAGATAACCAGACACCAGTGTGAACAGTGTGATGACCTGACTTACCAAGGTCATTGTTGCTCATCATAGCATTAGATGCACGCAGCCGGGGGCCTTGCTGTGTAAAGTGATAACCAAACTTCAAGAGAGACGTGTTCTTTTCTAGCATGTTTGCAATCTCCATTTCCACTTTGTTGCCCAGGGGCTGGCTCTTTATTGGGAAAAAAGAAAATGGGAAATAAGTTAGAACGGGGAGCCTGCCAATTATTTTGACCACTTACTCCTGCCTCCACTGTAGGAGAGCTATGTGCAGAGGAAAATGCAGTGAACACGGGTCCCTCCCTGGCTGTGTGTGCCAGTATGCAGAGCCTTACTGAACTAGTGTTCACACAAAAAAAATCTCCTTAACCCCAAATAATCCCTTGTGTTTGGTGCAATATGGCTCTCATTGCTGCCAAGCCATAAACCACTACCTGCCTACCCCAGATAACGCTATCACCCACCCCAGTAAAGCCATCCATGTGATCATTCCTACCTGTAATTAAATTACCTCCCAACGACTGTAGCCCAACGAGATCGTTCTTCACACAATTAGTGTGAGGAAATTTATCCCCAGGGCAAAGTACTACACACTACCCTAAAGGCCTTGTCTAGACTCCTGCTGTGTTATGGGTTAATGACTCATTCCTTTTAGGATCCCTTGCTGCTAGCATTGCATGACAACTGGTAGCGGTCTTGTAAGCAGCAGACAGACCTGTCACCACAGAAAGAGCTGAGTGATGAAATTTAGAACCATTGCCTCTGAATATCAAACACCATTTGAATCCTAGGATCTTCTGAAAACTCAGGTTCTTAAGAATTTGTTTCACTGCACAAGAAGTCAGATACTGAGCATTCTCTAGGAATACAAACTGGTGGAGTTCTCCCTTCTATAGAAGAGTTGGGGGAAAGGGGTTGGAAGACCATGGATCATAAGGACCTACTAGATGTAGGGGTCCTTTTCAAATTCAGCTCATCAAATCTAAGAATCTGTTTTCTTTAGCAAATACAAACATTTGAATCTGCAGCCTTTGAGAACTTCGGCTTTGCTTTATTTGCTCAGTTCAGAGTCAAACCTTGAATTCAAAGAGAGACAAGGGTGCAATCAAAGGAAGGATTCTGGGGCCTAAACCCTGCCTCAGGTGAGCCCCGAAAGCATGCATTCCCTGTCCCTCTCCATCATGAAAGCGATGGTGTGCATTATGGGGGAAGGGCCAGGGAGCGTGAGGTGCAAGTAGATGACAGTGCTACGCAGCTGTCTACATAGTGCTGCCCCATTTACACCACACAGTCCCTCTCCCTTCCTTTGCGGTGCACACTGCTTCTAGAGACAGGGTACATGTGCTCTGGAGATGTGACCAAGGGGGAGGGTTGAAGGTGCCCCCTAGTACCATCCTGGTTTATTTATTTAAATTTCTATCCCACTCTTCCCCAAAGGCTCAGGGTGGTGTACAATATTACAAACACAAAATAAATTAAAATCCTTTTTTAAAAAAACACACCTCCTTACCCCTAGACCCACCCAAACTAACCCCTAGACCCGCCTGCCAAATGCTTTGCTGAAAAGTTTTACAATTTCTCTAGAATATGCTCAGATCCGGGCTCCAGGGGGGAGAGGGGTTAGGGAGGTTCACAATACTGGGGTAGCAACCGAGAATGCCTCTCTGCGGACCCTTTTCATAGGAACAAGGTTATCGGGTGGTACCTGAAAGAGAGCACACCTGGCCGGTGGCAGGTGTTGCGGTGGAGCATGGTAGGTAAGGTGGTCTTTCAGGTATGTGGGGCTCAGGCCGTTAAGGGCTTTAAAAGGTCAAAACCAACACCATGAATTGTGCCTGGAAAACTATAGGAAGCCAGCGTAGACTGTAAAGTACAGGTGTAATGTGCTCATGGCAACCCCTCCTCCCCCGGCAAAAAAAGAGTCTGGCTGCCACGTTCTGTATTGGCTGCAGCTTCTGAACAGTCATCAAGGGCAGCCCCATGTAGAGAGCATTGCAGTAATCTAGCCTCCCTTGTACCAAATTTAATGTTGAGCACTTTGACTTTGACAAGTTCAGGTCAACTGGGAGAGCACTTCTTGAAGTCTCCCGAGTTTCTCGGGTGACAACCATGGAGAGGGCGTTCTTGGTGGCCACACCAAGGCTGTGGAACTCCCTCCCAGTGGAGGTCCTTCTGGCCCCGGACCTTTCAACGACAGTGCAAGACCTGGCTGTTACACCAGGATTTTGGTGGGGGAGATGGGTAATGGGTTGGGTGGGCTAACTCCATCAATGTTGATTGTTTTATACTGTTTTTATATTATATTTATATTTTATTTTATGCTTTTATAATAGTATTTGTACCCTGAGCTGCTGATAACAGGAGGGAGTGGGATATGAAATCAATCAATCAATAACACACAATAGTGCTGCAATATACGCAACTTTGTTATGCTGCTGTCCTCTGTATGTATTATTATTTATTTATTTACTCCCTGTTGGTAATGCCCAAGTTGACTGTAATTGACAGAGACTGGCGAACTTGCAACCTGTGCACCAGAAGGGTGTGATAGTTGCAGCTACCTGCAAACTTCACATGAAGCGTTTGCAGACGTGGTGGGAAAACTGAAATTTGCAGTAGCGAATGTCTGATATTAGTCACCTTTTGAACTTTGGTTTAAATACTAGCTTCGGCAAGAGGCATGCATAAGGAAGCCGCTGGCCTCCCCCACGGCTATCCAACCCCCTTTCCACTCGGGCATCTGGAGTCATGGTTCCAAAGAGCTTCCCCACACTGCTGGTCCTAACCAGGCGGGGGAAGCAGTGTAAGGTGATGCCTTGTACGGCTCTGTCAGTGTCTGCAGTACCTTACTTGCCTTTCCCTATGGATCAGAGCAAGGGAGACACAAAGTCTGGCAGAGCTTGGCTGGCCTCCCTCTCCATTCAGTGATCACCTTCCAGAGTCAGGGGATGAGCCTAGGATAGAAACAGGCTGCTGTCCATGCGCAAAAAACAAAGCAGCAGCATGGGACAATGTCTACAATCCTTCTCTTGATGGCCAGCTCTATGGCTGCAGTGCCAACTCTTGTGAGTCTCACAATTAGCCTAAGGCCAGAAGACTCTCCATGTTCTTTTTAAATGAATTTCTAGCCCTCCTGATTGTGCAGAAAAGTTTGAAAATGTGAGTGGGCCATGTAACCGGAAAGCTTAAAATCCAAAGTGAAAACAAAAACAAACATAAAATGTTATTAGTTTTGAAAAAAAATCTCATGATTTTCAAACCACTTGGCTCATGATTCGTTAAAGTTTGCAGCTGCCTGTCCCGCTGCTCTCTCCTATCTCCATGACCCTCCCTCCATCTTGCTGTGAGCTAAGTCTTCCTGGTTTCCTACTGGCCTGGCTAACAGGCTGGTGAAAAACAAAAACAGCAGCACGTTTCTCCGTACACGGAGGACCAGGGATAGCTGTTTTAACAGCCAAACCACATTTATTTCAAACTTGTGTAAGTTTTACCCAGTCTAAGATGACCAGAAAACAAAGCCAACATCCTCAGTCACCTGGAATGGAGTCTTCCTTATTCCAAGCTGTCAGCCAATTCTGCCTCACTCTTATTATCTTCTCTTAGGGCTTGTTTAGAAAAGGCAGTTACTGCCCTTTGCTCCATGATCATGTGGAAGCTCTGCAATTAAGTTCTGCTTACTTTGGAGGGATCTGCCAGTTACCTTCAGGCAGGGCTGTGCATTCGGGTTTTGATAAAATACAAATAAATGCAAAAAAGACCTTTTCGGGTTCCATATTTGAAATAAGAATGCTACGTCTGCATATTTGGGTCTCAAGAGAACCCAAAATTTCCTGAAAAATGTAATATTTGAGATCTCGAACGGGACCCTCAAGCTGCAGCACATATCCAGCTTGAAGCTGGGCTGCTCTGACTCTCAGTTTAGCCTCCTGCTTGGGGATCCTGTAGTGAGCCCTCTCCACCTGCAGGGGCTGCCACTGTCTCAGAACTGCAGCCTCCAGCACTGCAGACAGACCCAGTCAAGTGGAGCCCAGCCCTGTCCAGCCAGGGAGAAATGGCAAGTCCTTGGCAGTTTCATTCCTCTCCTCCCCAAGCCAGTGACACTTCATGCAAGCCAGCGACCTCCCTGAGCCAGCGCAATGCCTTGTTCTCACCTAGGAATCCCACTTTCTGCAAGTCAATGACTCCCTTCTGAGCTAAACACCATTCTCCACAAGCCAGAACCATACCTCATTTCCCCTCCCCAAGCCAGTGAATCCCTCCCTGAGCCAGCCCCATGTCCTATTCCCACTCCCCAAGCCAGAAACCACCCCTGAGCCTAGTCCCAGGCCCCATTCACCCCAAGGCAGATCCATGCCCTGTCCTCATGCCAGCATTCTCCCCTCTCTCAAGTCAGCTGCATGCCTCACTCTCCCTCAAGCCAACCATCCCCAAGCCAGACCCATACCCCATTCCACTCTTCCCAAGCTAGCAACCCCCCAACAATCTAGCTGTATTCTCCACCCTCCCCCAAATCAGTGCTCCCCTTTTAAAATTGGTAGCAGACTTAGCAGCAATGTTTGACTTTATTTTCCTTTTCTTATAGGCCTGTCAAACTGGCAGAGCCTCACTGCACTTCTTCTGTGCCAAAATAACCCATATGCAGAGACCCATGTTCACTCTGTTTTCCACATTGGCAATGATGGGGAAAATGCAGTGAACTGAACACAGTCAAAGGTACAAATACATACAAATACTAAAAATGCAAATACAGATACAAACACATAACCCCATGCACAGCACTACCTTGGGGTAAATGTTCCCTGTTTAATAATGAAGAAGTCCCTCCTGCAATCCAGGGATCAAGCTACCCTGAAATGCAGGAAGCTTGTGTAGGGTCTGGGGTAAAGTACCGCAAGTAATATTTCTGTGTCATGTGAACAAACCTTGTGAATGTGGGCAAAAGGAGGAGCCCAAGCTGGACTCACACTTTTGCCATCCAGCAAACAAGTTAGTCTAACATAGACTCTGTTCTGTTCTTCTTTCCTCCTCCCCAGGCTAGTTTGTAACAACTTTTTATTAGGGTTTAATTTTTGTATAGAAAAATTACAGCTCTCATGGGTGGAAATGCACAGCAACACACAAAGCAATACTGAACGCGGGAGGACATTAAAGGCAATTCTCCATGATGATGCAGGAGGACATGGCCATCATTTCCTCCTCATTAAAGCCTTACCCATATGGCTAAGTTTTCTGTAAGTTTCCAGTAATAAGAGGCTTACCTTGGTAAGGACTGCAGTATTTTGTCTGCAGTAACGAAGGCCCCAGCCCAACAAACTCCATGAAAAAATTAGCTTAACCACTTGTGGTTCGATAAGTGATTGGTTGTCAGATGAATCCTCTTGTAGTTTCCAAAAAAAGGATCATATAACTTTAGAGAGAACAGATCCATCAATGGCAATTAGCCAGATCAGTCAGGGGATGCAGCCTCTGACTACCACAGGCTGGGAGTCGATGACAGGAGATGGGTCATTTGTTCCATATGTGCCATGTTTCTGTACAATTCCCCTACACAGCAGCCAAGACTGGCCACTGTTGGATACAGGATGCTAGGCTGCATGGACAATGGATCTGAGTCTGGCAGCTCTTAGAGAAACTCAGTACGGTCTTGAAGATGTGTGTATGTAAACACTGCCACACAGAACCACTGCATGGGTTGAACTCTGCCTAACCAGTACCAAAGTACTGCCTCTACCCCTTACATCAAAGGCATAGCTCCAGGGCACGAAATTTCTGGTCGCCAAGTCACCACAGGCGACCAGAAAATGAGGGCTGGTGACCTGCCCTTAATGCGGCTGCCCAACCGCCTGTCCCGCTGATTATATATTTTTTTTAAAGTTGCGGCAAATTTTTTTTTTAAAAAAAAATCTCAGCGGGACAGGCGGTGCACTGCCGCTGCTCTGCCTGTGTCCCCCTGCTGGGTGCGTCTCGTAGCTACCATGGCGCGGGGGGGGGGGGCGCATTTGCACCTGGGCCCTGCGCTGTGGGGCCCTCTAGTCTTGCTAGCCGTGCGCTCCGGAGCTGAGGAGCAGTTGGCGCTGGCGCTCTTGCAGCACTGGGATGTGATCCAGCTGGGAACGCTCTGGCCCGCTGGGGCTGCCCCGGCAGGAGGAAGCAATGGAGGACGGATGGAGCGTGTCAGCGTGAGTAACCAGCTGGGGCTGGCAGGAGCCAGAGTCTTCCCCCGTCTGTGCTTTGCAAAGTGGCCAGCGCAAAGAGACACCCTACCCCCTGCTATCAGGGAAGGCAGCGAGGATCAGATAGGACGGCCGGAGCCCCCGGCCCTGCAGGGCTCTCTAGAGAGAGACTGGTGGCTCCGGAGGAAGTTTCCAGCTGCCTGCCCAGGTTGTTGCTCTCTCTCCCCGCGTTGCCCTGCCAAGTAACAACTGAGCTGTTTGCAAGCTCAGGAATGAAGGGGGCTCGCTGCACCATGGCCTGGCCCCTGGGCTGGAAGGGAGGGTAGTTCTTCTTGAGGAACCAACAACAGGAGGGTTGATCAGTTCCCCCGTGTAGATAAACTCCCCCTCCTCCATGTGCTAAAGTTAAGGAGGCTTGTGTACTGGGATTCTTGACAAGGGCTGTGTTTGGTAGAGTAGCGAGGCTTTTGCAGAAGTTTAGTGCTGGGCAGAGTATTTCTGTAGAGAGGGGATGGGTGTTTGTGGAGAGGCTTGGCCCTTGGGGAGTAGACATTTGGGGAGTGGGGGCTGGTCTTGGGAAGTGCAGCCACCGGCCCAGCCCCATTGTGGGATCCAAGTGTTATCTGCTCCCCCATCCAAAGGGCACAGGATCACCCCCTTCCAGTACATTCCTAGCCCCAGGTACCAGCACTCTCCCCACACCAACCTCAGACTGCGAGTGCGGGGCATGCTCTCTGGCAACGATGGGGTCAAAATGCAGCCCATGGACAGCTTTTAATTTGCCCCATTTCCAGTTCCTGGGTCTGGCCCCTAAATCTATTTCCCACCCCAAGCGCTGACAGACTGAGCTTGGGGAAACCCATGCACTGGAGATGGCTTGGGCGCTTGTCTGGAGGGTGTCGAGATCACAATTTGTGTGTGGGTGTTTACCTGGGCACGAATGTGTGGAACTTGGGTGTATGTATGTACTAATGGACTATTCTGTACAAGTGTGCATGTGAATGTGTGTGTGTTCAAATAGCTGCGCACACATATCTGCATGAAGTATGCATACAGACCTCTGCACAAGTGTGTGCAAATAACTGACTATGCAGTCTTTTTACTCTGGCTCTGGCTACATGGGGATGTTCCATATCTGTGCAGAAAGGTGAATTTTATATCACTGTACACTGTATGCAATTTGAAATGTTTTAAGTAATGCTGCTTCTTGTTAGCAGTTATGCCAACTGACATACCATCAGTATAGCCCAGTCTGTGCTGTGCAATTGCAACATGTAATCTGCCATTCTACTTTACTCAGATCTGAATGGTGCAGCTATTTTGTTGTGACCCTGAGGTTATGTGTGTGTTAAATATGTGATCAGGTTTTTTTTTTATCCTGCTATGATGCTACCACTCTTGGAGAGAGAGAGATATCTTGCTGAAGTCGCATCCACTGGGTGGATGAGACTTTAGCAAGGAACACTTATTTATGCACAAATATGCAAATGTACATATTTGCATAGATAGGTGGTGGCTAATTATGGAAATCTGCAGTTTAATTTACCCTTGGCGACCAAGAATTTATTTTGGCTACTAGACTTGGATCTGAAATTTCATGCCCTGCATAGCTCCATTTCTTGGAGATAGCAGTAGTAGCAATTATTCTGTACATGGACGAGTCACTTTTCATACAAGTTACACATTTCTCTGCATCTCTCCTCCCACCAATCATTTCTTTTTAGAGTGATTATCTTGAAAACATTAGCTGACACCAATTTCCCCATTTTCTAAGGCAAATTCTACTTGACAGGCTTTTGTTATAGGTTTCAGCTAAAGTTGTCTTACCTGGTTGTCAATTTTGAGTTCTGCCAATGAAGTGTTATACTGGAGAGCTTCTACCAGGGCCAGTATCCCTGAACCAGAAATGAAATTAGATTCCACATTCAAACTCTTCAATATACCGTTGACTTTTAACATTTCCGCCAGGGCCTTCAATCACAAAGAAAAAAGGGAAAGCATTATGAATATTTAATATGGGACTGATTCTCTTTTTATTACCTGCTTGTTCAGCATCTAGCACAATGAGGTCCTCCTTGTCTGTGACTGGGGCCCCTAACAGCACAACTACAATCCAGAATAAGCCACAATGTAGCAGAGTGAGTTGCAAGAGTTAATGGGCTCACATTCCCTGCTCCTCAGCAGCTAAACTTGCCCAACTGTAGTGAATGGAGAGAGGTCAAGGGGTTAGCTGTGGCTGCGAAGAAGTCACATGACTACACTGAATGAATAAAAAAAAACCCATCTTATAATGGGAGGAGAAAGGAGCTGGTAGTAAAGAGGTGCCTCCAGATTGGGGAAGGACCTGGGAGAGGATCTCTGAAACAGGTGGAAGACATACATTGTGTTTAAGTTGGTAAACTGTGGAGATGGGAAAGCATATTGAAAATTGGAATTGGACTCAATTTAATCGGTTTTAAGTTGTATCGGAATCAAATCATATTCTCACCCCACCCCACCCCACCCCACCCCATTGACTTCAATGGGAAATTTCTCACTGCGGTAAATGGAAAATCAAACCTATTCATTTCAAAGGGCCATTCATCATTCTAAGCCACAATCCTACAATGATGAATGGACCAAAGAAGAGCCTAGCAAAGTTCAATAGCATATAGGGGGAAACGAGTGAGTGTGCACCCTGAATTAATCCGATCTAATGAAAATTGGATGGATCGGGAAAACCGAATTCCAATGAAAATCAGGTGAATTGTATTAATCCGATTCCAATTTTCCCATCCCTAGTAAACCTGAGTTTAGAGAGGATTTGTAAAAGAAGTTCTACTGCATGGCAGAGCCTTGCAGCAAAGGGAGTTTTGAAGAACTGCAGTAAAGCTGCGGACCTTAGAGAACAGAATGGCCGGGACATGTTATTGTGGGGAAACTGTGGCACAGACCTAGTTAAGACAATGTCTCTCTTACACAGGGTACCAATGGACATAACACCAACTACAGGAAAATCCATCTCATAGCTGTCATTATGGAGCTGGCAACCTGTTGCACAAGCAGCTACCAGACAGAACCTGTGATTAGGATGGGGGAGGGACCAATGTGCTGCAGTAGCAATCCTGCTGCCACCTCTGTCACTCCTGGAGGCACTTCAACCCCCAGATTCCCATAGCGGGGAGGGGGACTCTTGCAGGGCTCTGCGAGGGACCCACCAAAGCCTTGCCAGGACCTGCAGGACTCTGGTGGGTGAAGCACAGCAAAGTTGGGTCTGGTGGGACTCTCTTTACACCGCCAGAGCCTGTGGAGGTCTGGCACGGTGAAATGAGTCCCAGGCAGGGCTTTTGAAAAACCTACTTCACCCTGCCAGGATATTACCAGATGCAACAGCAACTCCATGCAATCTTCTAGCTCCTTGTGTGTGCTTTTAACTTTTGTAGGCATACATGAGGAGCAAATACGTAGCAGGTCGTTTACAGACATAATGACATGCTGTATTTTTGCAACGTGAAGGAGTGGCAAGAGGTTATTCCTGATGACACCCACACATATAAAATCCTGCATTTTGTGCGAGTTAAGGTCACTTACCGTACGTCATCACATAAAAGCAAGCCTGGGGATAAAGCAATTAAAAATGCAAGAAGTCCCCTGCCTTAAAATATACATTACCTTCCTCTAGATTCCCTTTCTCCTTCCCCAAAATGTCAGAAGAGATCAAATCTCGACACTGCCTACAAGATCCAGAAAAGCATGCTTGATACAATAGTTTTATCTTATATGGCAGGTCACCTTTAAGACAACAATTCCACTAAAAGCTTTCCGGGGAAGATTAGCCTGTAATCTAATAGAGCGTGGCGCAGTACTTACATAAGCCACAGGGTCGTTGCTTCTTGTACCTACTATGCTGAACTTTTTTACATAGCTGTTATTCTTCAGCGCTTCAGCGTATGCTTTTAAAGTTGGTATGGGAATATTCTATTTTAAAAAAAGAAAAGAAAAAAGAAGCAGCACCGATAAAACATTATCAGTATGCAGTTTTAACTAATATTTGAAAAAGGAGCATCCAGGATCGGGGAATCAATGAAATCTCCCCTGCTGAAAACACCTCATCTACAAGGGGGAATGTCGACATAATCAGTAATCACATAGTTTGGGAAGAGTTTTTAAAGTAAGCAAGGCTGGATTCAGACTAATGCAAGCTGTGCACTAACCACCAACCCACGGAGCCCATGAATATATTTGAAATGACAGGAGTGAGAGAAGCACTGGCATAGATACAGACCTGCACAGCCTCAAATGTAGAGAGCGGCCCAGTCCTGTTCTGGGCCCGTGACAATTCAGGAGGGGTCCCTCAACACATGAATACTCTAGAAATAACGTATGCATAACATATCGGCCCACAGACCTGTAATACAGGGAGCTCTGGCTCATGAAGGGAATGTTATGTTTAATTGAAAATCAAAAGTGATCAACTATTCCTATGCTGGGAAGGGGTCCACAGTGCCACACCCATTTTCCACAGGGCCCCAACTTCCCTGGATCCAGCATTGCAAGCAAGAAGGTAAACATAGATAGCCCAGTACTGCAAAGTGTTTGATTTGCCATCAGTGTGACTTTGGCAGGACAAGATCAGAACCTAGAGTCCTTTAATGTTAATCCAGGTTTTGCCACCAACTCAAAGCTTGGGCAGGTCATGTCTCTAAACTCAACTGTTAATACTGACCTGCTCACCTCACCACGTTGCTGCAGGTGTTCAGTAATCAATGATTACGTAGTGTTCTAAGTGTTGAAAGTGCTACACATGATTCCTTAAATTATTGAACAAGTAATACTCAAGTCGTGAGAATTAGCTTTGCCTCTAAGGTCCTGATCCTGCTACATGATTCTCCTCTTATTCTGCACAGTAAAATCCCACTCTGACTAGATTGCATATGCTCCCTCTTGCTGTTCAGCTAGGAAGAAGCACATACCCTAATGTTATTGAGGTTGACCTCCTCAAGGTCAGGGTCATTGTTCTTTATTCGTTCCAAGGTTTCTTCTACATCTGTTGAATTTGGTTCTTCATCAGGAACTGGCTTATATTGTGTTGGCTTAATCACACCTGCAATAAAAAAGTGAAGAGATTTTCTAGAAAGTAGTTTCAGTTCTGTTGGCTATTGTTTAGTAATGGGGCTAGGGGAGACGGAATGACAAAGAATGTAGATGGAAATATCAGGTGTGCTAGTCACTTGGTGTAGCCTCTGTGTCCTGACCAGATTTCTTAGCTTCGCAAAAAGAATGCAACAACCAGCTCCTCGTTAGGGTTACCATTTCTTGTGATTTAACCCCGAGACTCCCATTTTGGCCTATTGAAGTCTCAGGGTCAAACTGTGAGAAGTGGAAACCATACTCCTTGGGGGAATTGGAGGAGTTGATTTAAGTGCTGGAGAAGTGTACCAGCAGCCTGCTGACAATGCCCCACACTCAAAGCCTTTTCCTGACTCTCCTGCCAGCAGAGAGGAAGCTGATTCTGGAGTCACAGCTGCAGCAACCCAAGTCAAAGTGCTGCAGATTCAGCTTCTGCCAGAGCCATCCTGAGAGAGAGAGAGATCACCTCACCATTCCACTCCCTGATGCTGGCATTGAATTTGCCTGGCAGCTGGGGGAAACAGTAGCAGCTCTGTCTGCCCATTCCTGCAGCTGCCAGGAAATTCAAATACCAACAGGGAGCAGAGGAGCACAGGCTGCTACAGGGGGTACCGAGGGCCAAAATTAAGGATGGAACCATTTTCTGCATTCCAAATTCTGGGAACCGCCCCCCACACTATTTACCCGTCTTTTTTTTTATGCCCCTGCTTCATAGCTTGCACGATTTGTTGCAATAAGGGAAGGCTCATAGCCAGAGCATGAGGAAAGAGTGAATTTGTTTGAGGAGGTAACACTCTTTTTAATCTCTCTCTCCTTCAAGGACTCTTGAGATACCCTACCCACTGGGCTTGGCCCTGCAAAGTTCTGCATTGACGTCAATGGGATGTGCTTACTTTTTTCCACCTGCTGTCCTGTGTCTTATTCTTAGCCTGCAAGACCTATGGGGCAAATAGCACCTCTTTGTTAAGTGTTTATGCAGTGCCAGGCTCAATGGTCTGGGCTAGGGTCTCCTAGCCACTATTGCAGTAGATAATAACTCGCTGCAGAATCAGGGACAGAATGCAGAGCTTTACAAGATTGCACCCTCTGTTCTCCACACAGTCTAATCCTTTTCCCCAGAACTGATCTATAAAAGGAAGCTTCAGGCACCCCTTTTATTCCAATTTCCAGCAGAAGGTCTCAGAGAACTAGGCTGATTCAAGACTGTTGGTTAGAAATCTGAACTGGGGACTGATTGAGGGTTCCAGATTCTCTGTGCTAAGAATGTCAGAGAGAGGAAGGGAGGACCAAAGCAAGTGGGAGTAGAGGCATGTAACAGACAATCACGGAGTGGAGTGGAGAGAAAGGAAGGGATTGCAATGAAGACTTCCTGTGGGATTTTGGGCAAGTTATTTAGTTTCTCTGCGCTTCAGTTCCCTATCTATAAAATAGAAATAGTAATCCAGCCCTATTCCTTCACTGTTTTGTCTCATTTAACTGGATTGTAAGCTCTCTGAGGCAGAAACACTCTCTCATCATGTATCTGTGTAGCACCTTACAAGGCAGGTCCTTGATCTCAACTGGAGCCTCATAGTGTCACTGTAACGTGAATAATAATTGTCTGAGGACATTTCCTAGATTCATTAGGGAAGGTGCAAGGGAAACAGGGATAGAATGGAGTGAAACTTTTCTGCCTATATTACCTCTTTTTATGGAAAAAAGGAATAACTTATTGCTAGATCATTTATCATCTTTTTTGACAAAGCGTCCCAAGCTGTCTACCACTGAGAGATAGTTTAGGACACAAAATTATCATCTTCCTATAGGCCAATCAGAATGTGGCTGTGTGTAGTGATTTTCAGAACAAAACCTTTACAATTTCATGCACTAGAAGGTGTGTACAATTGTACCAGGACTACATGAGCAAAATGGCAATGTCCAGTAAGAACTGCAGTTCTTCACTAGAGGATCAAAATAGTCACAGCCTCCATTCCACAGCAATGTCAATGCAGTGGTGCCTAGTTTGGCTGTGCAGAATATTAACTCTCAGTTGTCTGTGAGAAAGAAGGCCTGGATCCCCTTTGCCAGCTATTGAAACCTGCAATTTCCTTGACTCTGAGGACTCTGCACAGTCTCCTTTAAGGTCACTGACAGGCCTGATTTTGCAGAGTAGGCAGGTGCCAAGGATGGCAAATTTAAGGAGCGTGGCAAAATGAACCAGTTTATTTTGATGCTCTCTTAAATTCACCACTGGGAACTTGCACAACCAGTGGTGGAGTCCTGTCACTTGTCTTCCCCAATTATCTGCTGTTCTGTAGGGAAGTGTCGAAGCTCTCCTCACTTTCTGTGCAACCTTAAAGCTGAGAGCTTTTGCTCTCAGGCAGGGGAAGAGAGTGCTGTTGCCTCCCTGATGAGCAGGACAATGGCTGTGCTCTGCTTGTCTGCAATTGGTGTAAGCCCTGACTGGGGAATCTGTAGTGAAGGCAGGGACCACCAGCACCATTACAAGTGAAAGCGTGTAGCTTGGGGCTTGTACCGGGAGGAGGGGGAGCGGGGAAGGCTGTGTAGTGGTAGTTTGGAGGGAGCACCTGGAGTGACAAACCTGTGAAGCTGGTCCTCTTCACTGGTGATGCCATTTTACCAGTTGAGCATTAGAGTGTGTGAGCACAATGTGACCCAGTTGTTTTCCTTTCCTGTCTCCTTTCCTGCCCCTGAATTATTAGCCCCACTTTCTCAGTGCCCCAGATCCTGCATTCTTATAATAGAGAAACTTGCCTGAAGTGTGAATAGAGAATGTTTGACATAACAGGGAAACTATGGCTTTAAAACATTAACCACAGGTAATTTACAGCTAACACATCCCAGCAACTTTGAATCTTTCAGCTCATTACAGCACTGTAAATCATACTTACTGTTCAACCCTTCCTTGTTAACAATAGTGCTGCTTCCCAGGGCTTCATAATACTGTTGGTTACTCATCAGCGTGTGCATGCCAAGAATAGCTACATCACAGAGAAAGAAAAACAAAAGAGAATTATTGACACCTCTATGCTGGGAAAGGGAGAATCTGGCTAAAGCTCACAAAAGCCTTAATTAGGATGGTTTTACAGCAGCAAAACAGTCCATGTTTAAATTTTAGGAAAAAGAGAAATATGGCATCTGTGACCCAAAGAACTAGGTTTGAGTTCTGTTGTGCCAAGTGAGTCTCACACAGTGAAGCTGGACATTGCTTGCACAGCAAGGTTGGGTGCTAATTGCACAAAGATGCTATCTCTTTGGTTACCTTACCACTGGGATTTTCATGGAGTGAGAGGAAAGCTGCATTTTCATATGATGAGATACATTCAAGGAATAGGACTGTGTATGAATTTCAAAAGCTAATAAATTAAGAAACAAATAGGAGAATTGTTTTTTAAAAAAATAAATAGTTAGGTTGGATAGAATGTCTGGGTTGGAGAGCAACATAAAAAGTAGAGGAAAAAGTAAGACCAACAGCCAGTCAGCCACTAATTCTGATGATGACATTCAAACTGAGTAAAGCACAGAGCAGCATATGCATGCTCAATTGCTCAGGCACAAATGCTCTCATTGCATGCATTCTTTTAACACCAAACATCAAGGGCAGATTGCAATTTATCTTTGTACATTTTAACATGTTGGAATGAACCTGGGTCATGAATCTGGATACAGTTACTATAACATGGTTGATTTAGCTGGAACCAGAGTGCAATAGTAAAGCAGGATAAAAAGATGCAAAATGCTCCAGTAGCACAGATATTCATATAACCTGCATGTTTCAGTCTTTACATGTATGCAAATGTGCACAGAGATATGCTCTTCAGAATCTGCCTGTGTGCTTTAACTTCAGCTGGACAGCAGCTAACAGAACAACAGCAAGCAGCTGGAGGTTCAGACATAAGGGAACCAAAAGTTTATTTTCAGTTTGGTTTTCGATGTAAAGATCCTGCTGTCCACAGAAAATTCACCTTGAATTTTAAATTATATGTGGTTTTACATCCTAGCCACATGGGGAATATTTAGAATGTATGCAGTTATTAGAAATGGACAAGATGGCTCAACACAACTAGGAACAAATTTTCCACTAAAATTCAAAGAGAAGGAAGCTATTTCATCCCAATTGCTGCTGACCCCCTTCCTCCCTTAATCATGAGTTTCCAATTAGATGCTCTTCTTGGCTGTCTGGAGCCTGAAGCAGAGCTGCCAAACCATATTTAGAAAGCTCATTTATGTTTCTTTGCTTTTGTGGGGAGCAGGGTTGTCTTTTTAATTGTTGTTACTGTTGCCTTTTTTTTTTTGGTCATGGGGTATTGGAAATCTCCCGAGATGGGAGGTTCTTTCTGATCCTGAAAGCACTTATTCCTTCAAGTAATTTTACTTAGGTGAATTTGACCCCATGTGTATAAAGTTATCTATCTGCGTTAAGTGTCTGCTGTGGTGAGGCATCCATATACAATTCATTTCAAACATACTTTCAAGGCAATTCTTCACCATTAAAGTCAATGAACGTTTTGTCATTTACTTTAATGGTGGAGAATTGCCTCTTTATTGGCATAACACGCTATACAGAAGTGAACAAAAGGACAGATGTCTAAGGTATCTGTTATGGGAAGCAGTAGGGACAGGCATCACCCCATTACTGTGAATTTTCCCACTGGGTTCAGGCCTTAAATCTCCAGTTCAGCATTACACACCAAAGAAAAATTTAACTAATGGGATGAATGTTCAGGTGCTTCCCCCCCCCCGCAAATTCTTGCTGTTAATCCATCATTTGCACCCCCGCTTTTACAGGGTGCAAAAACCACAGCAACAAGTAACCGTGGACCTACAATTAGGGTTCATTGGGGTTAAAACAAACATGACATTACACATTCAAAATCGAGTGAATAATATCACATTTGTTAGGGGGCAGATTTTTGCTAGTACGGAGCCATTACCAGGCAGCTCTGCAACAGCCGCCACGGTGTAAACTCCCACAAGATGGAACCTGCCGTGAGTGTGGTTATGTGCTCATCCCTTGTGGCAACAGCCACGTGGGAGCGATGGGCACAAGGGGATTGGAAATTGTAGCAGAGAGAGGTCCTCTCGCTGCCACAGCTTCTGCTGCTCTCATTACTCTGGTGGCAGCAGCAGAAGCCACTGCTGCTGCTGCTGCTGGAGTAGTGAGAAGGTGGGAAAATAGACTTGGGAGAAGGCAGCACCAGCAGAAGTGGCTTCATATGTTGCCACTGGGGTAGCAGCAGAGGGGAATGGGACCAGAGCCTTGGTGGGAGACGGCTCAGGTCTGTTCCCCAGCGGCAGTGTGTGTCAGAAGTGGAAGAGGATGGATTCTGTACAGCGGGGAGGACTGCCTGGTCAGTTTCACCAGCGCTGAAACACTTTCACAATTCAGAACTGTTTCAGTGCAGGGGGAAATGATTGGGCACTCCTCCCCACTGAACAACATCCTCCTCCACTTCCAATGCTGCTACTAGGGCACAGGAGAAAGATTCAGAGCCAGGGAGATGCTAGGGATGGTGTTGGCGAGGATTATCAATGCGTCCCTTTGGCAGGGTAGATTGGCGCCCAGCCTTAAGCAGGCTGTGGTGTGTCCGCTGCTGAAGAAGCCATCTTTAGACATGGATGCCAGCTACTGCCCTGTCTCTAACCTTCCCTTTTTAGGGAAGGTTACTGAATGGGCGGTGGCACTGCAGCTCCAGAGGCATCTTGATAGCATCTTGATAGCATCGGCTTCCTTGACCCTTTTCAATCTGGGTTCCACCCCGGCTATGGTACTGAGACGGCATTGGTGGCTTTGGCCGACGATCTCCGCCGGGAGATGGACGCAGGATGGTTGACACTTCTGGTCCTCTAGATCTCTCGGCTGCTTTTGATACCGTGGACCATGGGCTGCTGTTGAGA
>QEPC01006122.1:1141345-1160038 GCA_003113815.1 Sphenodon punctatus | reverse complement strand
CCCCCCCCCCCCCTTCTGTCAGAGTCTGGCTATGGGCCTGTCCCTCCAGGAACCGAGGATCTGACCAGAGAAACCATGGAACATTTGCTCTGCTGTTCTCTGCACTAAGGGGTCAGTGACTGTTTTAGCCTTTTGCTTTGAGGTTCAGCTGATGGAAGCCCATCCTATACTGCTACCTTGGAGAAGTGATTGAGATGAGCACAACGGGAGGTGTGTAATTATAAGGAGGGAGAGGACAGACGTATGTACCTTATTTTCTCGGGCTGGATTCACCACACACTTCCTCTGAAAATGGCAGCTGTATTGCAATATATATGTATTATGATCTGTCCACTATCCTTGTGGAACATTGCCTGAGACAGAGGAAAGGAAGCATTGAATTTCAGTCTCTCTTCCACCAGCTGTGCTGCCTCTCTCACACTTTTGACTTTTGTCACCACGTTACCATCCCACAAGATAACTAATTATTAGCTGATGCTACTTCAGTTTAAAAATAAGCCAAAGGAGAAGTTGCACAAGGCCATATTGATGAATAGAACTCTAATCATGGCAGAAGTAAATCTTAGCTACTCCG
This sequence comes from Sphenodon punctatus, assembly GCA_003113815.1. NCBI lineage: Eukaryota > Metazoa > Chordata > Lepidosauria > Sphenodontia > Sphenodontidae > Sphenodon > Sphenodon punctatus. The sequence continues at coordinate 1,159,464 of QEPC01006122.1, read as the reverse complement.
CTTCCTCGCTAGCCACCCTGAGATGCATAAGCAGGAGGGGGCAGCATAAAAATGTGAATAAATAAATAAAGTACTGTTTCAGATCAAACATCTGTGTAACCCACTAGGAAGTATGTTTTGACTTCTCAGGTGACTGAATGAGAAAGATACCAACAATAGCTCTTGCAGCACAAATGGCTGTGATTTGTACTAAGAATTGGAGGTGCAAGGTTCAAATCTGGCTAATGTGAAGGGGTGTTATATAGGTGCACACAGCTGATATTGTTTTTCAGGTTTTCTTTCTAAAGCAACTGGTTTACTTAGTTCATTCAATAAGAAAATAGACTGTGACACACATTTGTAATTTTAAATGTACAGAGAAGCCAGAGCCCTTATGGGAAAGTGGTGTGTGTGTGCGCATGCATGATAATATTCCTCTTTGGACAATGGATTGTGGAGAATGGTGATTGCCACATCATCACAGCTGCACATTGTTGGCACAGGGGGAACTACAATGCATCCAGTTTTTGCTGGCCAACAAGCTGACATTGATGGAATGGACCCAAGACTGACCCCCTATATAAATTTCTGGGTCAGGCATAGGGTTTTGTCTGGAGCCACTGGGCAGTTACTTGGCTGTTGCTTCTTCCATGGCCCCCACCCATGCTGTCAGACTCTCTCGCTTTTGTTCTGGCTCTGGCCTCTGATTCTGGCTCTTCAATTCAGCTTGGTCTTTCTGGCTCAACCATGCATATTCCTGACCTTGCACATAGCCTACCCGTCATGGCCTGAGAACCCTTTTGGACTGATCCACCTGGTTACCAACCAGACCATGCTGTGGTCAGCCTCCCGTTGTGCTTAACCAGCCTGCTCCCCTGGCTAGGGACTGATCGTTGGAGTGGTTGAGGTGGGAGGTTCTGGGAGTTAGCGGGTAATGTTGCTGGCTGTGGGCTCTAGGGTGGAACTTTAGTGGAAGAGTCCTGACACTCTCCTCCAAATTTTGGACCAGAGTTTCTCTACATTGAATGCAGTCAAACTTCAAGGCAGAGTGTGGTTAAACACACTTTAGGCAAGGGTACCTATTGTGCTGCAAGAAAACATGATACAAATTAGCATCTAAAGAAATAGTTTGTCTGTAGAAAGGTGTAGTGTTCCTCTGGGGCATTCATAAAGTGTTTTCAGACATTTTCATTGAAACTTTGTTCTGTTCCTTGGAATCAGTCATTAGCTGGCGTGTCCAACATCTAAGATAAGCCACTGACTCTGGAGCAGTTCCAGTGAAGTCAGTGGCATTACTCATTACAGTAACAACAGTCAGATCAAACAGAGGGCAGGACAACCATGTCTCATTGAGACCCCAAAGGCTGTGACCCATGAAGCCATGCTTCTTCCCACTCCCCTTTTAAGACAACACTTTTAAAAAGCAATCTTTAAAAAATAATCATTTACACATACCCAACATCCTCTCATCTTCCAGATTTGAATCCCTGACCTTCACATTTCTTCTGCGGAGTATGTGAGCAACAGCTGGCTGCTTTTTAAAATTCATCCCCTATACAAGGACTTTACCTATTGTGAAGAACCTGTGTTCACTGCATTTTCCCCATTGGTGGTAATGGAAAACACAGTGAACATGGGTCCCTGCTTACTGTCCATTAATCAAAGAACCTTTTGTTAGGGTGCTGCAGCAGCATTAGCAAGGTGACTGGGTTGCTAGTCTTTGGAACAATTATACTACGAATGCTTGTTTTATTCCTCACAATACACTTGTATCACCTTTCTGTTTGCTTATTTATAACATGAGAGGGCAGCTCTCATTCCTTACCTTCCTTACCTTAGTGGTTGAAAGAAAAAGAGTGAGGTTTTTAGGAAGCACAGACAGTGGAAGGGCGATTCAAATTCACAGCCTCCTGTGTTCCAGCTTGATGAACATTCCTTAAGACTACAGGAGATCTATGCTGCAGTCTCTTTCTCCCTCCCCACATTGTAGGAGCAGTGCCAGATTTAAAGAGGGGTATGCCACCTCCTTTCCGAAGTTGTGGGGGGGCACACAAGTCCCTTACATGGTTAGGACTACAGTCTAAGTTTGTTTTCACCCTCTTGTGTAACTAAAAACCACAGGGGCTTTATAACTAAAACCAAGAATGACAACAAACAAAACCTTTACCAGAGGCTCTAAGAAGGTACAATCTCCCTCCTTGAGTAAACTCTTATTCTTCCTACTTTATAACCAGCACTTCTCATCCAGTCAGCCAAACTATCAAAATCCGTCATGGATAAGTGTCACAGTAGAATCCATGGAAGTCAATGAAAATACCCATCTGCAAGCACCATATTAATGTGCTGCAAATAAATGTGCCGAGTCTCACATAAATTCAGTTCAGCTATCAAAACAAGTACAAATGTTTTCTCTCGGATGGATAGTTCAACTCCCTTCATGCCGCCCAGGTCATTGTGTAAGCATCTCATAAAAATCAAACTGTACTTGGGGGGTTGTTTTTAATGATGGACAGCTCCTTCCCCATTGCAAGTCCCAGTGGATCACTTGAGCATGATCCTGCAGGTATCTGTCACATCACCAATGTATTTCCTTTAGCACCAGGGCAGACCTCGCTGAAGTCAGTGGGACTCATAGAGGTGCTAATGGCTAGCACTGCCGCTAACCATCTGCAGGGTCACAATGTTGTTCTTTATTACACTTTTTTATCCAAGCATCCTACAGCAAAAAATTTGTAGATGTCATCACTGAAAGTGCCTTTAAACAGATACTGAGATACAGTGAAATCCACACATCTTGAACTCAGCTTAGTCAAACATTCAGCTACGTTGAGGAGGTATGTGGATCTCAAAATATTAAACCTATTGATTTTGATAAACTGAATTCAATAGCTGTACAATTTATTAATTATTGAATTCAATAGGCTTCACACTTGGGGCAGCAACTTGCAAGATGACGAGAGGGAGGGGGAAGTCACTTCTGTTCCCTGCTGCTCAAATGAGCAGCAAGGAAAGAGTGCTTGCACCTGCCTGCATGGCAAGCTCTGCTGATGGGTTTGCAAAGTATGAGCTCTCTCTCTCTCTCTCTCCCCCACCACCCTAAAGCCCCTCTGTGGGATTTGCAAGGCGGGGGGCAGAATGGGAGAAATGCTCCTATTCCCGGCTACTCAACTGTGGGGTACAGGAGCACATGCGCGTGCACACACACATGCTTACAAACCTCACAGTAGGGCAGGGGTTAAGGGGAATTGTCCAGAAATTCAACTTATGCCACACCTGAATAAGCCGAATTTCTTAGCAACCCAGTCACACTGCTAATACTGCTGCAGTATCCTAACAATGCCAAGTTGACTACTGGTCAACATGGGATGGATCTAAAAGGGAGCTTACTTTAGTTCTAGCTATCAGAATTGCACTGTTTTGCACACCAGGGAAAAGAATCAAACACAGTAAGCACATCATGCACAGACTGTCTCCAAAAATGTTGGATGCGGAGACATTTCTGTTTGCTAGGGTCCAATCCTCTGGCAGGATATCATGCTTGCAGTTAGTGCAGGCATGACTTCCTTTGAAGTTAATGAGGCTCACATCCACACTTACTGCTAGTGCACATGTTATGCTTCCAAAGGGTCACATGGTCCAGCTATTATTCCTTTAAAATCACTGGAGGAATCCTACCAAGAGCAGTGCATTCTCACCCCCCCTTAATCTAAAATGCAACATTAAAATGAAAAGCAGAGAGCAGCATTACTGAAGAAGTTAACAACTTGTGTCACAGCAAAGAGCACTGAATGAGGATGAATGGTAATAAATAAAGGCACTCAGCCCTTGCACTGGGGAATTATCCTTACCAGCAATGTCACAGAGTTCAGCATCACTGGCGTTGGCTAGTGCTTCCTCTAGCTCCGGCTCCAGAGTTACATTTTCCAAAACGGGATCAATTGGCTTTTGCTTGGGGACCCAGGCTTTTCCTATAAATACAAAGTGATGTCAGTTCCATTCTGGCTGCTGGCACCTGTTTAATATGATTGCTGCCCAATTTACTTGCTCCAGAGAAACCCACTTTTTTATTTCCTAGGAATACTAAGGGGAGATTCACCGCTGAGTAGAGTGTTCAAAATGGGGCTTAGGTGATGCCTAAGCATTGTGCACAGCCCCTGCACATGGATAAAACTACTTCACGGTGGGAAATATTAAGTTGGGCCACATTCTGACCAATAGTTAATTCAACGGAGTTGCACCTTACTTTGGATTTACTCCTGAAGCATTCACGCAAACAGAGTGCTAAACCAATGTTATTCAGGAGGAGGAGGAGAAGTATGCACTCCTGCAGGAGTACATATGCCCCTTCAGTCTGTATTTTGAAGCAACTGTTTGTGTCGACACTTACCAGCATAAGGGTGATAACAGAAGGTTCAGTGATTACTCCCAACTTTCCAGAGCTGTTCATCTGAATGCTACTGAAGTGTAGTTACTTCAGTTTAATTATCAAAATACTTATTTCAGTTTAACTGTGTGTCAGAACACAGCCTAGCAAACAGAGAGAGACAAGAGACAAAGGGTGTAGTCCTCACCCACCCATTAAAGTCAGTGTATGCTCACAGTAATAGAGGAGGATTGCATCCAACAAGATAACTTTTATTGGTTTCACTGCTGTTGGTGAGTTTATGGAAGCTTTCTGTGAAGCTCAAAAGCCTGCACACATAAATAGAAGATGATTAGATAAAAGGTGTTGTCTTAACTATCTCTCTCTCAGACTTGGGACCAAAAATGTAATCCCAAGTTGGAATCTAAGAATGTGCCTGCATGGAGGAGACAGTTATGTGGGGGCATCTATTTACAACATGATTGAGAGTCTATGGGTGCAGTGCTGTGATGCCAGGGAAAACAGCTTTCATATAGGTGTATATGAGTATGCCCTAGCAGCAGTGATCAGAGAGGCAGTGGGCTAGGATGGTACAGGTCTTTAATAAATTCTCAGTGTTTCAGGGGCTCTGGGGATTGGAGAGTCACAAAACACTTTACACATTTTAATGAGCAGCACCTTTTCACAGTTGATTATCATCCACATTTCATAAAGTGAATACAAAGGCTTTGAAAGATCAGCTGCCTTGTCCAAGATCACAGATGTCAGTAGCAGATTCAGGCTTTTCATCACAGGTACCATCTCAAGCCCCTGGCTTCGAGGTCTAGAACATCCATGCATCTCTATGACCTTGCAGCACTGGCAGAACTGGCCGACTGAGGTTTCAGACTCAGTGAATCTTGCAAAACTGCAACTGTAACATTATACATCTCATCATGCTGCTAAACAGTAACACAGCTGCCATCAAGGAGCAGAAACTGGAGATAACAGTGCTTGAGAAGAATAGGAACACTGTTGCTATACTATATCTGCTCCAAGCTATGAACACACTAAGGTAATAAGAGCCATACGTGGAGAGTGCCTCCTTTTGGCTGCTAGAGTGGCTGGAAGGATCTTTAGTGGAAAATATTGTTCATCCTCTCTTGCAGCCCCTGTACAGCCACCTCGTAGACCACAAAGGGTAGTACCTCTTTTAAAGGAACAGAACCAGCTATATAGAGGTCCCAGAGGTCTGCTGACTGGTCACACAGATTTATGAACTGACAGAGCCACTTGAAAAGGGGCACACAAGCTAGGAGAAAATGCTTGTTCTGGTTTTTTTTTCCTCATCTGGATCAAAGGGCTCTGCTAAAGGACAGGCTCACTGTCTGAGAAACCCCTTGATCATATTGGACAGACTAAACCAATTAGCAACTCATAAGAAATAACACGCGATTTGCCCTGTGAACTTTTCCAGCAAAAGTTGCTTCAACTCAGGATGCTGCTTTAGCAGCAAACAATGGTTTCGGTGACACTAAAAGTGCAAGCTGCTTGTCATCAAGGTTAGGTCAAATCCTCAAGCACAAAATCTGGGCAAACCATTTCCAGTGGCAATGGAGAACCGTACCTTCCTCTGCCATCAAACCTGTGATGTCCCAGAAGAATCAGTGCTGTTTGAGCCGTATTAAACCTTCATGTGCAGCTACAAGGAGAACTGGTGAGTTGGCACGTAAATATCAGTGATATGCAGGTGACACACAGCTGTACATATCCTTCACCACATATGGCTGCCTCCAAAATGGGCCAGTACCTGGATGGGATCAGCTCATGGATGTAGAACAGTTGGTCGAAAATGAACCCAAACAAGGCAGAGGTTATGCAGGGAGAGAGAGGAGAGCTCTTTGAAGAGCTTGCAACCTCTGTACAGTTGTTGACTGAAGTCAGTCAGCCACAATTAGTCAACTCAGACTGTAGTTCAGGCATGCTCATGTACGCCTCAATGATTCTAGGCTCTGTAGTAGTATCTGCAAGTAATTCCTACAGTCGCCAGTTGGCACAAGACTCCCTCCCATCCTGAGGAGTGAAGACCTACCTCAGTTATATATACCTTTTCCACTACCTGCCTGGGCTACAGCAATGCAATATACACTAGTGCTCAAACAAATATTCATTGCATTTGGCCAAATTTATCTGCTTTGCGTTGAGTTTGATTAAATAAGTTCAAAATACTATTCATGCTCCCTTCGTTTCAGTATTCATTTTGGTGGCTTTTATACTTTTCATCATTTTTGTTTGGATACTTGGTTATTCAGCTGAATATCTGATGGAATAAATGAATAAAAATAACTCAAGTCCCCCTCAAAACCAGGGGTTTTAATGAATGTGTGAATATTCTTTTTAGGTGAAAATATTCAGTCAGTATTTGGAGTACTATCCAAAAATGTGATTAATATTAGTGAATATGGAACATATATTAGTGTTATATGTTTTATATAGAACATGTGTTATATAAAACATATATTAGTGTTCTATATTTCAGCATTACAATATAATAAAATAAATAATAATAATAATAATAATAATAATAATATGCCTTGGCATGAAGGAAACTCCAACTGGTTCAACAAAGATAGGGTGGGGAAAACCCCTATGTCTGCCCCCTGTGATTGGGGATACTAATGACTGCCACTTCCCAGAGAGGAAAGCTTGGTAGTTGTGTTCACATTAAAGAGATGAATAACCCATCTTGTAGTTTTTGCTGCCATGTTTTGGGGAGTGCACCACTAGTATCAACCAGGAAAAAGCAAAATGCACATCCAGTATTTTACAATGCAGCAAAGTGGCAAAAAATAATAATAAATATTTTGTAGCTGCATGTGACAGTGTTTATGAAAATAACACGTATGTAACACACATGTATTGAGGTTTTCATTTGTACTTCTGAAACATTATGTAAAACATGACAAGATTGGTAACATTTGAATTGTACAGAAATGCCGAGTCCACTGAAGGGAAAATCTATATGTGGAAATAATGTAAAAAAAAGCTAAGTTTGAAAGTGTAAGTTCCAGACAAGGCTGGCAGGTTTTCAAGATAGGAAAGGAAGACCATGACAATGTAGATGAAGTGTTAATGGCAGGTACTTGAATTACCAGTAGATTCCAGAAACTGAGTAAATGACAGAGAAACGGAAACACCCAGAAGATTCTGGGAGCCATTGGAAAGATATTTAAGAGAACAATGAGAAGCAGATGGGGCCATTCACCATTGACTTGACTATGGACTGAAAAGACTGTAAGAAATTAACAAAGAAGATACTAAGCCCAGCTATGGTCAATCTAGCAGTGACCATGGACTTTTGAGCAAGGGAAGATATCAGTCAAGGAACTTTATAGTGAATTTAGCATTGTGTTTCCGTTTGAAGTCTCTTATTAGATTTGCACTCTTGAATCAATCTTGTCTTGTACCCAACCTGAATTTATAAATATAAAATTATTTTAACCAAACTTTGGTGTGCTTGTGTGATACTGACATTGAGTAACACAGTTAAGGGGAAATCCCAGGTTAGATTCTTGGGTGAACCGTAACATAATTTCCATGACTGGGAACCTCCTGGGTGGCAGGAATAGTTACTTTGTGGCATGGCACATGAACAGGGACCCAAGATGGCTACCACAGGAAGTAGCTAATTTGGGGCATGGACAGTGCTATAGAAGGAAGCCAGCCCCAGGAAAAGGGGCAGTCTGTTCCTGACCACTGAGGAGGACACGTCTCCTGAAGAAGCAACCTGGAAGGTTCCTGACCTGAGTGCCTGGAAAAGAGCCTGGATGTGAGTTGGGGATAGCTAGCCAATGGACTGTATGTGGCTAGGATTCTGGTCTTGTATGCTGGATGAGACTGGCCAGAGGCTTGATGCCTGGCCTGGGACTGGAGCGTGAATAAACTGTTTAAATGCTGAAACCTTATTGGACACTCTCGTTGGGACTAATCCTGACAACACTTATCCCACGTTTAAGTGGGGCACTGTTACATACTCCTTTACAGACTGGGGCAGTTCTGGAGAGAGCTGTGGCTAGAGGAGATTAAGTGGGGGGACTTAATCATGGTTGGTTTGGAGGGGGGACAGTGAAAAGACCCAAAACTCCATTACACTGCAGGAAAAAAATTGTTTCTGCTGTTGCTGCCGAAGTTTAAATAATGCACATCTTGGAAGCAAAAAGAGACAAGGCCGACAGCAACGCAAAGAGAAAAACAGTCCAGAACATCTGCAAAAGAGATACCACACTCAGCTCTGAGCATGGAATGTCACACAGGGACTATTTTTGTCCTTCTTCCACCATCAAGGTCAGCAATGCAACGGTGACTGAAAAGGAGAACAAAGGCTGTGCTGCAAAGTCCGTTTAGGAAACAGCAACAAGGTTGGGCACAGCTAAACTTAGGCTACGTAAAGAAGCAACTGAGTACTGTGCATTGGCTCTTGGGACGAAATGGAATCTCAACAGCTGTTCCACCTGGGACTGTCCATTTTCAATGCCATTATGGGATTTGGTATATTGAAGAAAGCGGAAGGGTTTTATTTTAGTCTCCGTGTCGATCTGGCAAAAATAGCAGAAGGAAAGTACTTGTGCTGTGTTTAGTAATGTTTTGTTTTAGATGTATTTTAGACTTACATGCATTTGAAGGGTTCACAGAATGTCAAAATCAGTTTTGACTTCAAGTATAAATAGAAACGATGACTGTTTTTAAATGGGCTGAGGGGGGCGGGGGTGCCAGGTCCATGTGCACTTGGTGGCACGCGCACACGCACACACACGCAAGTCCAGTGGGTGGGGGGAGGGTTTAAATGGCAGTGGATGGGTGTGCACACACCCATCCACTGGGCAGCCACCCATGCCCCTGCATGGTGCAACCCGGGATTTTCCAGGTTGCTCCATGTGGGGAGATGGGTGGAGGTAGGTGGGGGCGCATGAATCGCAGGAGCGTGCACCCACCTTTAAATGGGCACTACCACACAGATCCACTGTGTGGTAGTGTCTCTTGTATAAACACTCAATATTAGAAATTTCTTTCTGCATGATCACTTCCTCTGATCCCTTAGCAGTGCGCACTCGAGGGAATCAGAGGCACTGCCCCTCCGGATGCTAGTAGTCTCACTGTCAACTTACCTGGCACATGCTCTGATTTCCGACCTGCCATGGGTCACACAGAACTGTTGCTGGGCTCTGGCAGCAGCAAATAGGCTGCTGCAGCATCAGCCAATTTAAACTTTCGGGGGGGCACTAGAAAACCATGCATGCGCGAGTCTTAAGAGACTCTGTGCATGCATGAATTGAAGGGGCCACTCTGGAGCCGGCTACCCGGCCCGAGCCACATACAGCTGGGGGCGGGACCTGGCTGGAGTGGTTGCACCAGTTGGGAGGAGGCAGGAGGAGGAGAAGAGCCGGAGTCCCATAAAGGACAAAAAAAATGCAATGCACGTTGGGCAGCTGGGGGAACCGTCCAAACGCGCTTGAAGAAAAATTGAATTTTCTAAAGTTGTCCATTGGGGGGCAGGCTTTCATAGAGCTGTATGGGCTCCATTTTAAATGGCACCTAGGCGAGATGTGTGGCTGCATCGGTTTCAAAAAAGCTTCGGGGAGAGGCAGGGCTGGTTGGTGGCGCATGCGTGTTCAGTGAGGGCATGGGGCCGGGCTGTTTTGCTCTGCTGATGTGGAGCTCCATTTTTGGCGCCATTTTGTGTGGAGTGCTTGGGACTCGGAGGACTGGAGACTCTGTTTGGCTCACTGCACCCCCCACAGACTGCCCCACCAGCCTCAAAAACCACCAGCCACCACTGATTAGAATGCTGGTGTGTACTAGCAGCAATGTACGAGGCTCTGTTATTGTACAAGGTAGTGTTGTTAAAACCCATTAGTTAGTCTTGCCCACATGGTTAACAGAGCTACTCAGATAATTCCTTTAAAACACTTGGGTATACAGTTACACTGTCATGTCCTGAAAATATAAAAATACCTACCTTTATTAGATCTGGTTTAGGCACCCTTTACTTTCTGTTGGATTACTGACCATTTCAAATCAAATATTTATTGGCGGCACTGGCTTTCACCCTAGCCCAAACCTCATTACTGAGCATTTAATATCATTGTAACGTAAGAGATTAAAACAGCACAGGGCCGGCCTTACTGCGGGGTGGTTCAGGGTGGCCGCCCTGGGCCCTGCTTCCGGGGGGTCCCCATGCTCGGGGTCCCCAGTTCTCGGCCACTGTCTATCTTGGCCAGGGAGTAAAGGAGAAGCAAAGGCCCTGCCTCTCCCTCACTCCCTGGCCGAGACGGACAGGCAGTGGAGGGGGCCAGGGAGTGAGGGAGCTCTCTGCCTCTTCTTCACTCCCTGGTGGAGACTGATAGGCAGTGGAGGGGGCCAGTGAGTGAGAGAGAGGTAGAGGCCCCGCCACTCCCTCGCCCCCTCCACTGCCTGTCCGTCTCGGCCAGGGAGTGAGGGAGAGGTGGGCCCTCTGCCTCTCTCTCACTCCCTGGCCAGTATGAGGCAGGCAGTGGAGGGGGTCAGGGAGTGAGAGAGAGGCAGAGTCCCCACCTCTCCCTCACTCCCTGGCAACTTCCGGTGGCGGCAGACACAGCAGCAGATGCCTGCCCAACCCAGAGAGCTGGCGAGTGGGCCTAGCACAGGGCCCAGGCCAGCAGCACTGAATGGGGTAAGTGCCCCCAAAAATGGCTGGGCTTGGGGAGCACCCCCTGAGTCAGGGGGCAAAGCCACCGGTGGGAGAATAGGGCCATGTATTTCTTCCCTGCCCTGGGTCCTGCAAATCCGAAGGCCAGCCCTGATACAGAATCTGTCTTCTTTCTAAATACGTACACAATTAGATCACAATGCTCAAACTACTTACTCCAGAGTAGCCCCACAGAAGTCAGTGGGACTACTTGGAAGCAAATGGTGGTGGTGCTGGGATGAGGATCTTATGGCACAAAGGCAAATAAGCTATATTGCACTAAACCACTGTGTAGTTAATAGGCTGATTGCACAACGCTTCATTATTAGAATCAAGAGAATATTGTACACATCTGTAACTATTGAAAGGATGCTATGAGTTTCCTATATGCTTTATTTGCTTGCTATATGCTTTATAGTAACTTTAATTTAGGAATGCTGAAAATGCATATTATGAGGAAAATAGGCTGGCAGGAGGAGAGAGAAATATGCTGACAGGGATATATTCTTGTCATCTAGAAAGAGAGGCCTAGTAGTAAGAACTATCCGTTCCCAGAACATGGCTGTACTTTAAAGTAAATAATAAACAAGAAAGAAGGTTACAGGAACAGATAAGGATTGAGCAATGTAAGGAGAAAATGGCCTGGTCAGACAGTGAGACGCCTTAGAGAAAGGGGCATGGGCAACTCATGGCCAAAGATCAGGCCTCCCATCTGGAGGGAGGGGTAGGCAGGATCCAACTGGTCAGGACATCCCATAATGACAGTGACTAAGCAGAAAGTACCCCAGATCTGAATAGCCAATGGGAGAACTTTCCAGGCTTGGCTCTAACAACCCCGCACTCTGGATAATCATAAGGCAGTCACTGTATAAAAGGACCAGCTCTAGACAAGAAAGATGCCTTGCATGGTACCCTCTGACCGGTTGCTCAGGTAGCCGCCAGTTGATCGATGCTTGACTCTTTCCGACGCTCTCAAAGGCTGTGAAAAGCCAGACTCCAGCAGTTAGGTTCCTAGATAGACTTCAATTGGGCCCCCACCCTACCTCTCCTCTCCAGACCAGACCTGAGACCTCTGATCCGTAAGAACGCATATGTATGTACTTATGTGTGTGTGCTTGCTGTCAGAGTAGGTGAAGGCTATTTGCCATATGCAAGTGTATTGGTGCTATATTATTGTGCTTTATTCTCAATTCTTCTATGTGCTATAATAGTAAACTTATGTTTATTTTAAGGACTTTGCAATCTGTTTCATAGTGCCTCTGCCCACATCCCGGAATTGGGAGCTGCCTGCCAGGGGTCCAAGTCCTGTCCCTGGTAGGATTGATAGAGAACAGCTCCAATTCATAACAACTGGAATAAGTGATTTGAGGACTGTGCACTTCTGGTGCAATCCAGCTCCCACTGAAGTCAATGGGATTTTAGCCATTGACTTCAGTGGGAGCTGGATTGCACCCTTAACTGGCAGTTCCCTAAATTTCTAGTGAGTGTGCTGTTAGGAAATAGATTCAAGTGGCTTTAACACTAATTTAATAAAGTTCTACAGTGGGAGCATTAACAAGTGTTCTGTCAAGTCTAGCTTTCAATAGCATAAGGGACAGGACTGCTGTTATTTCTCTTGGTGTGTTCTTACACAGTGTAATAAAGCTCTTTGTAATGAAACTTATAATGTTCAGCCTAAAAATTCCCTGGCTTAGTCACATCCCAGTGATCCTAGTTGTAAATGCTAAAAGGATTCATCCCTGATATTATCCCTTTTGGAGATTTGTGGGGTGTGCTCATGTCCCCACTTTAGTGCATGGTTAGTCACACTACACATTTAGCTCCCGTAATCTTTCCTCATAAACAAGTTCCTAACCATCGTATTGTTGTTTGTACTCTTTCCAGTTTATCACCATCTTCCCAGTTAGCCTGCTCCTAGAATGGTGAGCATTATTCCCTGTGCAGTCATCCCAGATGTGTGCACGTACAGAGGCAGCAAATTTCCAAAATGGGTGCTTGAAGCTGGGTTCCAAATTCCATGTCCCTTTCCTCGCAGAACAAACCCAGAGAGTAATTCTCTTCATAAAAGCACAGTAGGCTCAGTTTTCTCCCATATGAGAATCTAAAGCTTCAGGGAGCTCTTGGGCATTTCAAGGATGGCTCTCAGCTAGGCCTGATCCTGGGCCCTGAACTGTCTGTCTTGGTCCTGCATCTTACTTCATTGCTCCAGAGTATCAGCAGCTGAACTACAGCTGCTCTTCAGAATCTCAGCAGCCAGGACTGCTGAGTACCAGCTGCGCCAGCCAATCACAAAGCAGGAGAGGTTTGTATGCATGCACAAGTGTGCTTGTGTGTCTTCTGGTTCCTGGCCATCTGAGGTTTTGGTACACAGCTCTTGGGGTTGGGAACTTTGCCAGCCCTGGCATATGCTACATGAAGTCACTGGAATACATGATGGGACAACCCCAGGCTGAAGTAGAAAGGAGGCCTATATGAGATATGAAGTACATCCTAATTCTCTCGGGGCTTGGTCAAAATCCATGCATAGCTGAGACCAGGCAAGAACTGACCCCAGAGTGTGTGGCAACATTGTCAGCAATGACAGGAAAAGAAGGAAAACAAAAAGAGAGAGAGGAAAACTGAAGAGTTCAATCTTCCCATGTTAAACTGAAGAGGAGGGCTAGACATTCAGGGGCGATATCAACGACTGGAATGCAGGATTGGCAGGAGGGAGTTAGGATTAATCAGGAATGACGGAAAGTCACCACGATGGAGATATATTTTGAAACTGCACGTGAAATACGCCCCCCAGGGGACAGAGAGAGGTGTCGGGACAAGAAGAGAGCTCTGTGGAACTCTCACAGAAAGCAGGAAAGGGGAAGAGGACACAATAGTGTGAGGCATAAGGAGAAAAAGAGAGCAGTGCATAAGGGGAGGCAGGGTGGGAAGGAGGTGGGAATGAGCAATGGCTTTAAAAGCAGGGCGAGTCAGGAAGATTTAAAGACACAGTGACCCATGTTCACTGTGTTTTCCCCATTGGTGGCAATGTGGAAAACATAGTGAACANTGTAAGGAGAAAATGGCCTGGTCAGACAGTGAGACGCCTTAGAGAAAGGGGCATGGGCAACTCATGGCCAAAGATCAGGCCTCCCATCTGGAGGGAGGGGTAGGCAGGATCCAACTGGTCAGGACATCCCATAATGACAGTGACTAAGCAGAAAGTACCCCAGATCTGAATAGCCAATGGGAGAACTTTCCAGGCTTGGCTCTAACAACCCCGCACTCTGGATAATCATAAGGCAGTCACTGTATAAAAGGACCAGCTCTAGACAAGAAAGATGCCTTGCATGGTACCCTCTGACCGGTTGCTCAGGTAGCCGCCAGTTGATCGATGCTTGACTCTTTCCGACGCTCTCAAAGGCTGTGAAAAGCCAGACTCCAGCAGTTAGGTTCCTAGATAGACTTCAATTGGGCCCCCACCCTACCTCTCCTCTCCAGACCAGACCTGAGACCTCTGATCCGTAAGAACGCATATGTATGTACTTATGTGTGTGTGCTTGCTGTCAGAGTAGGTGAAGGCTATTTGCCATATGCAAGTGTATTGGTGCTATATTATTGTGCTTTATTCTCAATTCTTCTATGTGCTATAATAGTAAACTTATGTTTATTTTAAGGACTTTGCAATCTGTTTCATAGTGCCTCTGCCCACATCCCGGAATTGGGAGCTGCCTGCCAGGGGTCCAAGTCCTGTCCCTGGTAGGATTGATAGAGAACAGCTCCAATTCATAACAACTGGAATAAGTGATTTGAGGACTGTGCACTTCTGGTGCAATCCAGCTCCCACTGAAGTCAATGGGATTTTAGCCATTGACTTCAGTGGGAGCTGGATTGCACCCTTAACTGGCAGTTCCCTAAATTTCTAGTGAGTGTGCTGTTAGGAAATAGATTCAAGTGGCTTTAACACTAATTTAATAAAGTTCTACAGTGGGAGCATTAACAAGTGTTCTGTCAAGTCTAGCTTTCAATAGCATAAGGGACAGGACTGCTGTTATTTCTCTTGGTGTGTTCTTACACAGTGTAATAAAGCTCTTTGTAATGAAACTTATAATGTTCAGCCTAAAAATTCCCTGGCTTAGTCACATCCCAGTGATCCTAGTTGTAAATGCTAAAAGGATTCATCCCTGATATTATCCCTTTTGGAGATTTGTGGGGTGTGCTCATGTCCCCACTTTAGTGCATGGTTAGTCATACTACACATTTAGCTCCCGTAATCTTTCCTCATAAACAAGTTCCTAACCATCGTATTGTTGTTTGAACTCTTTCCAGTTTATCACCATCTTCCCAGTTAGCCTGCTCCTAGAATGGTGAGCATTATTCCCTGTGCAGTCATCCCAGATGTGTGCACGTACAGAGGCAGCAAATTTCCAAAATGGGTGCTTGAAGCTGGGTTCCAAATTCCATGTCCCTTTCCTCGCAGAACAAACCCAGAGAGTAATTCTCTTCATAAAAGCACAGTAAGCTCAGTTTTCTCCCATATGAGAATCTAAAGCTTCAGGGAGCTCTTGGGCATTTCAAGGATGGCTCTCAGCTAGGCCTGATCCTGGGCCCTGAACTGTCTGTCTTGGTCCTGCATCTTACTTCATTGCTCCAGAGTATCAGCAGCTGAACTACAGCTGCTCTTCAGAATCTCAGCAGCCAGGACTGCTGAGTACCAGCTGCGCCAGCCAATCACAAAGCAGGAGAAGTTTGTATGCATGCACAAGTGTGCTTGTGTGTCTTCTGGTTCCTGGCCATCTGAGGTTTTGGTACACAGCTCTTGGGGTTGGGAACTTTGCCAGCCCTGGCATATGCTACATGAAGTCACTGGAATACATGATGGGACAACCCCAGGCTGAAGTAGAAAGGAGGCCTATATGAGATATGAAGTACATCCTAATTCTATCGGGGCTTGGTAAAAATCCATGCATAGCTGAGACCAGGCAAGAACTGACCCCAGAGTGTGTGGCAACATTGTCAGCAATGACAGGAAAAGAAGGAAAACAAAAAGAGAGAGAGGAAAACTGAAGAGTTCAATCTTCCCATGTTAAACTGAAGAGGAGGGCTAGACATTCAGGGGCGATATCAACGACTGGAATGCAGGATTGGCAGGAGGGAGTTAGGATTAATCAGGAATGACGGAAAGTCACCACGATGGAGATATATTTTGAAACTGCACGTGAAATACGCCCCCCAGGGGACAGAGAGAGGTGTCGGGACAAGAAGAGAGCTCTGTGGAACTCTCACAGAAAGCAGGAAAGGGGAAGAGGACACAACAGTGTGAGGCATAAGGAGAAAAAGAGAGCAGTGCATAAGGGGAGGCAGGGTGGGAAGGAGGTGGGAATGAGCAATGGCTTTAAAAGCAGGGCGAGTCAGGAAGATTTAAAGACACAGTGACCCATGTTCACTGTGTTTTCCCCATTGGTGGCAATGTGGAAAACATAGTGAACAACACAGGATCCTGTCTACAGGCTATAATTCCCGCCCCATCCCATCTCTCTCTCACACACAGAATTTCTCAAACAGCCTTCAACTGTAATTATAAATTATTATGTATTATTTAGAGAGTAAACTCTGGGGCTGGGCATTTCTAAACCTAGCAGCCTCTTTCTTCCCCCTGCTGGTGTTGAGATCAGGTCCCATCCCAGTCATGGGATAATTGACGCCAATCTGGAGGTGCTGGGGGAGGTGGTGGCTGCATCTGGCCTCCATTTCACAGACCCCAAGCTCCGCATGGCATACCCATGCCCTCACCTGAAATCCTTGTTGCAACAATGTCAGCTAAACAATACACTTGCCCACTGCCACCAATGGGGAAAACACAGTGAACACAGGTCTCTGTCCTCAGTGTTACCTTCGTTCAGTGGCTTACCATGAAGGAAGGACACCTTTTATACAAACACAAGCAACAGACAATCCAGACACAGGTGGGACCATACCTCTTTTCTCTCCAGTGTAAGGAACCAGATCTTCTCTGTCTTTAATAGCTTTTGCCTGTTCTTCTAAGTGTGTCAGGAGCTCATCCCTTTTAAATGGGCCGGTGGGGTTCTTTTTGGTCTGGTCCCTCTGTCTCAGTCCTGCAGGCAATAATGCATTCTAGATTTAAAAGTGAAGAGATCAGGGTTAATTTTTCAGACTGAAAATCCTGAACACTCCTCAGGCACCAATTCCACCCACCATACTTTTCCTGACTACATCTCTTGGTAAATTGTTTTCTTGGCTCCTTTCATGTCGACTGGGAACAGAAATTTGCCACTGAGATCCAAATGGATAGGCTCAATATATCTATCTATCTCCCTTTCATCCAATCGGAACATAGCAACAGGAAAGGACTTTCTTGATTTTCTCAGGATGGGAGGGAGTGGGGGGGAATTGGGTCTGCAGCAGCATCAAAAACTCCTGCCTCCATTCCCCCAGCTCAGCCAGAGGGGTGCAGAGGTTGAGCTGGAAGCAGGAGCAGCAAGGTGCAGAAGAGGAAACCAGGACAAGGTGAAGAAAGCAACTCCCAATATGGGAGCAGGTACAGAACAGAACCCCAGACAATGTCAGGGATGGTTGGAGTGGGGTCGATTGGCTGGGGCAGAGGACGTAAGAACAGAAGTAGTGCCATACTGAGTTAGGCCAATGGTCCATCAAGCCCAGCATCCTGTCCTCCGACAGTGGCCAATCTCGATCGCATGGGAGAAGAACCAACAGTCACAATGGACAATCCATTCCCCATTGTTCACTCCCAGCTCCCGACAGTAAAAAGTTCATCCCGTAAGCTACTTGGTTAATAGCCATTAATGGACCCTACTCTGTACTCTCCAAGAACTTATCCAGTCCTTTTTTAAACCCAGGGAGAGCACGGAGCTTGGTGGGGCAAGGGCGAGATAGATTCAGTCCTGGATTCAGTGGGGTGGAGGGATGGATTAGAGAGAGTGAATGTGAGAGACGGAGAAAGAAAGGGAGAAGAGGTGTGTCTGGGCAGCCTGCCTGTTGTGTTTTCAGGGCTGAATGGGGGTGTGTGTCTCCCACACACAAATTGAGCCCTCATTACACCCCTGAATCAGTTCTACC